>CM049844.1:16072253-16267253 GCA_027422415.1 Schizothorax lantsangensis | reverse complement strand
AGAACTACAGATTTAGAGAAGAATTCAGGACTTTTCCTTTTTCTTCCTTGCCTGCAAATCTCTGCAGTGGAGGTGCACGGCCCTCAAAGTCACCCACCTCCTTAAAACATTCATTTTGCTTCTCACATCAGACAGCACTCAGGCGCACAGGCTACGTTTTTACATCAAACACAATTCTGTACGTACAAAAGAAACCACACATACACAACCTGCGCACAGAAAAAACACAGGTCATTCAATACATGAAAATACACCCTTCTGTAGATTCAGCAACTAGGTCTGTCTCAGCCATATGAAGTCAACCCAAGCATAAGCAACCCGTCGATACTTTTTCTTCAGAGCATCATTAAATTCTTGTTTCTTTCATTTACTTACAAAAAGAAAAGAAAAAAGCAAATCCTGCACACAATGCAGATGCTGCAAAGATTATTGTCCTGTTTAAAAGGTTCTTGCTTGATTGTAATGTGTTATTTTGCATCTTTAAGTCTTGGTTAGGTTCTTGGTTTGGGCCAGTGTTCCCCATTCAGTTTCTCAATAACCTCCATAGCAAAAAAACAAATCTCCTGGCACTATGAGCTAATCATAGTGCCATGATCAAAATACTAAGTACTTCAGTGTTTGTCCCAATAGTCTACGCCCAAGCCAAAACAAATCTTTTTCAACATTTACTTCCTGCGTCGAACAGCAGTTTTGATTTTGCGTCCAGCGATTGAATTCTGCCCAGAAGGTGTTGCGTTGAAAGAACTCTTTCCTGACCTGTTTGGGTGAAAGGTCACATTAATAAACTCTTTTCTGCTGGTAACAAATGCATTTTGTAGATGCCAAAACCATTACATGAAACATTAAATGATGCGAAACAAGAGTATTAAATATTTGAAGAAATGTTGAAGCCAATGAAAGACGTTTCTTACCCAATGTTAAAAGCAGGGGCCTGACCAAAGCTAAAGCCTCCACCAGAGGGAGGATTTAAAGCAGGCATGGCAGGACTGGCGGCAGGAGTTGCTGGAGCTGCTGATCCGGCCCCAAAGGCAAACACACTATTATTGCTCCCTGATGCTCCAAATCCACCAGTGCTTCCAAACTGGTACCCTCCTTCAAAAATAACAAGTGGGGTAATTGTTATATAGATGCATACAAATAACTAGAGGGTTATTGGCAGGCTTTACTAGGTAGCATGGTCAATTTCATCCTCAAAATCTCAGTTTGAACTTGTAAATCCCAACTGATTTTGGTAGTACTTTGAAGGTAAAATGCAGTTAGGACATTGCTAAATGTGTTGTGTGAATTGACTTGTTTAGAATGACTTGAGATTTTCAGTAAATGTTCTTTTTTTCTGCTGATGTTAACAAGTCTCTCTGACCTTGGCCTGTGGAGGAAGCAGTAGATCCAAACGTAGGTGCAGGGTTGGCTTGCTGACCGAATACAGGGGCAGAATTGGGATTAGCTCCGAACGCATTAGCTGGGGAAGCGGTGGCCGAAAATGAAGGTGCTGCTGACCCAAATGCAGGAGCACTGGGTTGAGACACGCTTTGTCCGAAGATGGGGGTCTGTCCAGAGCCAAAGCCAGATGAAGATGTGGCAGAACTGAAGACAAATGGAGAAGGGTTGGCAGGTGGAGCTGGAGCTGCAAGAGATAAGTGAAATTAGACAAATTTGTACACAATAACATCCAAAAGGTCAAAAGCAGACTAGACAACAATGGGACATTTGGTGGCAAACTAACCGGCAGAGGCTGGGGTGGTGGATGCAGCAGCAGCACCAAAAGTGAAAGCAGGGGAGGATGAGTTTGTGCCCGAGCCAAACTGGAAAGGTTGTGCTGGGGCAGGTGCAGCAGAAGGTGCCGCTGGAGGTGCCGGCTGGCTATCCTGCGGCTGCTGTCCAAACATGAAAGTCTTTGCAATGGTTTGTTCAGAGGAAGTACTCTGGCCAAACAAAAAGGTACTTGAGGGAGCAGGTGTAGGAGCCAGGGAAGAGGTAGTGGGAGTGCCGAAAAGGCTGGGGGTGGAGCTGGAGGAAGCTGGGGTGCTTGAGGAGTTGGCCATGAAGCCAAAAGTGGGCTTTGGAGCAGATGTGTCTGAAAAGCATTTAGTTGTAGAGTAAAACTGAGGTACTACTAGAACATATAACTAAAGCCATTAGGAAATTAGAAAAGACACTTTCACTCACCTGTCATACTTTGTCCAAAACTAAACGATGGCTTTGGAGGTTCTGCTGGCTCAGCAGGTTTCCCAAATGTAAGCGTAGGATTGGGAAAATCTTTTGGAGGGTCTGGCTCACCGAAAGAGAAGCCCAAGGTTGGTGCCGGTTTGTCAGCTTCCTTGGAAGCACCAAATAAGAATGCAGTGGAGGGTGCAGAGGTGTCCTTTTTCTCTTCTGTTTTTCCAAAGGTGAAGGTGGATGTCACCAGCATTTGCTCTTTCGACGATGCTTTCCCAAACTTTGTTGCAGAAGATTCAGCTACTAAAGACTTGCCAAAAATAGGAATGACACTTGCTGCTGCTGTTGTTGTGGTGGTGGTGGTTGAAGCGGTTTCTGAGGGAGCAGGAGCATCATCTTTCTCAGCTTTGGAATGGGGCACAGAGAAACTAAAGGATGAATTTGAGCTTCCTTTCTCACTGGGTTTAGCTCCAAACAAAAATGCTGAGTTTTCAGAGCCAGAAACTTGAGATACGAAATTGATTCCATTACCGCCACCAAATTTAAATCCTGCACTAGAATCCTGAGATTTAGTCTTTTTTTCAAGCGGGTTATCCATGGATGCACCAAATGTAAAGGCCTTTGACACACTCTCTTTTGTTGCAGTGGATTCTGATGAGGAACTACCAAGTTTGACCCCACCAGAAGCTGCATCCGAGGCTAAGCCTCCAAATTTGAAGCCCTCTGATTTTGAGGTTGAGTCAGAGGACCCAAATCCAAATTTAAATCCTCCTGTGGTAGAATTAGTATCTGAAAAAGTGCCTCCAAACTTCAGGCCAGCAGAGGTTGAGTCTGTAGAGCCGGTACCAAATTTAAAACCGGATGAACTTGAATCTGTACTGTTGGACTGAACGCCAAAAGATGAACTAAAACCTGAAAAAGAAATGAGAATTCTGGTTATCAGCCTGCTTCTACTAAACAGAAAGCAGCTGCTTCAAAGTCTCCTGACTTATGGAAATATCATTGTAAGTCACTTTACCTTTAGACTCTATTTTAGCTCCTGGTTTTGCTGACTGGCAGGCCACACACTGCTGGTCCTCTGCCTTATTCTGAACACAGCACACCTCACACTCCCAGCTCCCCTCAGGTTTCTTGAACTTGTCCCCGAATCCTAACAATGGTGCAGCAGTGCTTGCAGGTGCAGAGGCTGGAGCCGAGACCGCTGCGGCTGCAGCTCCTATAATACACCAAGGAGTAAGACATCAGGTATGCAAATATTTCTGATACAAAAATATGCAAATTAGTTTGCAGATTTTGGAAGCAGGGCTTTTCCCCCCAAATTAAGGTAAATCCTTCTATACTATTCCATGGATTTTACAGGGCTGTCCATTTTTTGTGGGCATTAAAATGTTTTAACTTTTAACAGCAGCAAAACTGAAACTATACCTGGTTTAGAGCTCTGACAGGCTACACATTTCCCATCCTGTGCCTTGTTTTGAACCATGCATACATCACAATCCCAATACCCTTCTGGCTTTTTAAATTTGTCCCCAAATCCTAACAGTCCAGTAGCTGAAGAAGCAGTTGTTGTTGTGGTGGTTGTAGAAGAGGTGGCAGAGAGGGTGGATGAGGCCTCAGAAAGAGCTGGTAGGGTCAGGCTGGATTTCACTCCAGTCCCAGGTTTGGCCGTGTCACAAGCTACACATTTAACTACATCCGGTTTGTTCCTGACTAAACATGTGTCACAGTCCCAGCTACCAGCTGGAGGAGCAAAGAGGGAACTGATGCTTGCAAGAGCTTCTGTGGGTTTACTGTCCGATTTAGAGGAAGAGTCTGTGTTGGGATGTGGAGCGAGACAAGCCACACACTTTTTGTCCGAGGACTTGTTTTGCAATAGACAAGTGCCACAGCTCCATGATCCTGCAGGTGGCCTAAACTTATCACCAAAACCAAGAGGAGCGGAGGATGTTGATGCAGACAGTAAAGGTTCATCAACAGAGTTCTGAGCAGGGGACGCAAATCCTGAAAACAAGAAAAGGATAAATAAGCAAAAAGCAATGACTTTCAAAACTTAACATGAAAAATAAAAATCAGGAAAAGCAAATCTTACCAGGTCCCTTAAGTATGTCCAATACACTGCCCTGTTTTAAGACCTTTGCTGGTTTGAAGGGTCCTTCAAACTCCTTTTCTTCACTAGTCACTGATTTGACTGCAAAACATGCAGTAAAGAAATAAATACAATAGCATAACTTTTGAATGAAAATATGTCTACTTTGTAAGTCAAAACTTACCTGGTGCTACTGTTGGAACAATTTTCCCATTGGAGTAAGAGGGGCCTGTTTTCATAGTAGGCGCACTGAAGGTGAATCCAGACTGCATGGAAGAATCTTTATTATTACAGATGCTTGCTCTGTATTAAACAAAGGGTAAGAGAATATAGGAGACCTACTGATGGAGAGAAAGATGGAGGACTAGCAGCTGGCGCCTTGACGATAGGCGAAGAGAACGTGAAGGGAACAGATGGTGGTGTGGATGGTGCAGCTGGCTCCTGATTAAACAAATAAAAATGGTATGTTACATATACTCGTCCACCATAACTGCTATGAAACTCTGTCAGTTTGATAAGTCAATACTACATCAGAAAAAACGCAATTCTAAGGGGTCAAAGGGGAGGTAATACCTTATTTGCTGCCGGTTCCTCTGAGACAGTTGTAAGTGGTGTTTTGCTGGAGGTGAGTGAAGAGGTTGGGGGAGGAGAGGAGAAATGAAATGTTGGCAAAGTGAAATTGCTGGGAAGAGAGGCAGGCGGCAGGTCTGGTTCCTCGGCAACCTGAAAGGAGAACAACTTATTTTAACATCAAACCATCCCGTTAAGACAGCTTCAAAACAAGTTCTACTCAAAAGCATATAACCAGCAGGATCTCTGACCTCATCATCAGGTCTTTTGGATGAAGGTCTAATGGCCCTTTCCCTCTTCATTTTGCCCCCTCCTGAACCAGCACTGCTGGTCGCTGGGGTGCTGGACAAGGGGTAGGACAAACTGCTTGTGCTGAAGACAAAGGAATTGATGGACTAAGTATATATGCAAGTGAAGCCACTAAAAGTTCATTTTTCCCATCCAAAAAGAAAAGTAGATTCTAAAACCATCACAACAAATTATTCACTCTTACCTGGGAGAGGGAGCCTGGGCACGATCTGAAATGGGAGGGGATTGTCTTACCGGCTACAAAAGACAGAAAAAAAGTTAGTTCTCTAGAAGAGCTCAAAACACAGACTTCATTGCTATAATCCACTTAATTACTGTATAAGGCTTGCCATTTTTGCAGACAGTTTCAGCTGTAGATGAACAATGTGCATTACCTTTCAAATGTTTGGGGCCAATGAGATTTTTCAACGTTCTGTTTTTCAAAGTGTCTTTATGCTCACCAAGGCTGAATTTATTTTAAACAATTAAAATAGCAGTTTTGTGAAAATTACAAATTAAAATAAATTTTCCATTTTACTACATTTTAAATTGTAATTCAATCCAGTAACATTAAAGCTAAATTTTCAGCAACCATTACTTCAGTGTTGGTGCTCAAGAAACATAACAGGAGAAAACCGTTCTCTTGCTAAAAACTAGGGATGCAACGATACCATTTTTTCAGATCCGATCCGATCCAGAAAATTCTGAGTAATACCGATCCGATCCGATCCTAGCGCAGTGTTTTTTTTTTTTTAATCAATGTAGAGTTTCTATACTTCTGTTCCACTCTTTTGTGTGTGAAACACAATCTACTAGACAACTTCATTTTAATGAAAAATAACATGAAAAAGTATATAGGGGCTGTTTACACCTGGTCACTTCATGCATTTTGTAATATAAATCCGATCGCTCAAAACACTTCAGGAGGAGGTCTGGGCCGCATTCCAGATGAAACTGGACATGTGTAAATGCACCTGGTTGTTGAAGCCACATATGTGAATTTTACTCCTCCCAAAATGTAAAAATAATAAACGTGTGAGACAGTGTTATAGGCTATATGACATTTTAGTCAGATATGACTGCGCTAATGCAACAAGGATGAGCCGAGTATCTCTTCAGCAAGCAGACGCGCAAACTGCCGCGAGTGAAACTGAAAGAAAGACACAGACGCTCAACACAATCATCTTCATTAAAAGTATAAGACAAGCTTATCTTTCCAGTGCTGATGCAGCGCGCTCTCATATTGCGGTCTTTGATCTGGAAATGAGCTGATAATTAATAAAATGCAGCGCTTTTGATTCGTTGACGTGAACTTCGTTAAATTTATATACAGCGCAGGAATTGAAGATCGGATTTATATCCGTTTTGTGAAGATTTATGTGGCCAAGTGTAAATGGAAACGTTTCAACAAATCAGATAGATATCAGATCAGAGAAAACACATGAAATGACCAGGTGTAAACAATCTAAAACATTTAGTGAAATAACATTATTTAGTGGAGAACAAATAAAAGTGAATATGTGAAGGACTAAACCTGGTAAAATGTTACACATTGCTCTTTGCATTGTTGTAAAATACATTAATGAAAACAGGTAAATGTATTTATTTATAAATATAAACTACACAATTAAAAGACATTTCTTTTAAATTTATAGCACAGTAATGAAGGCAGCAACATATGATAGAGGAGTCCTGCCTCCATTACTGTGCTATACATTAGATTATTAATAGCCTTGATAGGGCAGTACAAGAAACGCTATAAATAATATTTCATTGCGCAAAAGTATTATAATACGAAAAGCTCCAATAGAGAGCGGCACAAAGCTCTTATGCGCATCTCGTGCGCAGAATGATGCGCTTGAAGCAGCACGGACTCACAGCACAGCTCCGGTCAGAGAAGTTCAAAACACAGAGGAGAGATATTGATGCATAGCTTATTAAATCTGCGCGATAGTTTATTGAGCCTTTTCTTTTAACGGTTTTAAATCTCAGTTATTGAGCGCTCTTGAAGAGAGTTTCATTGTTTTGACTGTCTTAACCGAACGCAGCACGCAGTTTGAACGCTGAACGGAGGATAACAGACAGCCGCAGCAGAGAGAAGAGTTTACATGAACTTGAATTTAACGACTTAAATATTCATCTGTAACGTTACCTCACATTAAACTATGGAACGGCTTCAGAACACTTGGACTTTGACTTTATGGTGCTTTATAATGCTTTTGTGCTTTCGTGGGGCTTAACAATAACACAGAATAGTATACACACAATATCGGATTTGGATCGGTCTCATCTCACCGATACCCGATCCGCGGAAAATGACTGGATCAGAGCCGATACCGATCCTGAGTATCGGATCGGTGCATCCCTACTAAAAACTTGTAGAAAATGTACCATTTTTTTTTCCAGGATTCATTGATAAATAAACATTTTCTAGATAAGAAAAAAGAATAGTAAATAAAATGTCTTTACTGTCATGTTTTAACAACTTAAAGCTTTTTTGTTGAATAAGATTTTTTTAAGAAATTTAAATATTTTACTGACCAAAACATTTATTCTGATAAATTGCACCGGCAGTTCCTTCGTTTCTTTGATATATATATATATATATATATATTTTTTTTTTTTTAAATCAATTTGTTCAAACCAATTAAAAAAGGTGTCCAAATATGCCCCTCCTTTCAGTTGTTTTATAGTCATATATTGAATTCTAATGTAGGATTGTGCATTGTGATAAATATTGAACTCACAGTCTCCTTATTGTTTTTCTCCACTCCTCTGTTCACTCCACCTGGAGTGAGTGATGGTCTAAAGGATATCGAGCGGTTACCAGACACTGCAGCAGCTGCAGGTACCACCAGCTTCTGCACAGGAGGGACTGATGGCTCCAGCTGTGTGTCAATGTAACAACATTACAAATACAGCAGACAGTTCAACAGTTCCCTACACCACTGCACAAAGGATATCAGGCTATCCATTTTCTGAGCAACATAAATAGTAATTACTCATACAGGGATTTTACAATTTTTTCAGTCCATAATTTCAAGACCTCAATACAAGTGGCATTAAACATTACATCAACTGCATGAACACCTCTGCTATGATTCATCAAGTGTGCTCACTTTAACTGCAAAAAAACACACTCACAGCCCTGGATATTTTGGACTATGTACATCTGCCACAAATGGTTATTACAGGCTTTAGGTTTCTGGTGTTGGGTGAATAGGCACATTGATTGGGATTAGCAGCCAGCTGCCACAGTTGTTAACAGTTAAAGACAAGCAGCAGAAGCAAAGTGAAAGTTGCCAATTTTACAAGATGCATTAAGGTACAGTAGTAAATTGCTTCTATACATGAAAACCATGTATGGATTTCTTTCCCGACATCCACGTTCGACCCCATTTTATCTGACACTTTAAAATCTTATACAGCTGTGTATTAATGCACGAGACTTACCCGTTTCCTCTTTGCCTGGAAATTTGAAATGTCAAGGTCTGTGTGATTCAGTGACTAAAAAAGGGAAAGATTAAAGACTGTATAAACTGAAAACTCTATTGAAGTGAATTTCAAAGTGTTGTAAAGTAAAACTATTATGACAATACTTACAGCTGACAGAGGTGATGAAACTGTAGACGGAATTCTTTTTGCATCCTACAAAGTTACAAAAAACAAGTTTTAGGAAATGCTTACTTGTTTTTCCAAAATGTAAGGGAACTATTTGTTTAATAACTGCTTAATTTACAGAAACATTTGGTCGATTTTAAACTCTTTATTCTAGAGGCTTATTCTACAGTCACTTTTAATTAGATTTTTTAATCTATACACCATAGCACAGACAGTAAACTCACAGCAAGAGGACTGGACATGCGCTCCAGGGACTGTAGGATGCGTCTCGCTGTGGCACTGGTAACTCCACAGGGCTGAGTTCCAGCTGGCTTTGCCTTTATCTGTCTTCTAACGGGAGGCTGTGGAACAACAGACCAGAATTCCAGACGAGTCAAAAAGGAACAAAAAGCAATAAAAAATAAATAATAATAAATAAAAAAAACGGCATTTCAGTTTAAAATTTAATATCAAATAATAGTACTGGCCTATGAAACAAGAGTCAAGCATTGGCATGATTGTTCAGACCTGGTAAGGTGTAGCCGGGCGTGAACGAGCCGATCTCATTGCAGCAGCTCCTCCATATGTGGTCTTCCCTGGGTAGAAGGGTGAATCCCCCAACTGACTGGAGTTCAGTACTGAACTGTTCAACACCGACTAAGAGAACAAACATGCCTAATATTAATCTCATCTCAGTAAAAAGCGTATTCACAATTCATATTGTGACAAGACAGCTAGGACATTCAATTGCTCATTGTTTATTTTAAAGCTGAAAGCAGCTGTGCTGCTTAATATTTTTGTAATTTAATATTACATAACACTTACAACCAATTTAATGCATACTTGTATTCTTGTGATAGTAACTTAAAAAAAATCGTACTGACCCATCAACCTTGACTCAAGTTCCCAGAAAAATATGAATTACTTACTGATGAGGAAGTGCCAAAGACTGACAGGTTGAAGGCTGGTTTCTTGAGCCCAGAATGGGCTGTCTGTGATCCAGAATGCGTGCGTTCCATCTCTGGGGACCAGAGGAGCGGCACAGTCTTTGACGTGGGAACATCTGGAAGAAGATTAAGCCCTGCTCTTAGTTCTGGCTATATCTAGCCTAGATTGTTCTAAACAACTTGACAAATCAAATGCCTAGCATCAACACTTATCTATTGGTTTCTGTTTAGAAATGTGGTTGCTCACCTTTATCAGATGCACGTGATGAAAAGCCACTGGTAGTCGAGATGTTGTCATCCTCATGCTGAGAGCTGGAGTCCTTAATCTCTTTCACCAGGGAGAAGTTGGAGGTTACAGCGAAAGGGCTCCCTGAGAAGGGCGCTGTGGACGTGGAGGGCTGGGAGAAGAGGGAGCTTGTGCCGCCTAATGCAGGGGAACCATCCAGGGAGGGGAAGTGCAGGTGGGTCCGATTGAGCGGGGGTCTCGACAGAGCTTCCTGGAAGTTCAGCGACGCTTTGCTTGTAGATGGTTCTGAAAAAGGAATTTAGCATTTAATCTCAAGAACGCAGGCAGCTTCTAAAGCAGCCACCTACATAGCTCTCTAGGTTTTGGAATAGCAACTGTGCGTATCTGCCAGACAGCACCAACTCTTACCTGTGTTACTTGTGCTCGGCTCTGGAGAGTCTCGTCCATCTGGGAGTGGGGTGATTTTGTCGTTGCCATTGGGGGGAGGAGCCACATTGTTCAGGTCCACCCCGACTGCACCGGTATCACCCTCTGGAACTTCTCCATTTTTGAAATATTTCTGCAGCCAGGAGGGGACTATGCTCTTCACTGTATCAGTCACTCGACTGATCAGGCCAGGCTGCTGCAGGAGCCAAAGGAACAAAATTAGCATATCCAGTAACAATAAAAGACAGAGCAATACCCTGAAACTCATTAATAAAAACAAATCCATTACTAAGGCTTTTAAACTTTAAACCATTGCTTCTGGCCTAAATATATAGTCCATAAGCTATAATAATGATCTGGGCATATTTCTCTCTTAATTCAGACAAAATGACTTTTTCACTGGAGACAGCAATGTTTCAGATACAGGGCTAGTATTTTAGCCAGAAGAAATGGTCTGAAGTTAAAAACATATTGATGGATTTGTTTACCAAACAGCTTCACATTTCACAAGACGTTAATTGATGGACTGGAGTGGTGTGGATTACTTGTGGATTATTGTGATGTTTTTAATTGGCTGTATGAACTCTCATTCTGATGACACCCATTCATAATTACCCAGTGACGTAATTTCTCTAAATCGGTTCTGATGAAGAAAACTCATCTACATCTTGAATGGCCTGAAGGTGAGTACATTTTCAGCAAATTTTATTTTTTTGGGGGGTGAACTGTTCCTTTAAGCATCCAGACTTATTTTGGACAATTTCATATCAACTCATTATGTTGCTCATTACAATGATAAATCAAAAGGTAATTCTTAGTCCTAGTAATGCTAAACCTTTTGGATTTAGGTTAGCACTGAACAGCTGACAAAAGTTAAGAGCTTAAGCACATCTGTCCAAGTTTTCCATGTTCATGTGGCCTTCAATTAATCTACTACGCATGAAGCCAAGCTGCAAGAAAAGATATCATCCTAAATATTGATTTATGAGTTAACAAAGACACGTTTCCCCCATTTATCATACTGCAGCAGCAGTGTGGCCCCCAAGGCTAGAGAGAGCCTGGATTTGAGAGCTTCAGTTGTCATCTGAAAGGGGCCCTGGGGACCAAATCACTGTGCAAGCACTACAGGCTTATTGTTCTCTAACAGAGCTCCAGGGTTTGGACACAGCAACACCACAGACCTGCTCTTTGGCTGAACGCTGTAAGCATGTGACCCACAGGCAGGTGGGAAAGCTAAATAGTCCATTTAGCCTCAGCAGAAGAGCCAGGAGAGATTGCGCAATCAAAATGGAAGGCCTTTAAAGCTTATAGATAATTGTGATTTAAATATAGGCCACACCAAGAGCGTAATTCATCTTCCTGCCTCACTCGGAGATCAAGACGACTACATAAGAAAGGATAAACAACATGAATGTGCTGCATACACTCAGCATAAGAAAACCAGCTGTGTGCATGGCTGGGGCCTCATGCATGAGCTCAGGGTTGCAACATAAGTCACTTCCTGTCAACAGTGTGCACATGGCACCATCCAAGGTCAGCATGGCCAATCAATGCAATGTTCAGCAAGTTACTTCCAAAATGTAATGCATTATATATTACTAGTTACTCTCCTTTGAAAGTAATTAGTTAAATTACAATATTACTGTCTCTGAAATTTTTAAGTTACTTTCACCAAAATAACCACATAAGTATGACTTGGTGCTTATGGAACAGCAGCAATATGGCATTTCCTGGGTTACCCCAGTAAACAAATCAGCGCTACTACTTTAATATGCATTATACAGAGGTCGAAAAGTCAGTACCATCTAAATTTTGCAGAAGACAGCGAGTTCCCCTCAGAGATATTCATATAAACCCCCATCCCCAAATGTATCGCAATTCGTTTAACATCGCAACCGATTTGAATCTTCACATTTTTATCCATTTTCAACCGGCTCATGGTGCATTACTATTACAAACCACAGTCAGCAACATTACAGGGCTCCAGACTGTGACTAAAACAGTCACATTTGCGACCAAATATATTAATTTGCGAGTGAAGATTTTGCTGAGGTCGCCACTGGTGACTAATAATATATATATATATATATATATATATATATATGCTATGACTTAAAAATTTGCATGTAATGCCTTTTTTCCTAATTGTTTTGCGATCACATCTTTTGTTATGTTCACGTGTTAAACTGAGACGATGCGCATCAAAGTTTTAGTGGAAAAAGGAGTTTCAAACAGTCCTCATCTCTGCAGCACAGCAGCATTGACGGCACACCTGCTAAACGCAGCTCAGTTGTGCAGCGGGAGAGAGATGTGCAAGTAAAAGAAACACAAAAGCAGTGTCTATTTCGTGCACAACTTGAAAAACTACAACAGGTAAAGCTGTCAGCAGTGTGGATACTGGCAATTATAATAATTACTAATATGGCTTTTTCTTATCAAGATCTTAGTCTATATGCTGTGTTCTGTTAATGCGTGAACTTCATATTTTTAGCGCACTTGCCGTCCAGTAACTGCAAAAATCTTTGTGCTTTGTTACTTTTTAATAAACAAAGCATCACCTTTAAAATTATGCCAAATTCATAACGAAATTCAAACAATAAATACCGTTTTGGTGCTCTTTAATTCGGCAGGCGCGATCGCTTTAGTGCTTCAGTTCAAGCAACAAGTGAATCCATCATATCTTTCTCTTTACTACTATAGTACATAATGAACATGAATTAACATCAAAAGGTAGGCTAATTTATAAGAGTGCCTATAGTACAACTTCATGAAATGTCTCATGTAAAAGCTCCTTCAGTGTTTCAAACTGCAGAAAAAGTGTAAAGCGTGTAAACATTACAACTAATAATACATTTACCTCAGAATAACCATTCGGCGTCCATAAGCTCATCAGTCAGCTAGAATAATAACTATAAAGGGGAGCATTTTGCTATATTTATGCGCTATTGCATATTAATATTTTTACTTAACCTGTTGTCTACATGATTCAACTCCTCCTATAAAATTGCATTTTACTAATGAAGAAAAACTGTGTGAAAGACATATCAAAGTCCCATTTATAGCATGCATTGAGGAGCCCGAATTACACTCAGTGGCCAAGCGATGCTTATGGTCCATGATATTGGTACAGATTCTGTGTAATGAACAATTCTTTGTGACTGTATATTTCAAGTAGGAAAAGACATTTAGTTCCCACTTTAAGTGAACCTTAGTTCCCAGGCCATCTACAAGATTGATTAAAATGCTGATAAAGTCAAGAAAAGGTGAGACAAACACATGATTGAAATGTTAAAATGTAAAAAAAAAAAAAAAAAGTATATAATATATAAAATAAATAAAACAAAATAAATAAAACATGTTTATTCTGTGGCACCTACGTTTTTTTCTCCATTTACTCTATTTTTTTTGTCTGGAGCCCTGCATTAGCTTAATTGTCATTGCCATTGTTGACATGGATTTTGCAGGCAAGCTTTCTAAAAGCTGGCGATTCTACATATCTTCCCCAACATACTCAGTAGGGATGTGCGCTACAACTAATTTGACTGTCGTTTAAACGGAAGTTTTGTATCCGACTAGTCGACTAGTCTAAAAGCTAGAAACCCCCCAAAAATGGCAAAAAACAAAATATATATATAACAGCATACAGTTGAAATACTTAATCTTTGAATCACACTGTCAAATCCCTCAATGAATTCTGCAAAAAATAGGTCACGATTATGCCATGCATGCAATTAATTTTAGGCGGTCGTTAAATTTAAACAGAAAACAAGGAAGACATAATAAACCACCAGTGGATAGCTTATTTATTCAGATCAGCTGGAGCAATGCAGAAATGGAAAATCAATCAATAGACTGACAGAATTCTTCACTTTCATATAACGTTAGCCAACATATTAAAACACATATTAAAACAAAAGTAAAAAACAATAGGAAAGTTTATCAAGGAATAGCATTAAAACGGCTTTTAAAAATGTACTTCATGTTGGCTATATTGTCTAAAAACAAAACAAAGCTCGTTTTACTTACTCAGACCGTGCGCATTTGTTCAGAGAATTTAACATGTTAATGTGGTCTGGCGAAAGACGGGACTAGAGGCGATTCTGCAAAAAAAGCGCTCGGCAGGAACTGAAGTCACAGGCACGCAGAGAAATAACTACAAACAAGCAGACAGTTTGGAAAAGAGCCTGGAAATCCCACACCACCACTGAAGTGGGTCTTCGTTTAGAGGAATAGACAGGGCGGATAGGATCGTGGACCGCAGCGGCAGGTTGTAGTGTATGACATGATTGACATTTGGCTAGCCTCCAAGCTAACGCATACATGCCTGTATTGAATATGATTACGCATAGCTCCAGTAAAGTTATTGTAAGCCAATTTGACATTACACAGTTTACAAAAAACTTTTCCATTTCCTTCTAATTCAAAATAATCTGGTCTTTCATGTGGTCATTTTGAGCTCGCTGCAACTGACATGAAGAAAACGAGGTAAAAATATAGTTTCCGCCCAGATACGCTTTTTAAAATATTTATATATTTTGATATGTATTCTTTTTCAAAAGTTTTATTTTAACTGTTCTTTAAAATGTTTTAAATGTAATGTTAAAATGATGGTAATTTGAATGATAAAATCAAGTTTTTTTTTTTCTCTCGTGTAGTCGACTATTGTTTTCAGTGTCGACTAGTAGGAGCTGTACCGTTTAGTCGACTAGACCCGCACATCCCTAATACTCAGCCACGAGTCTCTTCACTTCTCTGGGTTCAAGCGGCATGGCAGACAGAGATAAATTTAACTTCTGTTGCTTAATCTTGCCTGCGCTCTCGTCCGTCACATTCGTTCTCTTCTCTCACATGAGCCTCTTTCACACAGCCATTCCAGAAAATACACGGAAAATGTGTCCCGTGATTTGTCCCAGGATGGTCTGATTTTGGTTCATTCACACTGCCAGTGATTTTCCGGAATCTGTGCGTGCTTTCACACACAACCCGTAAAGATCCCATAAAGACACATGACCTTTCATGTGACGTGTATAATGCGCCGCGCACCATTTCACTGGCGAATGATTTCAGCTTCAGTGCGGATAGTGAGGAGCTCCCTGATCGCTGCTTCATTCCAGTTTACATATTTTTCGTCGTGTGAACGTTGATCTGCCTTCAAAACACCTGGTAAAACAGTCGAACGATAAAGTGCGTCATCACTACGACGCACCCTTTACGGCATTGATCCGGCTTTTGTTCACACAGCGCTCGTTCCGGGACTGAACCCGGCAATGTTACTAGTTCCCCAACCCGGGATCAATCCCGGGATGTGTTTGCGTTCACACAGAAGGCACTCCGGCAATTTTCTGGCAATTTTCCAGGACCAACATGCAGAGTGAATGGGGCTATGTATTGCAGCACCAGAAAATACACACTATTTTACCCGCTGATTTTTTTCTCTGGTCCTGCTGGAATGTCTCGCGGTACTGGTAAATTCGTAAAACAAAAAAAATTGTAACATGCATTACTAAGATTGTAACGGTATAATATTACCAATGTTTTTTGTAATGTATTATATTACTGCATTAAAGCAAAAAGTAATAGATTACGGTAATGGCATTACTTTTGTAATGCGTTACTCCCTACACTGCCTATCCATACTACCAAAAATGCGTGGATGAGCAGACTTTCATAAAGTGCAGAGGAAAAACATTGACAAGTTTAATTACAATTTATACTCCCATTATATAACGTCATCTAATCTAATAAAAACACCTGCCAGCTGAACTCTCCCTGCATTGTTAAAATGCACATGTGTAGCTGACATGACACTTTGGGAAAGATGTTCTGCAGGGAGTTGTGCTCTAAAACAGCATTTTTAAATCAGTACTATACATGCAGTTTTATTACCTATTCAGTGAGGTGAAGCATAGAAGATTTGCACATTTAAAAATGTCACATCACAGGACCACTTAAAATGTAAGGTGAAACAAATCAGAAAGAAATAATCAAATACAGCATCTAAAATATACACTTTCCCTTATACAATTTAACTCATTTTTGGAGGAAAAATGTCTAGTCAAGTGTGTGCAGTTTATGCAACACTGCTGGACAGAAAAACAAGGTGCAATGATGCACAAAGTGTCAACAGAAAATATGGGTATTTCCATGATTTAAGTTGCATTGGGTAAAAGAATCAGCTATTATAAGATTTAATGTAAATGCACCATGAAGAGATATCCTGTTCTTTTCTAGTTCTAATTACTATGCCAGAATAATTGAAAATCACTACATGAGATCAGAAGAGACAAATACATTTTTGCCACATTTTGACAACTCAAAAAAATGGTTTAGATTTAGAGATCGACCAATGTTTTTACATGTCAATACAAATTATTTGTATGTTTGTGTATTTATTAACCAATATGCAGAAGAAATAAAATGTATGCATAAACATACATTTTAACAAATTATGATTAACCGTTTTGCAAATAAGCATGTCAGTAAAAACTTTTAAGTAGAAATATTGTGTCTTTAATCTATGTTCAATTTTTAAACATTAATCTATGAACAGACGCTGCACTATTTCTCTTTTCAAAAAGCAGCATGCGAGTGTTTCCAGTGAGCTAACGTTACAGATCCCTCTGAAAACACGCCACGACACGCACTCATCCCGCCTTTCTTCTTGATGACGAACCTAGTGCATTAACTACCTGTGCTTTCCGTATTTATGCCAAAACATGCACCAGACTCGCTAGTCATATCCAACTGATCTCTGCCCAAGTTCAAGACTTGCACATGAAATATACGTACGTTAAAGAAAACATGGACAAAAGTGCTGTGAAGCTCAGGTTACCCACATGTAGACCCTCTGAACGGAAAAAAAGAGGATAGACGTGAGTTTCGGTGTATAACAGCATTTTAGTTAAAGGGCAACGACATTAAAAATACTGTTAGATTTGTTAACATTTAAAAATTATTGTTTGACGCCGGTGCGAGCCGCAGCAAACGGCCAACGGATTGTTTTGAAACGCGCTCACGCGGCTGTCTAAAATTATTGAAATACATTCAAATTTCACCTCTCTAACGCCATATTTAGAGCATTTTCCTCACCGAACGGCTATGTCTCTTCAGTCAAATGAGTTAGCGGTATTGCGGTGACAGCGTTGAGACCGTGTGCTGGAGGAACGTGAACAGGCCTGAAACAGGCCTCAAAATGTCTCCTGCTTTACAAACACAAAACCCGCCGCCAAAACACCGGTGCGGCTCAAGCTAATAACCGCTAAAATCCTTGCCGTGGAGACTAGGGTTTCGTTTTATTTACCTGTTTGCCTTTGGCATAAGGTTTTGAAGCGATGTGGTATCTTCTTGATCTGATTTTCCCTCCTCCTGTCGCCGCCATGGCTAACTAGATTGAGTCTGCTCAGTAGCGCTTCGCCGGATAGAGCTCCGCTGTCACAGCGCAGCTCTCCAAATATACCATCAGCCACCTTGGCGCTGGGGTTTATGGGAAATGGAGTTTGGACGGACTCATGCGTTCGGTATTGACGTCAGTTTGTAGGCCAACCGGCCGTGGATTCCCTCGATAATTTCTGGGGTTTTCAGATCGGTGGTTATGAGTGAAATGAGGTCTGTGGCAAACATTTCGTGAAGAGAATTTAATGTTGTGTTCTAGAAGATAAACTACACAGTCATTAGCTCAAACATGAATTCTGAATTTAATCACAGATCTTATTTTCTCATAAATAGTAGGCTAATAACAACAATAAAAGTAACTTGAATTACACATTTCTTCAATGGCATGTCGAATAAATTATAAAGGAGGAAGCTATTCGTTCTTGAAATGTATATATCAAAAGTTTATACTGTATCAGATGCATGACTGTAACCAAGTCATTAAATATATGGTGAACCTGATTCCATGCTCCTGGTTCAACATCCTTTTTTTGGTCCCGGAACAACCAATGAGAAACTTTTTCTATAAGTTTACAATAAGGTAATCAAACCAATATCACTGTATTTTGATAAAAAAAAACATAGGAATACTTTTTTTCCCAGGAAGTCAAACTACGAAAGAGACTTCAATTTATATTTTATTTGAAATTTTTACTCAACAATACAGGATAAGTGTGTTAAGAACGTGAAAAGAACATCCCCTTGAGGGGGTTCACATCTGTGAGAAGTTTAACCATTCATTCAAACACTGATAAAAATCTCAAACAAAATGGTCACACCTCATTGCTCCTGATTATCACATTAAAGTATAAGAAATAATTTGATATTACAACACTGCTGTGGCAGATTCAAGTTTGACATCATATTTTATGCATTTGCTTTGGTCACCTTCAGAACTGCAGATCCATATAAAATCCATGACTAGAAATCTTAACAGCTATTTTAGGTTTTGATGTTTTTTTTTTCCCAGGAAAAAAAAAATTAAATTCTGTATAACTAACAGCTTTGGTATTGCTCAACAATTTGGTCCATGGAAAAATAGAATGTAAAAAACAATTAAATAAGACAAAGTGATAGTACCTTAATATAAGCATATGCTACCATTTAGTATTAATAACCCATGGAAAAAAATATCCCTGCCTAAAAAAAACAGCACAAAATCCTAAATGCAGGTTTTGCAAATATTACAATGATTTCAAAAAATTGCATGTAGAAATGCATAGTCATTTAAAGGCCTCACAAAGAAAATATTATTGGTCTAAAATCATGTATGCACATGTCCACACATACTCACACAGGAATAAATCTTACCACAAAAGTTAACATACAAAGCAAAAACAATAAAAGTACAGAAAAAAATGACAACATACAGATTATGTCATCATTACTAAACCACCTTTACATGTTGCCAAAAAAAGCTGAATCATATTACATTTAAGTAAATCAACAGCTCTTAATGCAAAAGGTCTTGACCTGCCTCTCCTTCAACCACTCTGCAGTTTTAATTTAAATAATAATAATAATAATAAGATGAAGAAGACTGAAAGACGGTTATGATAATAGAACATTGGTGCCAAGATCATTGTGCATTAAAACAAGTTCTTAAAGGTTTTTCACGAATGTAGAGCTTGCTTTTATGCTCACAATGAAATGTTGCATAAAATGTCTTACCCTGATCAATGCATAGGTATGTGTCATCAAAACAATAACTGAATACAGGTCAAGTGGAGAACTATGTGCAAAATTTAAGAGAGGGCTTGGTCTGCATTAACAATACTGGTAATAAGAAATAATCAGAGTTGAATAATGCTCCCCTAACGTTTTACAGAAAGCCTGGCAGCATTGAGCTCCTTTCATTAGAAGGGCCATCACAAAACATTCACTTTACCTCTCTTCAACCGTTTATGACAGATTCTTTCTTTCACCCCTTGTGGCCCATTGAGAGATCATTGGTCTCTAGCTGTGGTCACTTCTTGCTGCTTGTTCCATTGATTGTTTTGTTTTTTCCAGAGCCTCCTTTTCTTCTCCGTGATGAAGTGGAATTACTTCTGGAGTTTCTCTCTGCTAATAATAATTTAAATACATATAAGTGTTAAATAAAACCATTCAGATTTTCGGTGGGTAAATAAATCTCAAATGTTCTTCATATCATAATACAATCTGAGCGTGATGCGAAAAATCTCATTAAAATGGTCAATTTCTAGGTATTTAGTGTCATTTGAGGAACCCTCTAAAACAAATCAGATTGTATGTTACCTTTGGCAGTTTCAGGAATGTAGTCATACGGGTCAGTAAGAATGCTGTCATCACAATCTGCAATGTACTGTTAAAGAGATTTATCAGTTTATCAACATTTGATATGCAAGCACAAACTAGGAAAATAAAGCAAGACACACTAAAACCCAGAGCAAATTAACTTTAACATATCATTGTGACTTTTTGTGTGCTCTCTGCTGGGTATGTTTCTAATGTAAATATTGCCAATTGTGAAAGACCAGCGGACAGCACTAGATTACATTCTAGTTGAAGAATTCACTGGATTTAATTAGTATCTGTCAGGAAATCATGTTATGGTAACAGATGAATAAATACAGTCATTTACCTTCAGCCTCTTTCCATAATTCTGCTCGCACCAAACCATACCATATAGACAGAGAAAAGTAATGAAAGCCTGGAAGGTGGCAAGAAAAAGAGAGAGAAAGTGTATATGAGACTTCGCCACTACAGTGGGATTCAAAACTCTGAGAAAATATATTACTACAAATCATATATTATTAGCAGAATAGTTTCAGCAAAAGGCGAAGTGAAAAATGAACATGAATTTCACAATGTCTATTTAGTTCCACTTGCACATGATTGAATAATTAGCTTTTTTCATTAGTGAATGAAAAAAATAGTGCAGATTTTTAAATGCCATACAACATTTCTGTACTTTTGAATATTTTAAATGAGATTTTTCAGTGTGGTCTCAGACTCAGGCCCACTGTATATAGTTTATAGGAACACACAAGGTTCAATCTGTAAACATCCAGTGTAAACTACAGATGTGTAACTGGACAGAATAAACTGTTGTAACATATCACATTCACAGTACAATATTTGTTAAGGTTTCAGTATCTGTTATAGAAAACAAACAGATCTCTAAAACAAAAATTCATTTTAAAAGATAATGTAAAAATATAGATACGTAATAATAAATATTTGCGTATAAGTATATAAATAGATTTTTTTCAACCAAAACACTCACCAAACACAAAAGCCAAAGGACAACATAAAGAACCTGTGTTTTAGAGAACAAGTCTTGTCCAAATTTGATACAAGCCAGGGCCTCCAGGAAAGCAATGGCTCTACAGAACAAAACACATACTCATGTATGTTGCATTATATAACAACATATCAAAGTGTCATTTATTTGTTTATATAAATATGCAAACAAACTTTCCAGCACAATTATCAATTTCCACATACTGTATATACTGTTGAAAATTCAGATTAAAAAAATGAGATGCCATGACCGGTTTGATATTTAGTTATTTCAGATATTTTGAAGAATATGTGAGCAAAATGGCTGAAGTTCAAAAACAGTAGACCACATTAACTTTTATTGTGTAGCATAAAAACACAACTCAAAATATTACCTTTTCTTGTTCAACATGAGGGTAAGTAAATGACAGAATTGTAATTTTTAGTTAAACTTTTTCTTTAAGTGTTAAACAGTATAACAATAACAATAACAATAACTTTTTGTGTTTAATGCACAATGGCAAATCTCTATGAGCATTTCAGACTTGTAGGACTTACAAATACAAAAGTGTGGTTTGTTAAGTCTAATACCTATGTATTAAATCTCTCTGTATTTATACCACTGGAAGAACGGTGTTTTTCTGGATTTCCAAAATAAGTTCCAAATTAAACAGACAATCATTTTATGACACATTCTTTATAGAAGGGATAGTGTACCCAAAAATGAAAACCATCATGTTGCTCCAAACCTGTGTGACTATTTATGCCTTGGAACACAAAAGAAAATATTTTAAACTGTGTTTGTTTATAAACTCAAAGTCAGAGGGGTCCAAAACAACATTGGACCCCACTGACTTTCTTTGTCAATGTACTCAACTGCTCAAAATGTGTTCCACAAATGTGTTCTTTTATGTACCGCACAAGTCATACAGGTTTGAAAGTGTGAGTAAATGATGACAGAAGTTTCATTTTTGATTAACTATCCCTATAAGTCATCACCTGTTGCTGATTGTAAGACCCAAATCATCCAAACTGGAAAAACCACTGGCTGAAATGTGAATATGATTTTTGACAGGTACTACATAGAACTTTTGCATTAAATAAATAAGTGTGTACTTACCCAAACAACCAACACTGTGTTCCAACTCTTTTGCACTGGGTGTCTGTTACATATGCGTAGTATTGCCTAAATGCAAACGATAAGTAATGAGTCATTCAACACCTCTGGCATCAAACAGTACGATGGGTGTATACACACCTGCCAGACATCATTATACAAAATAAATGCATTTATTTACAATGATTATATGGCTGAAAGAATGGAATAATAGCATTACTGTGTTGACGTTTATGGATCATGCTCCATAATAAATACATAAATAATTTCAATAAATAAAATAACTGGCTTTTGAAGACATGGCAGTCTCATGTTTCTCAGTTCTTGTGGATCTCGCATCCTGCCTTTCCAAGAAAAGCTTTTGTTTTAGTACATCAGATTTTGGAGAGATAATGATCCTGATCTCTGGAGAAGGAAAAGATGCCAGAGCAAAAACTCTGATGAAATAAAGCGAAATGTCTTAATGTTGTTTGGTTGGGTGAGAAGTGCCAGTGCAAAGAAAGGTTCATTTCAAGGGATTACGCTGGAACACAGAAGAAGGTAATTGGACATTACCGCGCTGTGGGGGCAGAGATGATCCCAATGAAGAGGATCCGGCACCAGCTGAGAGGATGAGAGGCCTGGAATACGAAGATATGCTTCAGGAAAAACGTGTTCAATTCTGTGAGCTGTTGGAGAGCAAAGAAACAGGACAAAAGTGAGTGAAACCCAAAGAACCACAAAGAAACAAATTTGAAATCTGTGGTTACTACTGTTTGGTTAAGCTCTTCTGAATGTACTGACCTATTTCATATTTCTTGCTCTGCTTTTCAATTAAACAGAAGACTTATTTTAGGTCAAAGGGTACATTAGGTGTGTAACTGATGCTTTATCTATACTAGTGTTCGGGGTCAGTAAGATTTTTTTTTTTTATTAATAGTTTTATTTAGCAAGGATGCATTAAATTAATCAAAAGTGACGGTAAAAAAAAATTACATGCATTGTTACAAAAGATTTCTATTTAAAATATTGCTCTTTTAAACTTCATATTCATAAAAGAAAAATGGTATCATGGTTTCCACAAAGATATGAATCAAGTTTTCAACATTGAGAATAATAAAAAAAGATTTTTGAGCAGCAAATCAGCATATTAAAATGATTTCTGAAGGATCATGTGACACTGAAGTCTGGAGTAATGATGCTGAAAATTCAGCTTTGCTCAGGAATACATTACATTTTAAAATATATTAAATAGAAAACCATTATTTTATATATATTATTATCATATAATCTCAGAGAAAGACAGGATATGTAGTTTTGCCATCATAATCTGGCTAAACTAGTATTTTCTGTCAAGCTACATTATTAAGGTTCTCATTAAAGCATTTCTCATTTAAAGTACAAAAAATGTGTACAAATAAATTGTACGCTCATCAATCATAATGAAATCTTAATTATCATCAATACTTATTTTTTTCCACTGTAAATCTATAATTTAAATGCCCCCAACTTGGAAAGTCATGGCTAAAATAAAGTTTGTGGGACAGAGGTTCTGTTTATAAGCGACAAGCTTGAATGTAGCATAAACTGAAAGGCTTTCCATACTACTTATGTTTTAGATCACACACCTGCCATACTATCATGAAGAGGTAGATTCCAGCCACCCTCTGAAAAGAGGATTTGGGGTCAAACCAGCGCACATACGTCCAGCTGGCCGGAGTGAACTGCAAAACAGCCCGTTTCAGCTTGCCTGTGGTTGTGTGGATATCCCTGAACATATACAAAACACACAATCAACCTGTTTAAAATCATTCTAAACACGTGAACATCACTGTACACTACCCCGTGACCTAAAAACTGGATACACAGAAACTTATCTCTGCATACACATCTCCCAAACACAATACAATCACAGAGAGTATGGATGGTGGGGAGTGTAACTACTGCTACTGCTGCTTGTTCATTTCTGCAACATTCTGCATCATCCAAGTGGATGCTGCACACTGGTGGTGGTTGAAGAGAGACCCCCTCATATGATTGTAAAGTGCTTTGGGTGTACAACAATACACAATAAAGAGCTATATAAATGCCTCATTCATTCATTCATTAGTGGCAGCAAAATTATGTATTTTTCAATAACAAATGCTGGTTTCATAGGGAACAGTCACAGATTAATCATAAAAAGAGCTTACTTGATACTGGCCCAGTGGTAGGTACGCATCTCTAAAAAGTGACACATAGTCATGCCAAGCCAAATGCCCACTCCGTTGCACAACAGGATGTCAAGAATGACTTGATCCCACCAGCACTCTGCAAAGTTTGGCAGGAGGTGCATGAAGAACAACTGAATGAGGAAGAAAGATAGAGACGAGAGACATATAAAGCAACAAGTGGTGGTATGCCCTATATAACAAACCAGGCGATTTTCAATTCAATTCAAGTTTATTTGTATAGCGCTTTTTACGATACAATCGTTGCAAAGCGCTCTACAGGAAATTAAGTTTCTACAAAGTATTTATACATTGTAGAAACTTAACATATTAACTTATGGCAAAATTTGTTAGGTTTTCACTGCTCAACTCTGAGACAGTATTGTGAATTAGTGATAGTCTGCAAATCTAGTATCAACTCATATGTATCTGGAATTAAAAGTAATAATAATAATAATAATAATAATAATAATAATAATAAGCATGCCTCAAACAATCATACATAAAAAATATACTCCATAAGGTATTATCAGGGTTTACCTCAAACTGAGATTTTATGTTTTATTTGCTTAGTCAAAGAACACAATCATTTCCTTGACATCAATTTCTACAGATGATTAAGTATTTGGTTATGAGGAAGTTATGAGGAAGTTGCATAATCAGTACAATTGCATGAGCAACTACTTACTTTCAAAGGTATTTGATTGGGAAAGACACCCACCCACTCATGGTGTCAAATTTGTAAATTGTAATAATGTTTCAATATTGCTGGTTTTACTGTATTTTTTTATCAAATCAGCAGCCTTGGTAAGCATAAGACACTTCTTTCAAAAACATTAAAAAATGACGTTTGATGTTTAAACAGTATAAATATAAAAAATGCATTACTTCTGTGAGTTCCCACGTGATGCTGATAGACCAGCAGAGGCCGTAGCTGCGGATGAGTAGAGCTTTCATTGCCCAGCCCCAAAAATGACCACAGGCAAAAATGTCAAAGTGACTCAGGATGCGTTCCCATGTGATCACGTGACAGTTTACTGCATACTCCTGTAAAAATTGGGATAAAATTAAATAAATAAAACAAAATGCAAAAAAATTACATTGAAAAACTAATAAATAAATACTGTAAATTCCAAATTATGTAAATTGTATGGAAAACTTCAGGATTATTTACACTATAGAATATGTTATTGGCTATACATCAGTAACATATCAGGGCTGTATAATCAATTTGTTTCAAAAACAATTTCACTATTACAAATGAGTGAAAACTTAAAACTAAAAAAAGTAGGGCACAGTGCAAATTAGATACAGTGAGCGACATGGAGCCTGATGTCAATGGAGGATTCAAATAATCCTATTGGCTGAACGTAGGCAGTCAGGCCGTCCTCTGAGCTACATGGAAACCTCTTACAGAAAGCTGGCATTATCTCTTTACGGTAATTAATCATAATTCACTGGAATAGAAACACACACTAAAGGGAGGGTTTCAAACTCCACAGCTCAGACATAATCTATGGACTGCACTAGTCTGCTGTGATCATGATCGCATATAAAAATTCATAAGATTACCATACAGCCATAGACAAAGATGACATTATGCAGGAAATCACAGATTATATAAAACTGAATGCACTCCTTTATTTTTTTCACAGCAACAGTCTGTGTTTATACTGGTATGTAAATGGAGTAATGAAAAAAATTAATAGGACTCAAATGAAAGCCAAGGATCCATGGAAGAAAATAATAATAATAATAAGATCAGAGATATTAGAAAACATAGGATAGACCAAAACACAGAGTTGAGAAGTGAGAAAAGCTTAGGTGTTCACAGCTCAATGTGAATAAATATTGACTTGAGTTGCCAGTACAGATTTGTTATCATTTATATATACACAATATGATGGGCTATGGCAACAAAGAGTATAAGACATGATGGCTAGCTTCTAATGCAAGAATGAATTTAGTTTTTGTCCTGGGATGTCATATCACTCACCATGACATCTGCTTCTCGTGTAGCATAACGTAGATTGGGGTCCAGCCAATACAACAGCACCTTCACCTGATCCCAGTTCAGGAAGATGAGGAACACCAGGAATAAGAAGTAAAGGACACTGAGACCTGCAAAGTGCCAATATATCAAGGCGTTCGAGTCAACATAGCCACTGATAAGTAAACACAAGAAAAGACTGTTAACAGTCACTCACCAAAAACCATGCGCCATATAGCGGGATGCGGTCTTGTGAAAGGACCTAAAAGTGTTTTTTTTAATCCAATGAGAAAAAAAAAATGTTTTCATGTCATTCTTATTTGTGTGATTTACTTGGAGAGGTTTAGCCAAATGCCTGAGCTTTTATTGTATGGAAAAGAGCAGCTTGGAAATTATGTTATACATATTTGCTTTTGTGTTCCGTGGAAGAAAAGACATGAGGGTAAGTAAATAATGACAGAATTTTCCTGCAATGAAAGCAATCAGCAAAAGTCAATTTGCATCCAGTTAAAGTTTGTTTCTACTGAGAAGCAAATGAACAACGACTGTACCGTTGGGGAAGGCAAGAACACTGATAACAAGAAAAAAAGAGCCGACCAGCAGCAGACCCACACGAAGGTTATTATCAGAATCACCATCATCCCTGCCATAATAAAAACACGAAGTACAGAAAACATATCAGAGCCATGATTACGTCATAGAACTATAACCTTTCAGAATGTCACCAGACTTTTTGGTGTGGGTGTGGCAAATCAATGGAGAATAAGACAGACCAGTGTTTAGTATCATTGAGATACTATTGTCAGATTTATTCATATTTTAAATTAGTTATTATTTTTATAGGTTTTCATTTTTATTTTAGTTGAAGTTTTAGTCATTTTGCAGTTTTTTGTCATTTTTATTTTTTTAAACATCCATTGTTTTTATCAATTTTTATTTCAGCTTTTTAGTTTTTAGTACATAAAGTTGAATTAAATAAAAATGAGAAATGTTGCCTTGACAACTAGCTATTTTTTATTTAATTTCATTTAAGGTTTATTTTATTTCAAGGAACGATTTTTTTATGGTTTTAGTTTTTAGTTAATAATAACCCTGACATTGATAAGTAAATATATCACATTAACAGTCATTAAGTCATTCAAAAATACATTGAAAATGCAATCTTTAAAACTTTAAATAAATAAAACATAAGGATATTATCAATACAATCAAAAATTTAAGTTGTGGCCCCAGGTTGTGTGTAAACACTGTTACTATCATAGATTCAAGTGGCATTGACAAACTCGTTTAATTTTTAATTGAACATAGTGTCATATTTAGCCGAAGTTTTTCAAATATTTTCAAGCAGTTGTTAACATGATCTGCGTTGGCAACACTGTAACCAACACTGAATAAAGTAGTCGTCTTGACGGAACCCTCTGTCACGCGCTCTGAGTTGCCGTTGCCATGCTGACAGACAGGTATGTTCTGTCGTAAACCTGTTCGTTTACTTACCTCGTAAACGCAAAGTACATTATGCTGACGACGGTGAACGTCAGTAAAGTAATGGTGTGCGGTTTGTAGAAGAAATCAATGGTGATATCCTCCACTTGTTGCTCGTTTATCATCCGAAAGTGAAGTTTATAATTCGCATCATCTTTACTGAGCATCCTGGAACCCTGACTGGGCACCATGGTTGGTCTCATCCAAACTGACAACGGGTCCAGAAAACACTCCACTCCGCCAGCGCCGAGTTTCTCTGACAGAACTTCACTGAAGTTGAGTGGGTCGAGATGTTCTCACCGCTCTATTTCAGGCGAATTCATTGGCTGGGTAAAGGCAGGAGGCTATAAGAGCTTCTCCCATTTGCAGGGCTCTGTTTCAGGCGGGGTCGTTCAGGGTTCGTGGGTGTTGACTGGAGGAAAGATGAGCGATACTACCATCTTCTGGCCTGACTGCGCGCTGGCGAAAAGAGGATCTGCTGGATTTATGATGTGACGGACATCTACTTGGAGAAGTTCAGAAGTTCACGCTGGAAATGTTCTCCGTCGTTCTTCATCTAATTCAGTCCCATCTAAAATCAGTTTAATCTAATCTGAATGTAAAACCAAATCTATTTAGTCTAATTTAATTTAGGACTCAAGAAGCTGTATTGGCACGATTAAGCCTCCTCTTTCTTTCTTTCTTTCTTTCTTTCGGTGTAATGATTAGGCCTACTGTCAGATGATAAATATACAAGCTAAAAGAAACTCTGAAACTCGCCAAACCGGTTCAAAAACTCATCACAATTTGGCCAGAGAATGCTACCTCAATACTACAGGACTGCTTTCAGTGCACAGACTGGAACATGTTTAAAGAGGCGGCCACCTACAACAACCACACAGACCTGCAGAAGTACACTGAAACTGTGACTGCTTACATCAAAAAGTGCATTGATGATGTGACAGTCACCAAGACCATCACCACACGTGCAAACCAAAAGCCGTGGATGACAGCAGAGGTTCGTGGGCTGCTAAAGACCAGAGATGAAGCATTCAGATCAGGAGGTAAAGCAGCCCTCAAAACAGCAAGAGCCAATCTGTCCTGTGGCATCAAAAATGCAAAACGGTCATATGCTCAAAAAGATCAACAATCACTTCACAGACAGCAGAGACACAGTTTTGTTTTATTTAACTGGTTTGCACTCTATCTATTTTTTTTATTTTTTTTTTCTACAATGTCCTCATTTGTATATCTGTATATAGTTTGTATGTACATATGGTTAAACTGTATTTATCTGTATTTGAACATCTACTGTCAGTGTTTAATGTTAACTGAATGCACCAAGGGTCAGAGAGTAACGCAGTTTCAATTCTCTGTATGTATGTACTGTACATGTGGAAGAATTGACAATAAAGCAGACTTGACTTGACTTGACTTGACTTGACACACGGAGCCTGTGGCAAGCCATTCATACCATCACTGACTACAAGCCCCCGCCACAGGCCTGTGATGATGATCCATCCCTCCCCGATACACTCAACCACTTTTATTCACGGTTTGAAGTGCAGAATGACACACCTGCACAAAAACTTCCCACACCTCCCAACGACCAGGCGCTCTGTCTGTCTCCAGCCGACATAAGGAAGACCCTATCTAGGATTAACCCACGAAAGGCTGCAGGTCCTAAAAACATACCTGGCCGTGTACTGAAGGACTGTGCTGCACAGCTGACGGATGTCCTAACAGATATCTTCAACACCTCGCGGAGCCAGGCAGTCGTCCCCACATGTCTCAAATCCACAACAATCATACCGGTACCAAAGAAATCACCTGTGTCCTGTCTAAACGACTACTGTCCCATAGCACTGACTCCAATCATGATGAAGTGCTTTGAGAGGTTAGTCATGCACAAAATCAAAACCAGCCTCCCCAACACACTCGATCCGCTCCAGTTTGCATACCGTCCAAACCACTCTACGGACGATGCAATTTCCTCCACCCTCCACCTGGCTCTTACCCACCTAGAAAATAAAGACTCCTATGTTAGAATGCTGTTCATTGACTTCAGCTCGGCATTCAACACAATAATCCCACAACAGCTCAATAAATAAACTAAACCTGCTGGGCCTTAACAATTCCCTCTGTAACTGGGTCCTGGACTTTCTAACCGGAAGACCTCAGTCAGTCCGTGTCGGCCACAACACCTCGAGCACTACCACATTGAGCACAGGTGCCCCACAAGGCTGTGTGCTCAGCCCGCTACTCTTCACGCTGCTGACCCACGACTGCACTGCCAAGTTCAGCTCCAACCACATCATCAAGTTCGCTGATGACACAACAGTGGTAGGTCGCATCAGCAACAACGATGAAACGCACTACAGAGAGGAAGTGGCGCAGCTGGCTGAATGGTGTGGAGCTAACAATCTGTCCCTCAATGTGAGTAAGACAAAGGAGGTTGTGTTGGACTTCAGGAGGAGGAACTCCATTGACCACCCCCCACTGACCATCGACAGCTCGACTGTGGAGAGAGTCAGCAGCACTAAATTCCTGAGGTGCACATCACGGAGAATCTCACCTGGACCACCAACACCATGTCACTCTCCAAGAAGACACAACAGCGCCTACACTTTCTCCGCCAGCTGAAAAGAGCAAGTCTCCCTCCACCCATCCTCACCACATTCTACAGGGGCACCATTGAGAGTGTGCTGACTAGCTGCATCACTGTCTGGTACGGGAACTGTAGTGCAGCAGACCGCAAGACCCTACAGCGGACAGTGAACACAGCTGCAAAGATCATCGGTGCCCCTCTCCCATCCGTCCTGGACATTTTCCTTGCACGATGCTCCAGCAAAACCAACAGCATCGTGAAGGACCCCACCCACCCCTCCCACAGTCTCTTCCAGCTCCTACCATCAGGAAGATGGTACCGGAGCATCAGAGCCCGCTCCGCCAGACTGCTCAACAGCTTTTTCCCCCAGGCTGTGAGAGAGACCTGAAACTGTCACTCTCAAACTTACCACACCAAAGAAAAAACTGTGTGAAACTTTTTTGTGCAATTCAAGTGTGCTACACACAGGTGAGTGGGCCTGTACAAACCACCTGTAGTAACACACTCTCCTCTATGCACACTAGACACGTTTCACACACTGCTGTGTGTACACAATCCCACAAAGGACTCCGCAATATATGTATGTTTACATGCTCATGCACTACAAATCATCTTGTACTGTTCCCCAGCCAGCTGCTTGACTCACAATGTTTCTCTCTGCACATGTACAGTATTTATGTGAAGCATTTGTATAGTTTGTATTTTTTATCTTTTATCTTTAGTTGTATAGGGTAAACATTTATATATAGTATACTTATAGTCAAAATCTGTCAGTAGGTTAGTTGTGTATAGGTTTATAGTGTTTTACTTCATTGTTGTATGTCTGTATTTATGTAGCACCGTGGTCCTGTAAGGCACGACATTTCGTTCCACTGTATGTCCCCACATGTAGCGGAATGACAATAAAGCTCAACTTGAACTTGAACTTGAAGATCTTTTGTTCCCTAATAATTTTTTGTTTAGAAAATATATATTTGGGGGGGGGTTCAAGTGCATGTTATTGATATTTATTTGAATATATTGATAAATATATTTTATATTAAATTGATTAATATATTTTTGCATATAATCTATTATAGGCTATATATATTTATATCTGCACAGTTTTCTTTGGGACTGTTTATATGTATGAATAAGTTGGGTTTTGTTTGTTTGTTTTTCATCAAATCTAGATATTCACTCAAATACATATAATTTTATTACATCTTATATGAGTGCTGGCAATTATCCACGTAGTATGATTAGTCAACCAACAAAAGTAGTTATTAGGGAGTCAGACCTATAATTGTGCCACTTGGTGGGCTGGGTATCTTTGCGGTTGTAGTTGAGGAAAGGTGTCTAGGTGACATATAATGTGTTCTAGATCTGTCAAGCCATGGCCAATTGTTTTATGTCATTAGAACACAGGCTGTTTTCAGTAAATGTAGCCAACACATCATCATTTGGAAGAAAGACATCAATAAGAGTAGACAAAAAGAACACCAAAATTAGCATGATTTGTTGTTTTAATTTATTAAAAGTGTAAAGAATAGCTACAAGCACTCAGGATAAGGCGCTACAATGTGATTTTGAAAAGGATCATTTAACCACACAGAAACCATACATTTTGCATAACAATGTTGCCATATTTATTTATAAATAAAATAAAAAGTTGGGTTGTCAATAGTAAGAAAACAGTATTTGTTTTAAGATATATATATATATATTTTAATTCTAATGAAATAAACCGGTGACTAATAATTAACTGAATAATTAACTGTTGATGCCACTTTTGTTCTAATAATCAATTACCAGTATAAACCCGTGTTTTATTTTTGACAAGTGTAGAGCCAAGGCAACATAACAGGTTACGTGACCTCTGGAACGGGGTCAGATTTATTGTAGCAACGAATCATAGCAACGCAGAGAGTCCATGACGACGATGGTCGCGAGATCGTGGATCATGTGTTGGAATGCGACAGTGTTTTAAGAACTTCTCACAGATCAAATAGTGTCGGAGCCGCATTGAAAGCTCGCGCTGTCCTGAGCGATAAACATGGGATGTGGGAGCTCCAAAATCACGGTGGTCGAACCCGTAAAACCGAGCGGTCTGAACGGAAATGAGGTAAGCTGTAATCTTTTTGTTATTCGATTTATAATGATTTCAAATATGAATTAATAAACGGAATATTAGTGAGCCGGAAGTGGTAGTATGTTGAAACATATGAGGAAACTGATGAAGAGATCTGTTGTTCTCACAACTGTGATATTTAATAGTCTGTATTAGGTGAATAATTAAACAAAATGAAATGCTTAAACCAACCAAAGCTGGTTTGCTGGTCTTAGCTGATTTTAACTGGTTTCCCTGTCTCAAATCCCTTTAAAACCAGCCTACAGACCAGGTAAACTTCACCTGACAAGACCAGCAAACAATTTAGGCTGTCAGTGTTTTGTTATATGCAGACTTATATCTGACTTGCTTTGCTTTTATTTTGTAGACTGAGACTCTGGGGTTTGTTGTGGCTCAGGGAGGCTCTCGCGGTGACTCTGCCGTGTCCAAAATGACCACAGACAGTGGGGTCAGTCTGGATGCAGCGGAGCCAACAGTTCTACCTGGATCTGTACCTAGAATGCTGCCACCACTACAAGGTTAGATAGAAATTCTAGGACAACTTGATGTTATTTCACTTTAAAGGAGCTTAAAAACTGCTGGCCAACTTTGAGGCCTTTCATCAGAGATATAGGAAAGTTGAAATGGAATAAAAATATAAAATAGAATGTAGGAAATTAACTTAATATATTAATTATTTTAACCTACACATCGTGTGAAATCTAGCCCAGAGTCCCGGACTCGCCCAGCAAAGTGAAGAGAGGCCCGAGTCCAGTGAGATCCTGGAGCAGCTGCTTGTTCAGGGAATCATTCCAGCTCAACCAAGGCAGGGAGGAAGTGGGGAAGCCTACCACATCATGGTGAGGGCTGTTGTCAATGTTGAAATATAAAAAGTGTTATGATTTCTCAAATATTACCTTTTCTCACATTAAAAATCAACACTCTAAGAAAAGTCTGTAAAAATAGGGATCTGTGTTAATATGAAGGAATTGTACATATTGATTGTTCATTGACGTTTCACGTATTTTCACTTACACATTGCATTGTATTGTGGAAATGTCCAAAATTTAATTCTTATACAGTGAATAAGAATTTCATACACACCTATATTCAATACTAGAATAGTATTTATTATTATAAGACTCTGTAGAATACTTGAATCTGATTGGTCAGACTCAGTCGTGACTTTCTGCAGTCAAATATTTTTGTGTAATGAGCTGTAAACTGTATATTTGACTGTTGTCTCAATACTAGTTCCATGTCTTATTTTTCTCACATAATAACATAATTTCTTTTTAAAAATAAATTTTATAAAATAAAAATAACTTAATAAAACAATAACAAAAAATAAAAATAATAATAACTCCATAAAAATAATGAATAATAAAAAACCAGAAGCACCATATTTAATTTTTGCCAGGAATTAAGATGAGGCTGTACAGTGCTTTCAATGGATTGTACTGTTGTTTATCAACATACTGATTGTTCGTGGGGAAGTCGTGGCCTAATTGTTAGAGAGTCAGACTCATAACCCAAAGGTTGCGAGTTCGAGTCTCAGGTCCGGCAGGAATTGTAGGTGGGGGGAGTGAATGTCCAGCGCTCTCTCCACCCTCAATACTACAACTGAGGTGCCCTTGAGCAAGACACCGAACCCCCAACTGCTCCCCGGGCGCCGCAGCATAAATGGCTGCCCACTGCTCCGGGTGTGTGTTCACGGTGTGTGTGTGTTCACTGCTGTGTGTGTGCACTTTGGATGGGTTAAATGCAGAGCACGAATTCCGAGTATGGGTCACCATACTTGGCCGTATGTCACTTCACGTTCACTTTCACTTTCAGCTGGTAAACTGTCTTTCTGAGAAAAAAAAGAAAAGAAAATTACATGATCTAGGAAGTTCATGCAGTGTATGCCATTGAAAATACTGTGTCTATTCCTCACACCCTCATTAAATTCAATATGGCGTCTAACCTGCTTAAGATCTATATACACTACTAGTCAAAAGATTTTGAACAGTACATTTTTTAATGTTTTTTTTTAAAGGAGTCTCTTCTGCTCACCAAGCCTGCATTTATTTGATCACAATTGCAATTGAGGTACAAACTGATCCAAAGTACAACAAAAACAGTAAAGTTTTTAAATATTTTTACTATTTAAAATAACTGTTTTCTATTTGAATATATTTTAAAATGTAATTTATTCCTGTGATTTCAAATCTGAATTTTAGCATCATTACTCCAGTCACATGATCCATCAGAAATCATTCTAATATTCTGATTTACTGCTCAAAAAACATGTATTATTATTATGTTGAAAACAGCTGAGTAGAATTTTTTCATGTTTCTTTGATGAATAGAAAGTAGAAAGAAGAGTATTTATCTGAAATAGAAATCTTTAGTAACATTATAAATGTCTTTATCATCACTTTTGATCAATTTAAAGCATCCTTGCTAAATAAAAGTATTAATTTATACCCCCCCCCCCCAAAAAAAATAAAAATAAATAAATAATAATAATTATACTGACTGTGTATAATGTTACAAAAGCTTTTTATTTCAGATAAATGATGATCTTTGAATCTTTCTATTCATCAAAGAATCCTGAAGTTTTTTTACTGAACTGTTTTAAATATTGATAATAATAATAATAATAATAATAAATGTTTCTTGAGCAACAAATCAGCATATTAGCATGATTTCTGAAGGATCATGTGACACTGAAGACTGGAGTAATGATGCTGAAAATTTAGATTTGATCACAAGAATAAATTACATTTTAAAATATATTCAAATAGAAAACAGTTATTTTAAATAGTAAAAATATGTCACATTATTACTGTTTTTGCTGTATTTTGGATCAAATAAATGCAGGCTTGGTGAGCAGAAGAGACTTCTTAAAAAAAAAAAAAAACATTAAAAATCTTACTGTTCAAAAACGTTTAACTAGTAAGTGTATAATGTAGGCTATATTTATTTACTTATTTAGTAAGTTGCATTGCAATATGTGTGATCATATGTTTGGCCAATAATTATTCCAAAATAAACCCCTTGATACAAGACTCATTCATATATTGTCGGGGTCCTGATCACCATTTTTGGAGTTTACTTAGTCTTTAATCCACTCAAACATTTAGTTGACTATTCTTTGAAAAAATATCTGTAATTTAACTTTCATATTGTGTGTGTATACATGATAATTTCTGTTCCACTGGGACAAACATTTATAATGTCTGTTAGATGGATGATGCTGAGAAACCAACGAGAAGACCTCCCGCTCGGCTAGAGTCACTGAAAATTCACAAAGAACAAGAAGTCACCAGAAAGGAGGACATTGAGATGAAGATGAGACAGGTGGAGGAGAGGAGAAAGGTGAAGCAGAACCAAATTACATTTATCATTCATTCAGTTTTAATGCATTTAAAATCTCTTAGCTAATATTCAGTGTTGTATTTGATCTTGGAGTTGTTTGCACTTTTTTGTGCAGTTACATTGTATTAGCATTAGTATGTGGCGCAACGATATATGGTTAAAACATCTGTTTTAGGAGAAGGAGGAAGACCTGAAAAGCAGGATGAGGATTAAATCAGCACGGCCGCGTGTCGCTGCCCCAGTGACCACAGACGGGGAACTCGACCCCTTGGAACTGCTCCATTCTGAACAGCTTCCTGTCCCAACCAGAACCAAACAGCTACAATCAATGGAGCCAGTCAATGGAGAGTCTGAGGACCAAAGACTTAATGATTCCCCAGAACTAGAAAATGACTCCACCTTCCAACAGACTGAAGACACAGATGAGGGATTTTAGACCTGCTGCTTGTGTGTGTGTCAGAATGAATCTACATACTGAAGCAGCTTAATCTAGCAAAATTTCCTAATATATATACAGTATATATTTCCTAAGAGTTGCACATGCACTTTACATGTTATTCACATTATTAATCTTGTTTATTTTAATGCAGGGTATGGCTCAGATAAAATTCTGACCTTGGGTTTTACATTATCATGGAAACATGTGCCTAATAAGTGTAAACAGGTTGATGCAGTCATTATGTAGGTAGCAGAACAAATGATTAGAAGGGTTAACAATTCAGCATGATATGTGTAAGTTGCCAATGAGATATTTCTTTCATACTGCTCATAAGTCTTGATTCTTAAGAACGTTATACTTTCTCAAAAGTTTGGGGCCAGTAAGATTTTTAAATGTTTTGTATGAGTCTCTTGTGCTCAGCAAGGCTGCATTTATTTGATCAAAATTACAGTAAAATAATGTAAACAAATATTATTAGAAATAATTATTTTAAATAACTGTTTTCTGTCTTATTTTATATTTTAAAGTGTAATTCATTCCTGTGATGACAAAAAAAAAAATTAGCAGCCATTACTCAAATCTTCAGTGTCACATAATCCTTCAAATATCATTCTAATAGAGTAACATTTCCTATTATTATTATCCACTTTGAAAACAGTTGTTCTGCTTAATCATTTTGTGGAAGTCATGATTTTCAACATTTTCTCTAGGATTTTTAGATGAATAGAGAGTTCAAAAGAACATAATTTACTTGAAATAGAAATCTTTTATAACATTATGTCTATACAGTGTAATTTTTAATCAATTTAATGCATCCTTGCTGAATGCAAGTATTAATTTCTTACTAACCCCAAACTTTTTATGTACAGTTTATCATATAAACTACTTTTATATGCAATCAATTATTACAAGAATCTGTGAGAGATTTTGTCTAAAAATCAATATATTCTTTTAAACACTCAATTGCAATTGTGTACCTTCCACTGAAGGGAAATGGCTGTCCACAAGGTGGCGCTACTCAGCTAATGTAGTTAGGCTGAAACAGGGAATTGTTTTGTCTTGGGGACAGTGGAAATCTGAGATGGCTCTCTGGTGTTTTCCTTGTATGTTAGTATGTCTTTTTGTCATTATGATGGTGTAACTATCCTAAGTAGGCTTCTTGCAATTAGCTAATTATATAAAACTAGAAACCTTTTTAAAAAACGTGTTGTCATCTAGTGCGTGCTGTTACAGCTGCCAGTGATTTGTCTGCCTGCACTGACATTCCGACAGGTCCCACCTGTTACATTTGAAAATGCCCCCTCTATCAAAGCAGTTATGCCTCACCATTCAAGCTGGCTCTTGTCAGACAGGCTTTTATTATACCATATGAAAATTAGCGTCACAGACTAAAACATTAAAACATATGTACCACACAACTAGATTTCACCTGACTTTATCCAAATAAACAAAGCATACGGTTAAAGAGTTTTCAACCCTAACCTTTTATGACTTGTATGTGTGGCTTTCAAAGCCGTTCAGCTGTTCGCTAGAAGCAGTGACCTCTGAAGGCCGTAAATGTGTGTTTGTGTGAGTGAGTGACTGTGTTTGACAGGTGGATTGTGTTGAGGGCTCTCCAAAATCTCGTGTTCTTTTTGTTTGCCCTACAAAAAGAGCGTTAGGTCTATTATAAACTATTCCTTTAGTGTAAGCCCAACTTGAAAAGAAGCAGAACTAACAAGACAGGTTATATCCATTAACTTTATGAAATATTCTGGGTTCAAGAATAAGGGTTCAAGTTAAGCTCAATCAACAATACTTTTGGTGTAAAAAAATGGAAGTGAATCCATAAATGTTAATGTTTCAATAGTATAACCACAAGACGTAAACAATATGTGTGTTAACCAGGGTTATTATAGTAAACCTAAACTATTAAAAACATCTTCATTACTTAAAATAAATGTTAACTGAAATAAAATAAAAAACTTAAACTTGTTGTATTTCAGCTAGTTTCCAAGACAACATTTATTATTTAACATAATGTACTAAAATAACTAAACTAAAACTAAAATAAATATTAATAAAAACCTATTTAGACATAATAAAAATGACAAAAACATCAAAATTACTAAAACTTTTAATTCAAATTAACATGAAAGCAGAAAATAAAAACAAAATCTAACCTAAAACAACTAAAAATGACAATGCCAACTTTACAGTTCAAAGTTTTAACATAAAAATGAATGCAAGTTGTTTTATAAAATCATGAGCTTCACATTTCTGCTTTTAAATCCTTAAAATTGGGCCCTTTGACGTCTGTTGTAAATACATCAGAGATCCTTTGATTTTTGCTTTTTATTTTAAAGAAAAAAAAAGGGATGTCAAAATTATTTTGTGGTAATCAACATTATCTCACAAATGCTGTCAGTTGAGTTGTCGATTGAACCCAGACTATTCCTTTCATTGGAAAGTTTATGAAATTGATTGCCAATCAAGTTATGCGGTGGGTGCCCATAAAACTGTGGCCTACAGGATAAAAGATCAAGTCAATGTCTTATAGGTAAATGTAGACAGCTCCTGAAAGAAGATAGGCCTACTTTTGTAACTGCTGAAACACAACACCATCTCCCTCACTGCGCCTCCACTCGCAGCTTAATGAGCGTGTGGCCCGGCATCAATAAATTAGTTGATTCATGGATGCTCTCGATCGAGTTCCTACCTGACATTTTTTATATAAAGCCTCAATTATCCATCTACGGGCGTCAGGATCTCCACATGGCTTGGCGGGTCACACCACACAGGCTAGTTCTCGGGTTGCAAGCTTCCACAAAAACTCCATCACCCGAGTGCTTTGGAAGTTGTATGGTCTAAATGAGAAGGCTGTTTAATAATTTACCTGGTGACATATCACGTTCCTCCCAATTATATGGAGACCTAGAAAATCGTCTGTTCTTTTTGTCCTAAAGGAGATTGGGATGGTCTGACATTAGCAGTTGTAATTGTTGTAAAGATGTGCCTTTCACATATGTCAAAGAAATGTTAGAATGCTATACTATACTTTTAATTAATTATTAACTGATTTTAATTTGATTTTGCAATAAATTGCAGTAGTGTCCTGAAGTATGAAGTAGAGACTTATAGGCATATTTCTACAAATTCATTATTAAAAGTTATTAAAGATGGTGAAATAGGTTTAATCAAATGGTGACTGAACACAAAATAGAAAAATATAACAAAATACAATTTTTTTTTTAATATTTATAAAATTGGTAATCAAAAATGCACAAAAAAAGTGTGAAGAGAAATGAAAGGTGTTGACTACACAAAATGAGTGCCTTTGTGCTGCAAATATTCATTGAGGGACGCAGGAAACATGCCCAGACGCTCACTCTGTTTTTAGTTTCAATGAAACAGCATTTGAAACGCGTCCATTCTCCAGCACATCTGTGTATGTTCTTCACCTGAAGAACTCTTTTACCTCTCTAACCCACCACCTGCCAAGTTGTCCTAACGGACAAGATCAGCCTGATAAGATATGCTGGGTTTGCTTCTGTGCTTATCTTCAGATAGCTATGTCTATTATTAGTGACCAAGTGTGAAAGCTGTGTGTTGGAAACATTTTGTTTTTGTTAGCAACATTTTAAATACTTTGCTCTAAAGTCATGAAATCGCATTAAATTCCATGGGCCATACTGACTTTTCCATTCAGCCATATTGTCTATTTGCCATTTTGACATAAAAAGCTATATGTTATCATGTTAAAATGCTATATTCATATCATATATATATATCAGAATAAATAAATGATGAATGGTTTCATATTTCAAAAAATTTAGTAAGTCTTTTGTTATTTTCTTATGCACTGGGTCATATGGAGTGCAGTGTTAACCCAATTTGTGTCAGCCATTACAGCCATTGCCTTTTTGAATTGAGCAATTAAGTTTAGGCTATTTGTAACAGATCTGGCACTGTCATGCTTAGTTATTGCCTGAAGCCATATATTTGTTAGATCTCAAAACTGCCAATGTTTCCTGCTGGGGAAAAACAACTTAAACAAGCATATAAGCTGGTTTAACCGAGCACAGTTTGCTTGTTTCCCAGTCTGGTCTGTAGGCTGGTTTCATAGGGTTTTCAGACAGTATTCAGCTGGTCTTATAAAGTTTTAGGGCATTTTTCAGCTGGTTTTGTTTGGAGACCAGCTTGACAAGGCTGGGAGACCAGTTAAAGCAAGGTTACTGTTAGAAAAATGTGGCGTTTGGATAATTTTTTTCCTGTCACACACAAATGTACATGCATTTACTGAAACAACAACTGTATGAAATGTCTACAGTTCTTGAACAAAGGCACACAGATGCCCGTTGTGCGCCGTCCAGCTGTTGTTCGAGCGCGTGTAGTGGGCGTGGGGTCAAGCGTGCTCGTACCTCCCTCAAAGTGATCTGGGTGTGGTTTAACCGGGTGCTTTTAGGAATGGGTCACACGCACTTTTTAGAAGTCACGTCAGTTTGGGAGAGGAGTTCGACCCACCTGATGATCCTTGGCTCAATCCGCTCCACATTACTTACCACATTAAATCTACCTCTGACATTAAATCCATCTGCGCGCGTGCGTTTTATATTTCTCAGCAATCGCTTTTTGTAACTTAGTGAATATTTTAACGGAATATTAAAGGAGTGGTACGGTCATTATCAGTCCTAAATTGCACCTAAATCGTCTTTCTCTTTTTTATTTTTTGCACTTGAACATTTTTTTGTGAGGATGCATACCACCCAAAAGGACACCACTTATACCAAGATATTTGTCGGTGGTCTTCCGTATCATACGACGGATTCCAGTCTAAGGAAATATTTTGAAGTGTTTGGCGAAATAGAAGAAGCTGTGGTGATTACCGACAGACAGACTGGAAAGTCCAGGGGTTATGGATTTGTAAGTATTCCCACCATGACTGTCAAACGTGAACTTTGAAACAAACATTTTGCGCCATGGCTGTGTGACAGTGTGACACAACACATTTAAATGGCAACTCACTAGTTGTTTTATAATCAAACGCACTAAGTTTGTGCGAAACGCGCGTGCTTGATGGCTCAAATAGCCTACTATTATGTCTTTAGTAAGTGGCCGCTAAAAGTTTTAAACTTTTAAAATTGTTTTATTTGATCTGCATGCATTTATTTTACAGACTGATATTGAAACCTGTGACAGTTCACCCCCCTCATGTTGTTGTGGCGAACACGAAACTTGAATAACCCAGTCCCCATTCACTTTCATTTTATGTAAAAAAAAAAATTTATATATATATATATATATGATGAAAGTGAACTGTGACTGACACTCTTTTTTCCTAAAATCTCCTTTTTATCCTAAGAAAGTCATAAAAGTTTGGAGCACCATCAGTTTTGATGGAACGGCGGCGGCCCCTTTAAATCTAAAATACTCGAAGTATAAATTCAAGCTGCACGTTAATAGTCAGAAAGAATATTAATAATTCCTGACCGAACAAAGTGCACAATTCAGGTCTAAAACAGGCCCTTGTTGGCTCAGCTGTCGAGTTTGACTAGAAGCACCCTGATAAGAGTTCCTCAGCGACTGAGTAAACAAGCCAGCTTGTAAAGTTTTGACAATCCACAAGTTAAGGGACCCTAGTGGATTTCACAACAAACCTGTTGCCTGCTTCATAAGGATATCCAAAATAAGGCGTAGAAAGCCTTGAGTGACCTCTGTCTTTAATGATTTTGTTAGCCAAGCATATTAGAAATAAATAAACACCAAATAACACCATCTTGTGTTTAAAGCCTCATTTGGGGCAGAGGTCACAAGGGTTTGTTTAAAGGAATTAAGTGAAGTCTGCAATGGCTTTCTCTGGCTATTCAGTACCAAATAGGGCCATGGAAGCTTGTTTTTGTATTTATGTTACCAGAATTAATATCCCTTTAGTTTTTAGATCATTTGTTGCTCTAATGTGTATCTCTCATGCACCACACTTCTCTATTTGTTGTGTTTCAATCTAGGTGACTATGGCAGACCGCTCTGCTGCAGACAGAGCCTGTAAGGACCCCAACCCCATCATCGACGGCAGGAAAGCCAACGTTAACCTGGCTTATCTCGGAGCCAAGCCACGGGTGATGCAGCCAGGTGAGGCTTCTATGTGTTGCTATGAAGAGCAAAGACATAAAGTTAATATTCATGAGAAGAAGCCATTGGTTACCAACTGCATCACTCTTTTATTGACACAATGACTCCCAATAAACCCTACAACGTTTGACTGACAAAGCGCAGATACATTTGTTCTAACAAAAGCATAGGCATTTTTCAGTTCGGTAGTTTCTTTGTTTGTAAATGCGCTGATGTTTACCTAAGGTTTTCAGGTCTTAATTAATGGTAAACGGTGACTGTAAAGGAGATTAGAGATGTAATGATGTGATTAACTGTAAGCTATTGTACTTCATGTATATAGTCCCATTGACTTGGCAAACTTCGACAAAATAGTAGTTCCACCAATGTTTAACTTCATCTACAGACATCTTTAGCAGGTTTAGTTGGGATTGTAACATTAGTAATTTTGAAAAAATTCTCAAAGCCTTGTTAATTTACTATTTAATTCCTTTGTGTGCAGGTTTTACCTTCGGTGTCCCTCAGATTCACCCTGCTTACATCCAAAGACCATATGGGTGAGTAACAGCAAAAATAGATTATGTATGTGTACAGTGGTAGTTTTAAACATCAAACCAGTTTTAGGACCAAATTATGAACTCTCAGAGGTGTCATGAACAAATGTATTTTTATACATTGATAATAGGGAAGACATGATGTTCAATGCTTATTCATAATTACTGAAGCTTATTTAATACTTTGAAATAATTAGATTGATGTTGAGAGTGTGTATATGTGTGTGTGTGCGTGTATGTGAGTAAGAAGATCTTTTACACTGGACACTATAGATTGACTCAATGTTGTCTATCTTTCTCTGGTCCGACAGGCTCGATTTGGGTTAAGATAACTGGTGGTTTGAGGAATAGCTCTGAGAGCTTTGTGCAGATCTGTAGCTACAGTACCTGTAGACTCAAACACACACAAACAAGCTCGAAAATGGTGATTACAGATGCATGTATGTTGGTTTTATTTTGGTTTGGACTTTCACTTTTAATAGTACATAGAGCTGTGTGTGCCTTTTTTACCGTTATGAAGTGGTGTTGATAGCTTAACTGTGTGCTTTTTTTTATTTAATGGAAAAAAGGCTGGTTTTGGGGTGCTGAATTTCCGTGTTGTGGAGGAGTGATAACTTTGCCACGGAGCAAAGTGTGATTTTTACTTTGCTTTTATTTTCTTCACGTTTTTTATCGTTGGAGCTTGTGGTTTTGATCATTTATTATTATTATTATTATTATTATTATTATATAATTTTTTTTTTTTTCACTTTTTTGTGTTTTCTGGTGTCTTGTTATTGGAGTGAGTGCCATTTGTTTTGTGTGCCGTTGTTGATCCCTCTTCACGCCAACCATACAGCCCGACTACAAACTTGCACGTTGCGGTTTTATTTTGCTCACTGATTGGGAGTCCTGTCACACTCACAACACAGAGACTATGACACATACTCACCCTTTACCGTTCTCTCCCGTCTCCATTGTGTCTGTTCATTTCTCCTCCTTTTCCAGCTCTCTCTGTCTCTCCTCTATCGTCTCTTTACTCTAGCCCTATAAGGCATCCTGCAGTGGATCCAGAGTCTCTAGAGTCCTGCCGTTTCTCTTTCAGTGATGATCTCCTTGTAAATTCCATGTTGACCATTTCTGTAGGAAAATGAAACCAACCAGAAAGTTTAAAGGGGTAGTTTACCCAAACAAAAATAAAAATATATACTAATTTACTCAGCCACTTATTGTTCCTGTATATTTTTTTCATCAGTAAAATGCAAAAAGAGAAGAAAACGGCATGTCTGAGATGTTCTTTTCCATACAGCAAAAGTGGATAATTTTTATATTGCCAAACAAATTGCGCTATATTACAAGTCTTTTGAAGCCATACGATGACTTTGTGTGATGAAAAGACAGACATTTAAGTAGCTAATAGCTACACGTGAACTGTAAAAATGGCACATTGAAACGTTGGCACCAAATACAATGGGATCTTTTGTGTCTTTTCGGTGTATAACTTAAATTCTGGTCTGTTCCTCACACAGAATTATTGAATGGGTGCCGAAGATTTGAAGGATAGAGTACAAGTCAGTTTTAGGATATTTTTTTATAGTGCTTCTTTTGCCATTTTGGAGCTGGGTATTAAAAATCACCATATATATTTACTATATGGAAATGAACCGCTCGGATCTCGCATCTTATTTCATGTCTCAGGAAAGAAAATACAGGTATGGAATGACATGAGGGTGAGTAAATGATGATAGAATTTTTTTTTATTTATGGGTTTATTACTTTTTTTTTTAAACTGTCCTGACTACCTGCTCGTGTAAGTTTGCTGTTCAGAAGTTTGAGGTTGGTCTTTTTTTATTTTTATGTTTTGATAGAGGTCTCTTAAGGACACCAAGGCTGCATTTATTTGACCAAATGTCATATTACTGTATTTATTATTTTAAATGAACTGTTTTCTTTTTATTTTATTTTATTATTTGAATTTTCAGCATCCATTACTCCAGTCTTCAGTGTCTCACAATCCTTCAGAAATCATTATAATATGCTGATTAGCTGCTCAGGAAATATTTATTTTTATTATTAATGTTGAAAATAGTTGTGCTGCTTAATATTTTTGTAAAAACCATGATATATGTTTTTAGGATTCTTTGTATAGAAAGTAAAAAAACAAATTTGAAATCAAAATCTTTTGCAACATTATAAACGTATTTACTCACTTTTTATTTTTATTTAATGCATCCCTGCTGAAAAAAAAAAATCTTATTAATTTTACCGACCCCTAACTTTTGAACAGTAGTGTATATCATGCGACAGACCGAAAGACAAAGAAACAACAGTTTACAGAGGCAACTTGACAATTTACTGTAAGATCAGGAGGCATATGAAAAAACTGGCAGGCGTTCAGTGTCATCGTTTAATCTGTGGAGGATTCCACAGCGTGTGTGGGTGAGCGTGTGTCTGTTTGTGACATGCATGTGTTTGCAGTGTTGTGAGCCCTCTAACAAATGTCTGGATGCCACAGCCCCCTGAGTGAGCCTTCGTCACATGGCCCCGTGCGTTGTTGAGGAAAACAAGCTTCACCATTGTTTTGCACAAAGGCTGTAGTGCTGACACTGCAGTCGCATGAAGCTTTCTCTCGCTCTTTAACACTCTATCTTTCTCTTTCTCCCTCTCTCTGGCTCCGGTCACTGTCACAAACTTGTTCTCGGCTTGGGGGTTGGGCCACTCCTGACATTTAGCTTCGTGATAAACTCAAGGCCCAACATGTGCCACATTGCCACTGAGATGGCACCTCTTGTCTAAGCACCAGTGCATTGTTAAGGCATTTTTGACAGTGTTGTCAGGAAGCTGCTTGTTAAATGAACAGTGGCATCATTCTTTGACCTTGAAGCGGTTGAAAAAGGTTGCTCAGGGGCCAAACGCAACCAAATGGTGTTGGTAGTCAAATTGGGACTGTGTAATATATGGGTCAGGTTTGAAATTTGCAAAGTCATGCCTGTTCTGCAACTTTCTTTGTAGAGTTTCTCATGAGCTCAGCGTTAAATATGCCATTATCACACATAGTGTGTAAAAACAGCCTAACCAGATCATGAAGGCTAATTTGTCCAAATTGTGTAGAATATGTAAGTCTAGTTCTCGTCTCCGTGATCTTAGTTGCACAGCTGAGATCTTCACAGATGACAACAGCTGTCTTCTAGATCTGTGAAACTCTAATCTGAAGTTGACCTTTATTTAGACACAAACCTCAAGGTTCCTGGCCTGCAGTGCTCTAGATGGGTACATTTATGTGCACTGTTGAGCGGCACAGTAACAACAGTTATTTTAAGCTCTATTTGAAAGAACCTGATAGTTAGTTTTCAATGGGTGTAGGTTCTTTGTAAAAATCATTGATTATTTGGGCTCATAATCATGTGACAAAAGGCTGATCAGATGCATAGTATTTTCTTAAGTGCTCACTAGACAAATAGATAAAGATGTAGAAGGTAAAATCTTCTTGCATTTAGAAAATGGCACTCTAGTGTGGAATGACCGAGGAAGCAGAAAATAGCATCCAGCCCTCCCTGTCACTCACACTAAAAGAGCTGCACTGACTGTGGTCTTGAGTCAGCTGCATTTTATTTAACTCAAAAGTGGTTGCGCAAGGTTTCTGTCTTTTTCTTTAACTTGGTACTGCTTTTAGACAGTGTGTTCGGTAGTATGAATCCCAATGTACTAACAACTAACAGGCCAACCTAATATTAGATCATGTTGTGATAGACATGCACTGAGCAAGAGTATTACATTTAGCTTTAACATTTTTTTAAAGATGTGCTTAGCTACATCCATTAAGTGCTAGAAGGTTTATTGCATTTATTTGTTTGCTACTAACTTTACTACTTAAGCTATTCTTTATGCAATCTAGAGGCAAAAACATCTTAGTGACCGGCCACAGTACTTTAGCAAACCGCATAGCAATGCCCTACCCATTGTGACATTGTTATATTAATTCATTAATTTGTTAAATTGAAACTCTGCCCCCATAAAAGTAAAAAAAAAAATGCTCATAAGATCCAGGGCAAATATTGTCCCTTAACTGATAATTCTTAAGTTGCTTACCAATAATTTGTTCATTTCTCACACTGATTCATATGTAAATCACAGAATAAATGTCTGTTTTAAATGAGTATGAGTATTTTATTTAAAGGAGTGAATAGTCACCTGTGTGTGGTGATGTTTTTGTTGTGGTGCAGGTTGAATGTGAACTTCTCAATGTTTGAAGCTGAGTGTATTTTCACTGTGTTTGACTCTTATGGTAGTCTATATTAACACAATCCCTGCTGTCACCTCAGGCTGGCAAGGCATCTATGAAAGATTTCATAGGAGCATCTTTGCCCTTTGACCTGAGTGAGAAAAGAAGGTTTTGTTTCATTCCTCTCATTTATGGCATTATGTGAGTGGTTGTGTGTTTTGAGTTGATGTTGGTAATACGTACTGTTGCCCTTTTTTTTCTTGACGCCTGTGGTATGCTTATTTTCTTTAATTTGGGGCAGAGGTTTTGGAGTTTGATTCTGGGGGTGGTCAGGGGTTGAGTTTTGATTGTTATAATGGTGTGCTACAAATAGGGTTGCCATGATAGAACCATTCTCTCACTTTTTCAAACCATCTTAACCAACTCAAACTTTAGTCATAAACACCATCTTATCTAGAAAGCCTCATTGTGGAAATTCCTATTCTACTTGTGCAGGTCAAAGTAGATGTTGCTTCCCAACAGCCATGGATCCCTGTTTCTTTAAAGTCAAATTTCATTATAAACTAAATTCAGTTTTTCATGAGAATCTCCGACCCGAAATTCTCACAGATGTCACTGTCTTTTACAATATAGTTGTATTGCCTTAAATCATATTTAGTGAGTCAGGCATTTCAATGCATTCTGTCATCCCTGAACTAATTTAAAAAGTTCTCACCCATCTGTTTAGTGCAGACAGTAAATGTGAAAAGCGCTCTGAAAGTGCAACGGGGTACGTAATGAAAGGCAGAATGGGCTCATTGTTCCTGATTGCTTATTTAATCAAAACTCCCCTCTGTGTGTGCTGTCCAGCCTGAGGCTCATTGTCCAAGTGCGGAGGGGGAAACGGCCAGCAACGTCCCTTTTTGAAAACTGTCCAGCTGTCAAAGTAGCCCTGACATATTCACAATGCTCCCCTCATCTCCTCTTCGCCTCTCCTGGGTCCTGCCTTCCCCCATTTCATAGGACGATCACAGGGGTGTTGAACGCATGTGGCTTTTAACAGATGATTCGCACAGATGATCTGTTAACTTAGCATTTTAAGTATTAAAAGGATGTTAAATTATTTTCTCCGGTCCCAAGTTAGAGTACAAACAGCTTTAAGACAATTGTCTGTTGTAAAGTGTAAACAATGAGGGGCTATCAAAACATTGCTCTCTTTGTTTAAGAATCTCGACCAGCCTGACATGGCAACAGTGGCTCAGCCAATGGCATGAGCTTGGGGGGGGGCAGGGCATCTGATTGTTTGACCAATAGCTGATGGGAATAATGTTCAGTTGCATTGAACTTGGATTTTTAACAATCAAAAGGGTTTTTTTTGGGTTTACATTAAAATATCTGTCGGTCTCGGTTTATTTTATTTTATTTTTTTTATCTAAAAAATATAAGCACTGACTATAAGTGTCTCAACCAGCCCAATTTAGCAACCATAGAAACGTATAGGTAGATGCCCTATTAGTGGCTGTTTCTATGGCCCAGTAAGCCATCCGCCATATTGGAACGGTCAAAGACAGTCTGTGAACACTCGAGAGCAAGTTGCCTGTGTGTCTGCAAGTGTAGTTATACGCATGTATCAGTATCTTATTGAGTTAATGGATATTAAAAACACAAACCAACACATTCTTGCTTGTGAAAAATGTATCCAATTTCTTCAGGAATTAAAAATTTCAGTGGTTTTCACAACCAGAGGCTACACAATGTTGTGGCATCTTGAAACTCAATGATTTTTATTGTGACTGGCGATACATTGACCGTTCCAAGATGGCAGACGCGTTGAAGTGTCTGGAGCGGTCGAATATGGCATCTAAATATACATATCTATGATAGCAACAGTGGCTTAGCCAATGGCATGAGTTTGGAGATGGTTGTTTGACCAATCACTGATGGGGAATGTTCAGTTTAAATTGACCTTTTAGATATTAGAGGGTGATTTATTTGTTACTTTTGTTAAAATACTTTTCACCCTTAAGCATGTAAACACTAGCTAAGATTGCTCTGTTTGTTTGAGCATCTTGATAAGCCCAACATGGCTTTGGGGGGTGGGGCATCTGCTTTTTTAGCCAATGACACATGGGTGAATTTTGGAAAAACCTGTCTGATGACAGTAATTATTTGGTACCGCAAATGGCACGGAAATTACAATTGTACAGAGAGGTCTATTTTGGCAACCTTATATTTCTAATAATCACTAGCAGGCATTTCCTTGGTGTTACTGAATTGTGGAAATGGGGTGCTTGGCCGCGCTGTGGTTGTGGTTCTGTATTTGATGTGTCCATAATGCAATGCTAACATGCTGTCGTGTTTGTCTCTCACAGGATCCCCACTCACTACGTGTACCCGCAGGCCTTCATGCAGCCCAGTGTGGTCCTCCCTCACATCCAGCCAGCGGCGGCCTCCGCCACCGCGTCCTCACCTTACATCGACTACACGGGTGCAGCCTACGCACAGTACGCCAGTGCCGCAACCGCTGCGGCCGCCGCAGCCTACGAGCAGTACCCGTACGCTGCCTCTCCTGCCGCAACCGGCTACGTAGCTACCGCCGGCTACGGCTACGCCATGCAGCAGCCACTGGCCACCGCTGCACCGGGGTCTGCAGCCGCAGCTGCGGCCTTCGGTCAATACCAGCCCCAGCAGCTTCAAGCTGAACGGATGCAATAGCAACCAAAGAGACGGACGGGAGATGGGTCGCAGGGAATCGACGCCCAGCGACTGCTACTAGATGATGAAGAGGATGGTGACGAAAATAGTTGCTGGTTGTGGGTTGATTGCAAGAGGAGGAAGACGAGGAGCATACGGGAGGGGGATAGTAATTGATGGAGAGATTATTAGTGAGATGGGAACTCCATTGCTTTCCAACTTGCTGTGATTAAAGAAAAAAAAAAAAAAAAAAAAAAAGATCGCAGAAAAGGACGGAATCTAGCTTTTTACTATTATCATTATCATTATCATTATTATGTTATCTTTATTACTATAATTAATATTAGAGTAGGATATTTATTGCGAAAGGAGGTATGCAGCGACTAATCACTGTGGTATAGGTGCGTTGTAGACGAAACCTTAAGTCCCGATGCTGTCATTTAATGTAGGCGACCGTTTTTCCGAAGGACACTTGGAAATGTCCCACATTGTTTTGATTCTAGGGCCCCTTACCTTTATATTTATTCTCATTTTTGAGGGCTCTTTTTGTTCTGTCGTCTTCTCAAGTGCATTTTTTTGATCATCAGGGAAATGGAGCATTTTTCAGCGAATTAGAAACGACAAACTCTGCCAATCAGGGATAGTAGACCTAACTGTGGCAAAATGGAGAAAGATCCAGTGTTAGCATGTTTTATGTGTTGTAAACTACCTTTTTATCTATCTGATGCTGAATGTCCCCCCTTTCTCTGACTCCTGTATTGATCTCCTGACCTATGCAAACCAAACAGGCCGCCAGGGGACAAAACAAAGTGCAAGAACAGGAGAGATTTTCTTTTGCTCCCCCATAATGGGCATCGAACAATTTGAAGGCACTCTCGAAAAGACAAAAAGACTGAGAAGTATTGTATTATATGCTTACAAAACACACAGACTAACATGTACACAGTTACACACAAATTTAAGTGTTAATGTTTGTCTGAGGGCGAGGGAGGATGCATGAACACACAAACACACACACAAACAAAGATGACTACGTAGGGAAAAAGCATGCGGCATTGCTCAGTACTAGTATTGAATCAGAGAGCAATTGCTGTGTTGGAAGGAACAGGCACTGATACACCCATACACACAGTCAGATTGCTCTGGAAAGATCATTGGTGCTCGTTTATTGAGCTGTCTCAGTTTCATCCCTGGACCCAGGTCCTGCTCTGGGTCTGTCAACTCTTCTTATCCTCCTAGAGAGGGTCCAGAAGCTTGAGGATAGACCTGTGCATCCTCCCGATATAGCGACGGATCTTTATCTGGAACACGACGAGGATCTGCGATAAGGGAGAGGGTTCCTGCAAGCTTTTCACCCTATACCAACAAACCGCTATCGGCCTGGTCTTTATATGTTCACTAAGAAATATGTCTGAGCACCAGCACCCGTAATAAGGTCTATGTATTTCAATGAGCAACTCTTTACAGAACAGCACTATAGTGAAAGGATCCGAATCCATGCGTACGAGGGTCCTTTGTGTGCCTTACATTTGTAATGCTATTTAAAGACATCTGCTATTTAAGATATTTATTTTGAGTTGACTTATGTTGCGCTCTAAGATCACTGACTTGGAAGCGGTACTGTATGGATAATAATGTATTCATCTCATGGCATATTATAAGTTATTGAGTAGGCTTAGTTGTAGTATTATTAACATACTCAACCAAAAATGTTGGTGTAGAACTTATTTAAGATACAATTCTGTATGTGCACTGTACAATTCTTTTCTTTTTCTTTTTTTTCTTTATACATTTGGAATTTTAGAACATGACATTAAATATCGGCTAGTGTAATGCCTATCATATGACATTTATTTTATTGCAGGCCTGTTGTTTCGGGCATGTTATCTCCATTTGTCATATTCAGAACTGTTTAAAAGACTTAAAAAAAAAAAAAAAGACAAAAAAACCTAAGGGACATGCTGCTTCATACACTAGAATGTATTGTCAATGTCGAGGATGGATGCTGTGCTTCTATTGCTTTAAATATGCATCAGATGGGCTATTTTACACTGTTGAGAATTTTTATACTTGAACTCTTTCTTACAAGGGAAAATATGAAAAAAGAAGAATAACAACACACAAAAACCAAGGACTTTTTTCATTGTCACTGGATTTGGGCATGTAAAGTGTTAATGACTATTTAAATACGAGCGTTCTGTAGGTATTCAAGCCTTATTTCAGATTTTCAACACTATTTACTCTAAATGGAAATAAAAGGTTCTATATTTAAACCTCAAATGCTTTGTTCATTGCACAGGCCTGATTTTTGTCACTGTTTTCTTTTGGAAACCGCTTTTGCATTTCATTGGGTGCATGGATGTGTGCTCATGGTTTGGGATTGTTATGTTGTGTAATTTATTCATTGTATTTCAAAAGCACACATTCTAGGTCATTGCTACATCATTGAGTCATCCCGGTTTAAACTTATTATATGGTGAATTGCAAAATATTGCAATGGCTTAAAGTGCTCATGTTTTGTTTCTTATGGTATTGGTTTAGACAGGCTACCACTGCAGTGATGAACAAGCTGTTGAGTGTTTCTCGTGGATGAAGGTGTCATGAAAAAGCAGATATTCTCAGCAAGCCAACAGTATAAACACACAGGCTGTCACTTCTCCTCGCCACACACCGAGATGCTTATTTATGACCTTGTTTATGCTGGTTTGTGAGGGGACAAATTTAACTGACCTCATCTCTGCCTGTCCAGATATTGCTCAACTCCTAATGGAGCTGGTAGAGGAATATTATGGGTTCATTAAAAGTTAAGCTCAATCAACAGTTTTTGTGACTGTTAATATTGATTAACACAAAAACATAATTTGGACTCACCAAAAAAAAAAAAAAAAAAGTTTGTGGTGAGGCACTTACAATGGAAGTGAATGGGCCAATGTTTTAGAGGATTTAAAAGCAGAAATTTAAAGCTTATAATTTTATAATTGCAATATCTTCTGATAAAACAGACAGCATTTGTTGCATAATGTGGATTACCACACTTTGCCCATTACACACACACACACACACACGCGTGAAGCTTCTGATAGTGGAAGTAAACGTGGCCAGTTTTTTAAAAGCAGAAATTTGAAACTTAAAATTCCATTTAAAAATAAATGAAAATACATTATTTCCTTTGGTTAAACTGACAGCATTTGTGGCATAATAATTGCAATCAATTTTTTAAATCAAGGTTACGGTAAGACACTAACAATGGAATTGAATAGGGCCATTTTTGGAGGATAATATTTATTAATTTACAAAAGCACTTACATAAATTCTTCTGTTAAAACTTGTGTATTATTTGATCTGTAAAGATGTTCAAAACATTTTTTACAGTTGTTTTAGAGTTTTTGGCAAAGTTGTAAAAATAAATTGGAACTTCTCACAGAAAAGATGAAGCAGTTTTTTCTTCACTCTAAAAGCATGTTAACTTTAAAACTTGGAAAACTCTACATCATGTGGCTGTCACACTGAAACAGTGAGCTCCATTCACTTCCATTGTAAGTGCACAACTAACCTCTGTTTTTGTTAAAGAAAATTAGAGGTGAGTTAAAAAAGGCTGAATAAATGTAATCAACATAACCCCACAAGTGCTGTCGACTGAGCTTAATTTGTACTGAACTGCAAATATTCCTTTAGAGATAGTTCCGTTTACTTCATTTGTGAAATTTATTCTGTTTTGCACCATTGCAAAACGATTCAAACTAACCCTGCATGTTTAAACTAGAGAAGGAAGACATGTTGAATAAACATACATGATTAAGTGTTGATTTCAGATGGCTGTTAAATAATGAATGTGTTTGTGTAAACACATGTCGCCAGAATCACTAAATATAATTTAATATGACTAGTCAGGTGATGGTATTAGCAAATTTGTGTAAGTGTGTTGTTTGTGAACCTCATACGGGATAGATTGATTGAGCAATGTTTGAGCCAAATCACTGTGTCATGGATCTGAGATCCACCATGTTGACCTAGTTGTACCGAGTCTTCTAATGTTCAGGACAGAGCACTTTGGGTAATGACATAAACCGGCCCTTAATTCCAATCCAGGCTGGCATCCCATGTAACTCAACCCTACATTTAAATATAAACCTCACGCATGTTTTATCTGTACTTAAAACCAAACCAACCCAACACCTGTATTCCTATCAACGCCGTTTCGCATATTGGAGACCCACAGTGGCTCAGTGAATTATTTAGGGCCTTTCTTATCAATAAGAGATGCTAAAGGGCCACATCTGTGCACTTGGTACTTCTCGAGGATGTTCTATTTCTGCCCGCCGTGTAACCTGACGCTAGCTCGTGTTTCAGTACCACTGTGACACAGCAGCGGCGGAAACTTTCCACCACACCATCACCAGGGATGCCTGTCTAACGTCGGCCATGATAGCAGAGGGCCGCGGGAAGAAAACACCACCGGGAACTGATGCAGAATAAAGGCACTGATACCGGCTGACAGGCAGATTACTTCATAATCTCTTGTAGGGTCAAAAGTGCAATGAAGTAAACATGGAGTGTAGATAATTAGTTGCTCAACAGGTAATGGGAATTGAATAAGCTAATAAACAAAAGTAACAAAATGATCATCAATGCGGTTTATGTATGCATAATATATTTATTTATTTTTACATTTTGTTCTGTAGTGCAGTAGTATTCTCTGACAAATATGGATGTCTGAGATGATAAACGGTAAATCTTTTAAAAGTCTTGCTCAAACCATGTAAAAAGTTCTTACAAATGTTTGTTATCCTTGTATTCATGTTGCCTTAATTCTTGTTTCAACAATATTTATATTAATATTTTGATATTTAGCATTTGCATATTTTGATATTCAGTGATATTTTTGATATTTAATATTTTCTATAAAATGTTGATTTAATGACTCAGGTAAAACACTCAAATATTTATCTTTCCTTGCACCTTGAAAACTGCAAGCATAAACAATCACTATTTAAAAAGTGCATATTTTACTATCTGAACTAATATGGTGATATTTAGGGTTTATGTTTTTAAGTTTTTTTTTTGTTTGCTTTTTTACATGACAACAAAGTGGCTTCGTGCATGTTGAATACGGATTTTCCGTAGATTATTACGTTAATAATATATTTATGCTAATAATGTGTTTCAGAAATTGCTTCAACATTTATTATTTAAAAAAGCTCAAAGATTATGCTAAGCATTTATTTATTTTATAGGAATTTTATGACACTTGTAATACAACTATTCACACATAGGTAGAAAAACACCTTCTGAAATTAATTTAGTGTCATTCAGTCTCATATTTTCATATTTACTGAATAGGTGGTTGCTATTCTTTCAGCATATATTTTTGCCAATTGTGGTGGCACCATCAAGATTCAAGATATCCTTAGAAACCTTCTCAGTCTATCTGGCTCACTGCTCTATCTAGGCATCTTGATGTAACCTTTCTCTGATTCATCCTTCCCAAATACGGAAGTCCCGGAAGCGGCTGCCCGAGGCTCAGTTGAGTGACAGCAGGAGAGCGCCGGGGACGCCAGGACCAGACCTCCATAGCCGAAACACATCTCGCTTTTTCTAAAGAAAACGTGAGAGTAAACCCCGGATCCCTTGTCAGAGGTAATATTTGGGTAAGAATGTCTCTGTCATGTTATGATTCCAGGCCGTTAGCGGGACGTTTTGGGTCGCGCTCTGAGCGGGTGGGAGGTTCTCATGGAAACGTGCTCGTTTTTGTGTTTGGAGACACGCGCACTCGCTGTGCTGGCAGGAATTTGGTTTGAACTAGCACGATTTTTAGGTTGCAGCAGTAGTGTGTTGGTGTCAGGGTGCCTTATCTTTTCACTAATTGCAGGATCTGTCAGTTGTCATATCAGCGCGTGCAGGCGTCTGCTGCCTGTGGGATAGAGATGACGAGACGGGCTAGTTACTTTAGCTCTGTTAGACATGCGCTACATTTCAAGAGATGCTGTCTAGTAGCAATTCTTATGTTAATATTATCATAAATCAATTGGGTGACATAGCCTACTCCCCTTGTGGGCTTGTATATTGGCTAGATTTCAGAACAATTGATATTCCTTTAATAAATATATTCCTTTATAAAGTGTTTTCATAATTTTGAATAGTATTTTATATATACATAATATGTGACCCTGGTCCACAAAACCAGTCATAAGTAGCTTGGGGAGGCTATATTTGTAGCAATAGCCAACAATACATTGTAGGGATTAAAATGATCGATTTTTCTTTTATGCCAAAAATCCTTACAATATTAATTAAGTAAAGATCATGTTCCATGAAGATATTTAGTAAATTTCCTGCCATAAATATATCAAAACTTAGTTTTTGATTAGTAATATGCATTGCTAAGAACTTCATTTGGACAACTTTAAAGGCGATTTTCTCAGATTCCAGATTTTCAAATAGTTGTATCTCTGTCAAATATTGTCCTATCCTAACAATCCATACATCAATGGAAAGCTTATTTATTCAGAAAATTTAAAATATCAATTTCAAAAAATTGTCCCTTATTAGCTAAACTTCAGAGCTTTGTTTCAAGAAAGCATTTGTGCAGTTGTATTATTTATTACAAAATATCAATTATGTAAAAATATTATAAAATATAAAAACATTATGGCCCGGTTTCACAGACAGTACTTAGACTAAACCAGGATTAGGCCATAGTTCAATTAGGACATTTAAGTAATTTTTATGAACGTACTTAGAAAAAAAAACATTGCTGGTGTGCATCTTGAGAAAAAACAAAGGCACTGATATATTTTAAGATCAGTCAGTGCAAGTTTCTTTCAGTTGAAACAGCTCAGACTTACATTTTAGTCGAGGATTAGGCTTAAACCTGGTCTGTGAAACCGGGGGAATATAAAATATAAAAATGTTTAAATACTACTACCAATGCTTTTAATGCTTGCACTATATTAAATATGTATAGAAGTTATTTTTAATTCAAATAGTAGATGCATTGGGGTCACGTTGTGATGATTTTGTTTAAACCAGAATCAGAACCAGAATAAGATTAATTGCCATGTATGTTTACTTAAACACGCAAGGAATTTTGGAGATTTACGCAAAAAAAAAAAAATATATATATATATATGTATGGACACAAAAGACAAGATAGCCAAAATTATGCATGTACAAAATAATCCATATACAGATACAATTATGCAAGGGAATGTTAATAACAAAGGTGAAATTCAGTAGTAGTTTTCACCTGGATGTCGCTCGCAACTCCCACCTTTTTGGGAGATAGTCATTACATTTTGTCCCCCCTCTTTATAAAACATTCCTATACCCCTGGTTATTCAAACATGGTAAGTGATGTAAATGACGTAGATGCACAAACCATATTTCTTGAGAATATCCTCCAGACAGCCCATGAAAAGATTATTAGTATCTACAGGTGCTGGTCATATAATTAGAATATGATCAAAAAGTTGATTTATTTCACTAATTCCATTCAAAAAGTGAAACTTGTATAATGTATACATTCATTCCACACAGACTGATATATTTCAAGTGTTTATTTCTTTTAATTTTGATGATTATAAGTGACAACTAATGAAAACTCCAAATTCAGTATCTCAGAAAATTAGAATATTGTGAAAAGGTTCAATATTGAAGACACCTGGTGCCACACTCTAATCAGCTAATTAACTCAAAACACCTGCAAAGGCCTTTAAATGGTCTCTCAGTCTAGTTCTGTAGGCTACACAATCATGGGGAAGACTGCTGACTTGACAGTTGTCCAAAAGACGACCATTGACACCTTGCACAAGGAGGGCAAGACACAAAAGGTCATTGCAAAAGAGGCTGGCTGTTCACAGAGCTCTGTGTCCAAGCACATTAATAGAGAGGCGAAGGGAAGGAAAAGATGTGGTAGAAAAAAGTGTACAAGCAATAGGGATAACCGCACCCTGGAGAGGATTGTGAAACAAAACCCATTCAAAAATGTGGGGGAGATTCACAAAGAGTGGACTGCAGCTGGAGTCAGTGCTTCAAGAACCACTACGCACAGACGTATGCAAGACATGGGTTTCAGCTGTCGCATTCCTTGTGTCAAGCCACTCTTGAACAACAGACAGCGTCAGAAGCGTCTCGACTGGACTGCTGCTGAGTGGTCCAAAGTTATGTTCTCTGATGAAAGTAAATTTTGCATTTCCTTTGGAAATCAGGGTCCCAGAGTCTGGAGGAAGAGAGGAGAGGCACAGAATCCACGTTGCTTGAGGTCCAGTGTAAAGTTTCCACAGTCAGTGATGGTTTGGGGTGCCATGTCATCTGCTGGTGTTGGTCCACTGTGTTTTCTGAGGTCCAAGGTCAACACAGCCGTATACCAGGAAGTTTTAGAGCACTTCATGCTTCCTGCTGCTGACCAACTTTATGGAGATGCAGATTTCATTTTCCAACAGGACTTGGCACCTGCACACAGTGCCAAAGCTACCAGTACCTGGTTTAAGGACCATGGTATCCCTGTTCTTAATTGGCCAGCAAACTCGCCTGACCTTAACCCCATAGAAAATCTATGGGGTATTGTGAAGAGGAAGATGCGATATGCCAGACCCAACAATGCAGAAGAGCTGAAGGCCACTATCAGAGCAACCTGGGCTCTCATAACACCTGAGCAGTGCCACAGACTGATCGACTCCATGCCACGCCGCATTGCTGCAGTAATTCAGGCAAAAGGAGCCCCAACTAAGTATTGAGTGCTGTACATGCTCATACTTTTCATGTTCATACTTTTCAGTTGGCCAAGATTTCTAAAAATCCTTTCTTTGTATTGGTCTTAAGTAATATTCTAATTTTCTGAGATACTGAATTTGGGGTTTTCATTAGTTGTCAGTTATAATCATCAAAATTAAAAGAAATAAACACTTGAAATATATCAGTCTGTGTGGAATGAATGTATACATTATACAAGTTTCACTTTTTGAATGGAATTAGTGAAATAAATCAACTTTTTGATGATATTCTAATTATATGACCAGCACCTGCATATTGTCCCTATATAATGTCTTCAGAAGTTACAGATGTCCATATGTTTTTTTTTAAAATTCAGTATGCAATCAGGGTGTTATTGCTTTGAAATGTTTATTAGCACATGAGCTCAGACCCTCAGTCACCTTCTCTCCCCTGTATCTGGGTAAAGCATTGCTCTGCATTTAGAGTCTGAGAATAGACATTCAGAAATAGATAAGAGTGCCTAGTAACTGCATCACTCCTGAAAAAAGCATTTATCATGTTTAATGGCAGACTAACCACACATAGGCCACCAGGTTGAAACAATAGTATTTGATTTGACAAAGGCCTACTAGATATTTAGAGTAATTTTTTAGCCTATAATGCTGAGCACTGTGCTCAAGTCATGTAGCCACTGGTTAGATGATCTCTGCTTAAGCTGGAGGTTTGGTGCCATGTGTTTTAGAAACGACTCTGTCTGTATCACAAGCTCAGGGCTTATTCTTCCTCTCTGAAAAGCCCAGCTGAGGCCCAGGTCAGGCATTTGGCAGGGCCTAGAGAATTCTCTAGAGAGATAACAAGATGACGTGAGCGTTTCCACACTGGGTCACTATTCATTACTGCTGACATGTGTCACAGAGAGAGTGGCTCTTTTAGAAGCTACATGTTAAATGCAGCAAATACGGCTCTTTTGTTGTCTATTCTCTCTTTAATGTGCAGGTGAATGAAACAGTGTGGTGTGCTGTTAGCTCCTCACTGCTATTGTATGAGGATTGATTGTGTAAAGGTGGTCAGGTTATAAGTTGATAATATTGTTTGCCAGATTGTGCTCATTTGCATGTTTGATTTCTGTTATATCAGACTTTTCTTCCACTCCACTGTTTTTGTAACAGACATATAACTTCTCAATTGAATCAGAATAATTGTTTAAATGTACTGTGTACATAAAGGGAATCTACAATATACTCCTTCACGTATTCACATTATTAACAATACAGATTCTTATTGGCTCTGTTTCGCTTCTTGTAAACCCACCAATGCATTCACAATGCTTTCTTTAATAAATAATAGAAAAATTTGAATTGAGTATGATAGTCAAGTTTGCTGTCTTAATAGGTAACAGAGATCACAAAGAAGTTATTGACAGATGTGATTATTATTGTTCAGTGATATGAACAAGATTGGATGATCAAATTCCACTTCTTTCCTCTAATAAGAATGATGATGATGACAAGCTGTTTATTAGACTTCAAATACCAGCATTAGATTTAATTTCTGCCAAATTTTATTTCATCTATTTAATTTCATATATGCAGATGTTAGCCAAAACAATTTGAAATAGTGAAATATTTGATACTTTACCTGATACATTATTGCTTTTTTTGAAAGTGTATGTGTGTGTGTGTATATGTCTCTGTGTGTGTGTATATATATATATATAAAGGTGCATCTCAATAAATTAGAATGTCGTGGAAAAGTTTCAGTAATTCAACTCAAATTGTGAAACTCGTGTATTAAATAAATTCAATGCACACAGACTGAAGTAGTTTAAGTCTTTGGTTCTTTTAATTGTGATGATTTAGGCTCACATTTAACAAAAACCCACCAATTCACTATCTCAACAAATCAGAATACTTCATAAGACCAATAAAAAAAAACATTTTTAGTGAATTGTTGGCCTTCTGGAAAGTATGTTCATTTACTGTATATGTACTCAATACTTGGTAGGGGCTCCTTTTGCTTTAATTACTGCCTCAATTCGGCGTGGCATGGAGGTGATCAGTTTGTGGCACTGCTGAGGTGGTATGGAAGCCCAGGTTTATTTGACAGTGGCCTTCAGCTCATCTGCATTTTTGGGTCTGGTGTCTCTCATCTTCCTCTTGACAATACCCCATGGATTCTCTATGGGGTTCAGGTCAGGCGAGTTTGCTGGCCAATCAAGCACAGTAACACCATGGTCATTGAACCAGCTTTTGGTACCTTTGGCAGTGTGGGCAGGTGCCAAGTCCTGCTGGAAAATGAAATCAGCATCTCCATAAAGCTTGTCAGCAGAAGGAAGCATGAAGTGCTCTACAATTTCCTGGTAGATGGCTGCGTTGACTGTGGACTTCAGAATACACAGTGGACCAACACCAGTAGATGACATGGCAGCCCAAATCATCACTGACTGTGGAAACTTCACACTGGACTTCAAGCAACATGGATTCTGTGCCTCTCCACTCTTCCTTCAGACTCTGGGACCTTGATTTTCCAAATGAAATGTAAAATTTACTTTCATCTGAAAAGAGGACTTTGGACCACTGAGCAACAGTCCAGTTCTTTTTCTCCACAGCCCAGGTAAGATGCGTCTGACGTTGTCTCTGGTTCAGAAGTGGCTTGGTAGCCCTTTTCCTGAAGACGTCTGAGCGTGGTGACTCTTGATGCACTGACTCCAGCTTCAGTCCTTGTGAAGCTCTCCCAAGTGTTTGAATCAGCTTTGCTTGACTGTATTCTCAAGCTTGCGGTCATCCCTGTTGCTTGTGCACCTTTTCCTACCCAAATTCTTCCTTCCAGTCAACTTTGCATTTAATATGCTTTGATACAGCACTCTGTAAACAGCCACACCTTTCAGTAATGACCTGTGAATTAGGGTGTTTTCACACCTGTAGATTGATTGCTTTGTTCCGAAACAGGGATTAAAATTATTACAATGTTGCTTTTTATTCTTGGTGCGGTTCGCTTTCACACAGCAAAGTTTCTAAATGGACCAAAATTATTAATACAAGTCACGTGCGAGTAAACTGTCCTCTCATTGGTCAAAGTTCCACAGAGCTGGAATGACAATAAACATGATTCATTTGGAAAGAGAGGCAAACAAACTCTCTCTCTCTCTCACACACACACGTCAGGATGGACCGACAACAGCTTTGAGGGCTTATTGTTGTTGTTTTTTGTAGCTGTCGATATATTTATTAATTTATCATTTTGATCAGGAATCCAGGATTCGTCGGGAAATCATTGTTAAAATGCACCTACTACGAAGAGCAATAAGACGGCATTATAAAATGAAAAGGCGCGCTTTGATTTTGAATGGTGAAGACCTGCACACACTGCTTTTCACGGAACTTACGTAATTACCCATTATACAGTGTGATATAGCCTGGTTCGTTGGTTCAGATTGCTTTCTCACTACAACCGAACCGCTCCAGAGTTCGTTTTCAATCGAGCCGAGACCACCTCGTTCAGGCAATCTCGGACCGATTGTTTTGGCGCGGATCTGAGCACGATTGCCGTGTTCACATATGCCCAAACGAACCGAGCTAAGGAGGGAAACGCGCCAGGTTCCGAAACAACGGGCCAGGTGTGAAATCACCCTTACCCTCTTTGTGGAGGGTGTCAATGTTCGTCTTCTGGATCATTGCCAAGTCAGCAGTCTTCCCCATTATTGTGGTTTCAAAGAACAAGAGATACCCAGAATTTATACTGTATGGATGGTCATTTATTGAAACTCAAATGTAAGTATTCTAATATTTTGAGATACTGATTTTTTGACTTTCATGAGCCGTAAGCTCTAATCATCAAAATTAAAACAAACAAAAAAAACGTTTGAAATGTTTTACTTTACATGTAATGAATCTAAAATATATGAAAGTTTCACTTTTTGAAATAAGTTACAAGAAAAAATGAACTTTTTCACGACATTCTAATTTATTGAGATGCACCTGTGTGTGTATATATATATATATATATATATATATATATATATATATATATATATATATATATATATTAGGGCTGGGCGATATGAGAAAAAATTAATATCTCTGTATTTTTTGGCTGATTTGCGGTATATATATCTCGGTATTTTGGATTTGGATTAAACAAATAAACAAATAAAGTGAATGTTACCATGTAGACATATATTATGTGCAAAAAAAGTGTTAAAATCACATAACATTCTAACATTGTAATCTAAAAACAAAAACAAGGCTTTTAAAGCAGAAGTTAAATTTACTAAACTAAAAAATGAAAGTTAAAAAAAAAGCACATACTAATTGAGTACAAAGGCTGTTTTGATTACCCCATTACAGTCACTTTACAGTTAGTGCTATCATACAATTAAATTTACCTGTAGGTTTAAAATTCTACATATGTCACATTTATATTGTCCAACTACAAATATTTCAGAAAAATTTATATTTTAGTCAGTTATTGCGCTCCTATTTCATTGCGCTCCGTCTGTTTGGCGTGCATGCGCACGGCGGTGCTCGTTCTAAACGACGTCTGTGAAGTTTAGCGGAGAATCGCAAAGCAAAAGCTCATGCACTTCTGACAGCAAAATGAACATATTTCCATAGCTTTCTAACATTTACAGATGGAGAATATACAGCGCGATCTCATGGCAATTCTTACATATTTTACGAGGTGGCTAATTCGTACAAATTCGTACGACCTCACTCATACAAATTCATAAAATTTTTTTTGCTAAATCGTACGTATTTTATGAGTTGCCAATTCGTATGAATTTGTACGAATGACCTACACCTAGCCCCGCCCCTAAACCTACCCATCACTGGGGTTTAGACAAATCGTACTAAATCGTATGAGTGAGGTCGTACGAATTCGTACGAATTAGCCACCTCGTAAAATACATACGAATTGCCGTGAGATAGCGTTGGAATATTTTACATTTTTTTTAAAGCCTTATTTATTTAAAGCTGCTATCCATAACTTTTTTTGGTCAAAAATGATCCGAAATCAATATTTGAGAAAATATATAACCAGCCAGTGTTCAAAACTATCACCTTACTTTAGCCCGATTCACAAAGGTTAGCTTATAATAATGTTTTCTAATTTGAGTGGTACAGGTAGGTTTTCGCAGGAAATTCGAGCATGGCACTGCGTCATTACGTCACGTCTGTAAACATAAAGAAGCTGTCCCGGCTAGTAGGCTATCGCATGTGAGGATCCTGCAGGTGGCAGCTCATTTATAGCCTTTTCCCACAGCAGCTAGAATAATTAAATGTATCATTTTGATGGCGGATTGTGATCCAGAAAGGATTATGTGTTTATGAAACACATGTGAACGAAATTAAATTATATTCCAGTTTTAAATGTGCTTCTGATTACAGATTGCCGACGTGGGATTACACAAGTTTTTGTATTTTAAATAGAAACAGTTTGAAGGAAGATTAATTTGTTTTTTGATTTAAAATAATTTCTTGATATGAAATTTGAACGGTATGACAATTAGATATTAGACTGTACAAAAATTTAAATCTATTCGCTAATACACACTATACCCATAGTCACGCAATGCTGATGTTGTTAACTATTAATAATTTGAGAACAAAGTATTACAATGATAATACTTTGCACAGTTAGATGTGATATGAGCTGATTGATCTTTAGATTTAATCACCGTTGGTAGCGCGATTTATTTCCTCAGTTGGGCAGAACAAACGTGGCAGACTTGTTACTTGTTCAGATGGCAACATATGGTGAAATTCTGTTTTGGGTCATATATTCCAAGACATAGGCAGTAAATATCCACACCGGTGCATTGACTGACAACTACACATTCACCTCAAAACATTAGATTCATCCGTGCTGAAGCCGTGCCGGAATGGGGTCACAACCCCACGCACAGAAGATAATTCCGCAAGAAACTGCAATTCCAGGTTTTCAAACATAGAGGGCGACAAAGAGGTAAAAGTTACGGACTGCATTTTTAAATTTGCCTGGAATAAAATAATTATTTAAAAAATAAAAAAAATGGCTAAGGTCAATATTATTAGCCCTCTTAAGAAATGATCTGTTTGATTGGCTACGGAGCAAACCACTGTTGTTCAATGACTTGCCTAACTAACCTAACTTTCCTAATTAACCTAATTAATCATCTAAGCCTTTACATTGCACTGTAAGCTGATGATTAGTATCTTTCAAAACAACTAGTAAAATATGTACTGTCATTATGGCAAAGACAAAAAAAAAATAGTTTAGACTTGAGAAAAAGGATTGTTAATGCTCACAAAGGAGGAGAAGCATATACACGTTTATCAAAGCGTTTTCAAGTGTCAAGAACAGCCGTGAGAAGTATTATCAAGTTTGAAGAGACCCACACTGTGGAGAACAGAAGCAGGAAGTGAAAGATTTCAAAAACTTTGTAAAGAAAACTATTGAGAAAGGTTTCTAAAGACCCAAGACACTAGTGAATAATTTAGTCAAGTCTGGGATTGATATCTCAACGAAGATGGACACTAGAGGCCCAGACAGGAATAGACTGCGAGGTTGCAGACCAAGAAAAACTCCTCTTCTGAAGAAGAGACACCTCCAAGCTAGACTGAAGTTTGAAGGACAACCTGGAGAAAAACCATGTATACTAGAAACGTGTCCTTTGGTCAGATGAGACAAAAGTAGAGCTCTTTGGCCATAGAGATGTTGCCTATGTTTGGAGTAAGAAGGGACAGGTGCTCAACCCAAAGAACACCGTCTCCAGAGTGAAACATGGAGGTGGGAGTGTAATGCTGTGGGGATGTTTCAGTGCATATGGAGCTTGGAATCTCATCAGGGTCAAAGGAATCATGAAAACGGAAGACTACGAGAAGATTTTGTAAGACAACCTCAGGCAATCTGCAACAAAAGACGGTTTGGGTCGACGTTTTGTCTTCCAAAGCATACCTCATTTCTGGTGTAGAACTACCTCCAATTGAGCAAAGTGAACGTCCTTGACTGGCCTGCACAAAGCCCAGACTTGAATCCAATAGAAAATCTGTGGGGCACACCGAAGACCAGAGTCCATGCTAGGAGACCAAGAAATCTGGAGGAGCTTGAGAGATTTTCTAAGGAGGAATGGGCTGCGACTCCTCAGGAGACATGCCTGAAACTTGTTGAGAACTACAACAAACGACTAAAGGCTGTTATCAAGAAAAAGGGATACACCATTGACTATTAACATCAGAGGGCTAATAATTTTGACCTGTAGACTTTTTATATTATTGGTTATAATTTTGTTTCTATTTATATTACAGACATTCCACGCTTCTTAAATAAACTGTTATGTTTAGAAATGCTGTGTTGAAAAAATCTTCTCTCTGTTAAACAGCACTTGGGAATTATTAAAAAAAATAATGAAATATTTTATAGGGGGCTAATAATTTTGTCTTCAACTGTGTATATATATATAATGTATATTTAATGAATAGTTTTTAATGAACATTTAATGACTAAAGGTCAGAAATGAAAGATAAATGAAGCAGGCTGACTGATTTGATGTTTATTATATTAATATTAATATATTAATAATGACTAAATGACTAATAATGACTAAAACATTTCAAATATAGAACAAAATTTGTATTTGCTGATCAGGTGCTGAGATGGAGGATGAAACATGTCAAGATAGCAACGATATTTATGGTTTGTGCTGTATTCTGGTTGAGTTCTTTTTAAAAAGGTTTTAATTTGGGGATAATAAACATGTTACGTAATGAAATAGTTTGATAAACTGCTGATTTTGGACTGTTGTCAGCACAGTTTGTGGCCTCCTCTTGACGCTGTCATAACTGAATTGACTGTTACATTCTTGTTAGCAGATGAGTATTGAGGTGTGGTCATGTGGACGGCTGCCAGGGAACTCTCCACGCCTTCATATACTCACAGTGTGTGTGTGCGCTAGATTTGCAGAAAGCCGATATTAGCTACTTTATCATTTATTATAATATATTAATATTATTGTAATAATACTATTTTTGATATTTTTGATAGTGGATGTTATGATGGCAGTGACTGGCATCACTGGCAGACTCCAAGAAAGTCAATAAAACATTCCTCATAATTATTGTTGTCATGTTTCTCTTGGATACGTGCTGTCGTTTGACTGTTACAGGGAGCAGACAGTGTTTTACTGAACAGACTGGTACTCAGGTCATGAAGTCCCAACAAATCAAACAGCTTTCATAGGCCATAACGGCCATTTAGCACAGACCAAGAGTTTGCTCTGTTTCTCCAGGACCGTTGACATGGAAGCACTGGTTGAGCGTCTGGAGCAGGCAGTAATTCGTCTGGAGGCGGTGGCGGTTAAACTGCAGAACTGTCCTGGGGGTTTGATCAACGGAGACATCAGCAGCATTATCAACGGAGGTACCATAAGTACAGCAGATCCTGACAGCAGTTCTGAATTATTCAATATATTAATAGTTTTTATTTATAAAACATAAAATGCTGTTGTGGTCTGTTTTGATGAGTCCACAGGGCATTGTCTGTACAGATTATCTTAAGGAGAAGACCTCTGACTTTTAGGGGATTTTTTTTTTCTTCATGGGAAAAATATTCTCATAGGAACAGAGTGGCATTAGCCTTGGCAAACTGCACATTGACAAAGTCTGAAATATATAATGGATATGGATGTCAGTGAATGGGATTTCTGAACTCTCTCTTCTGCTTTTAGTGATAAATTATATTTATTTTGACCAAATTGTTCTACTTGAGTTATTGGTTCTGTAATAAGTGATTTAAATAGTGGCATTATTACTAATAATAATAACAATAACATTAATACTATTCATAATAATACTAATAATAACAACCATAATAATTTTAATATTAATTCTTATTTTCAGCAATAAGATTTTTGTTGTAGTTATTTTATTTTAGTAATTTTGTCAAATATCTTAAAAACAATAAATTATACACAACATATGCTGAAGTCTGTAAATTGGATTTGCATATCCTGTATTAAATTTAAACCCATCTGCTTGTTTTAAAAAAGAATATAGTTGAACTCTATATTATATTGTCTTGTCAAAAATCTCAAAATCCCCAACAATGAATGGCATTTCAAAGCATCTTCCGTTGGATGTGTTGCTTGTTCGGTTTATTTTGTTGAATTAATGTTGTTTATTAGATTCTGTTTATTCTGTTGAAAAAATTCTGTTTTGTTGATATCTCTCTTTGATTTTAAGGTGAATCCGAAAGCATGGAGGCGTTTGACCATTTGCTGAGTGGTTCAGTGTCTGAATATTTGAGGACCAGCACAGCTATTGGTGGAGATGTGGCTAAGCATGTAAGTGCAAACGTTTGTGAATGTCAATGTCAATGCAGATTTTACAGAGAGACAGCCAGGAATTCTGACAGAAGATGAGCAGAGGTAGATAATATAAGAGTGAAGTCATTCTGCTAAGAGCTCTTAGTTTATAGTACCAAATGACTGCACAGACTCGCAGACGTCCAACCGTCAGCCCAACAGTACAGCTGCTGAGGGAGCTCACAGCTGTTGCTTTCCAGGTTCACATAACTCTGATATATTTGACAATTGGCTTTTTGCTCTTCTGTTTCCCTGCAGCCTTCTTAAATCCATTCGCATCATAACAAATGGAAAATGTTTTATTATAATCTGAAAGCAGGTATTTGAAAAATGGAAAAAGTGAAGGAAGAACGGCTTTTTTTACTGGAAAATTACTGTTTTGCGGTGTTATTTTATTAAGAGAGGTTGTATTAACTACCAGATTGTTATAAAATTATTTAAAATATTTCAAAAAAGTCTAAGAGTAAAAAAAAAACACGTCTGATGGTGTTTTTTCGAAATACAGTATTGTTTAGAAGTTTAGGTTGGTAAGATGTATATGTTGATCAAGGGTGTTGACCAAAAATACAGTAAAAATAATATTGTGAAATATTACAATTTGAAGTAACCATTTTATAGTGTAATATTTTTTGTAAAATGTTGTTTATTCCTGTGATTCATTCTAATATGCTGCTTTGGAGCTCAAGAAATGTGTTTTCTTATTGTCAATGTTGAAAACGTTTTTTCTGCTTAATATTAATGTGGAAACTGTGATTAAAAAAAAATTCAGGATACTTTGATGAACAGAAAGTTCAAAAGCTTTTTATAAATAATCTTTTGTACCATTGTAAATGTCTTTATTGTGACTTTTCATTTATTTAATGCATCCCTGCTGAATAAAAGTATCCATTTTTTTTCATGGTAATATTTTATTTCAAATACCAAAACTTTTGAACTGTAGTGTATCTCAAAGTTTTTGCTTAGAAATTTTGAGATCTCAACAATGTCACACTGTTTTCAGATTTACCAAAATCTGCAATCAAGTCAAAGATTTCAAAATGAACTAAACAATTCTCATCTGTCTCTGACAATAATTTAAATAAGATAAACATTTAACTAAAATGTCCTGGTCATTATCTTCATCAGAATGAATGTGCATTTGCTCCATAAGAGCCCTTACCATCAATCATTTGTCAGCAAGTGCTTCTGTCCCATCTGTCCTAACACAAGGCACTTTTCAAGTTGATGGCCTGCAAACAATAATTGAAATGTTAGGGCTTCTTTTTGACTGACAGTACATAACGGTCTATATGGCTTACATTTCATGGCCAGTTGCTACCGATTGGTAACTAAAGAGCTGCTTGAGAAATGAGGCACTGGACAATGTACTTGGTGTACACAGAGGCACAGTGGCTCATTCTAGTGATGGAATGTAATATTATGAGAAGAGGGAGAGAGGACGGGTGAAAAGAGCAGAAACAAAGTGGGAGAAGGATGTATGTGTCCTCTTTGTTAACACTGGAATTCTCCTCAAGCTCAACTCAGAGAGGAAACATTTCTCTTTTGGTCTAATAAGAGATGAGAAATGGCTCTTTGACCGTGTGTGTGTGTGTGTGTGTGTGTGTGTGTGCGTGCGTGCGTGCGTGCGTGCGTGCGTGCGCAGGATCTTTCGCTCAGTGAAAAAAAGACTGTCTGCACTAAATGTTTGTGGGAACTTATGTTCTGTAGGTCTGTGTGGATGTGGTCTTTTGGGGGGTTTTCAAACTTTAACGCCAATAACGTCCAGAAATGATGATCCCCTAAGGACTCTCTTCCTAAAATATAAAGTCGGCTGTATATTTTCACATATACAAGCCCATTTATAGTGTGTAAAATAGTAAGTTTAGTGTAAATAAAGACAACTTGTCATTTTCAAAATAAATAATTGGCTTTTGTTTTTTAATGTTTTACAATATACTATGGAAAATATTATATTTTCTATATCTATTTAAATAATACTATATAATAAACTATTTATTTAAATATTATGCAGTATAAAAAAAAGTCAGGGGTCAGTAAGATTTGTTTTCGTTGTTCCAAGATTCCAAGAAATTTCAAATAAATGGTTACCACAAAAATATTACACAGCACTGTTATCAACATGATTATAATAAGACATGTTTCTTGAGCACTAAATCAGCATATCAGAATGATTTCTGAAGGATCATGTGACACTGAAGACTGGAGTAATGATGCTGAAAATTCAGCTTTGCATCACAGGAAGAATTAAAGTAGAATTAAATTGTAATAATATTTCACAATATTACTGTTATTACTTTATTTTTGGTCAAATAAATGTAGCGAGCATAAGAGACTTCTGTCAAAAACATAAAAAGATTGTTCCAACCCCAAACCTTAAAAGATGTACATAATACTACATATTATAATAAATAAATTAAAAAAATTCTTTACCCAATATTAGAATCTTAGAGGAACATCTTCTGTTTAATTTATGCCTTTGTATTGAAATGTGCAATCAAAAACTCAGATTGAAACATGACATGTTAGATTGACACAATTCAGTTAAGATTGGCATCAAACTTCTTAAAAGAGTTCTAGAAAGAGATTGCATACAATATCCCTTTCTCCTCTGCCACACACTGCTGGTCTGAACCACAGCCTGATTGCCTTGATTTAACCAGGAGTCATGCAGAGGTGACCTTCTGAACCTGATAGTGTGGGAATTACCGATGATAAATCCTGTGAAGTGTCTTTACCTCGAAAGGCAACATTCACCAATCTAAGTTTCTCATCAGTGCTGAAAGAGATGGGCTGGGAGAGGGTTTTATCTCCTATAGTCAGCTCCTTTTAAGGTAAAACAGACCTCTGGCTTTCTCCATGTTCTGCAAGAGGAAGTCTTTTCCTAAATGTAGGATTTGCCTCAATTTGTGTGTATGTGTGTGTGCAGCAGAGGGTTCAGTTCTGTCCAATTAGGTTTTACTTCATTTAGGCGCTTCTCTAACTTTGGTACTTTATGCCCCCAAGGTTGATTTTTATATAACAGAACTTTTTATTACATAAAGGTCACATTAAAACTTTCTTCAAATCTTTCTATACCTTGCTTTCATACTTCATTTTGCTGCTTCTCAAATGCCCTTTATGGATGTTGTTTTATCATTGTCCTAGAACCAGACTTTAACTCTTAAAATGCATCATAAAAATATTTTCACATTCTAAATAATATGATTAATAATGTTATTTTGAAAACAGAGTGAAATATAAAAAAAGGTCAAATTTAACTGAATTTCAAAATGTTTTGTGTGAACATTATATTAAAGAAAGCAAAAAAAAGGTATATCACTTGTGAACAGAATATATTTATATATTTACATTAATATGTTTTATACATTTATTATTTACATTTCACATATTTATTAAAAGAATGTTATAGCGAGCTTTTCAATTCAAAAAATTTCTTTGCAAAATTATGCAAAACATGCAAAATCATAATTTAATTGTGCGTATACATAAAATGCTAGGTGAAAATTAGCCTAGGCAAGACAAAGGCATTTTATTACAAAAAATGTTCATAATGTAGTTCCACCACAAAATGCTATTAAGTACAATACTATTACAAATATAATAAATATATTTGTTTTTGCTTGAATTTTTTATCCAACAGGCAGAGATGGTGAGCAATGCCCTTCAGGTCCAGCGTGCTTTCCTCAAAATGGCCATGACACACAAGGAGCCAGCAAAGGTATAACCAAACCAATATATCTGCATATGATTTCATACATTTAAACTAGATGTAACCTTACGATGTGACATTTCACAGTTTTATGGTCATGAAGTAATTCAGGGATACCCAATCCTGCTCTTAGAGGGCCACTGTCCTGTAGAGTTTAGCTCTAACCTCAATTAAACACACCTGAACCAGCTAATCAAGGTCTTTCTATGCATACTAGAAACTTCCAGGTAAGTGTGTTGAGGCAAGTTAGAGCTAAACTCTGCAGGACAGTGTCCCTCTAGGACCGAGTTTGGACACCCCTGAAGTAACCACTTGCATTGAAGCACTGTTAGCACATCTCACACTACAGAGTTTGTCATATATAAAGCACCATAATAACAATGTTTAGCTTGACTAAAAGTGCCTGCTGGGAGAGTCTCTTCAGCAAATGAGCCATATGACTCTTGAGTCTGTGCAGTCTCAACAGATGTCTACCTGCAAGTTAAAGTTGTGCCGAAACGGATGTCTGATCAGATCTTTTCTTCTGTATTGTGACATAAGTTTGAGTGAAACAGAAAAGTGGGGTGGGGGACTTGTTTTTATCTGCTCGTTGTTGATTAGATGGAGGCAAATTGGTTAAAGCCTAAAGAATGCTTCTGTTTTGACATAAACGCAGACTAAATGACTGAAGAAGTTTAGCATACATCACTAGAGAGACGTCTGTCATTTCTCTGGAAGATTGACTTATGGCATTTTGATTAAGAAGTCCAAAAAAAACAACAAAAAAAAAAACCCTGAATGGATAAATTGTCACAATGAGATCAATGTATTGAATGTATTTAGAAAATAGTTAGGGTGCATTTTCATTTCATGTCGACTGTAAAGATCACCAAAAGTGTGATTTCTGTCATTATTTACTCACCCTCATGTTTCAGATTTAAATGTTATTTTTCTTATGAGGAAAATGAAAACAAGTTTTTTTTTTTCCAGGTAGAGATTTTCCAAACAGATGGAATAATGAACCTAAACTTTTTTTATTTTTTTATCACACGAAGGTATTGTGTGTTTCTGAAGACTTGAAATCTTGTGTTTACCACTTTAATGTTTCTTTACTGCATAAATAATGACATATTTTCTTTTTGGGTGAACTGTCCCTATAAATTAATAATTCTGAACATTTTCTGAACATTTACTCACCCTCAGGCCATCCAAGATGTAGATGAGTTTGTTTCTTCATCAGAACAGATTTGAAGAAATTTAGCATTACATCAGTTACTCACCAATGGATCCACTGCAGTGAATGGGTGCCGTCAGAATGAGAGTTCAAACAGCTGATAAAAACAACACAGTAATCCTCACGACTCTAGTCCATCAATGAATGTCTTGTGAAACAAAAAGCTGTGTTTAAAAAATCAATTAATTTAAACATTTTAACATTAAAATGTCACTTCTGATTAAAATACAAAAAGTCTACAATCCATAATAACCAGAGGCGTCATGCCCATTCAAAGTGAGGGGCACGTGCCCCCTCAGATTTTTGAGCCAAGTGGATTTTGAATGCAGCTTCTAAAAGACAAAAAAATAGCTGATTAATATTTTTTTATATTTGATACAATCACACCGGCGTGATTAGAACATTTAGTGCATCATATCATCAGCTGCTAAATTCACAACTGCATTCACTGGCTGGCGCTGAGCCAGAGACAGACGCGTTTGTACAGCACTGCGCATTATAACCAATCACACACGATTCTGTTGAGCTTATGAATGCAATGACCAATCAGAGGCGTTCAGATGAGTCATTGCTAAAATGCCGGTGTTTTCTTCACTCGCTCGCTGACTGAATACCTCTTTCTGGCGAATTCTGTCGTAAGAAACAACAAAGTGCAAATGTGTACGAATATTTAAGATATGAATTTCATAGTGTAAACAGCTTCAGTGATTTTAATGGGAGTTTTTAAGAGTGCTTGAACTCTAGACTGTCTGTGAAAATGTTCTTTGATAAATGTTCTTTGCTCTCTTTCTGTACAGTGAAAGTGTTAGTAGACTAACTTGCAATGTTTTTATTCACATGAAATATAAAGTCAGTCGTATTAAAAATATGTTATGGCATGACACCCATATTTGTTACAAGTGAAGAGACAGGTTTTTATGTATAGTTAATAGACTACATTATTAGGCTACTTTGACCATCGCTCACTAGATCAACTAACATAATCTATAAAGGTGAGAATCGAGATATTTCGTGATATAGTTAATGCATTTGGGAATGTTTCGAATAAAAAGGAAAAAATAAATAAAACATAAGTGCTATTGTGGCTGCTGTGTGTTACATGACGACCCCCCCCCCCAACTCGTGCCCCCTCAAAAATAATGAGTGCATGACGCCCCTGATAATAACGCTTCCTCCAATGAAAAAGTAAATCCTCTGTTGTCCTCTATCATCAATATCCACCGATATATTTGTTTAAAACTGTTTTAGAGTGTTTCACTTGTTAACAACTTCTGAATCAGACAGCTTTTTCACTGGAGAAAGCAATATTATAGATAGAGGACTCTTATTTTAGCTAGGAGCAATGGTTTAAAGTTAAAACATCTTGATGATTTTGTTTATTACAAACCAGCAGATTTTCGCTGCATGAGGTTATTGTGATGTTTTTATCAGTTGTTTGGAATCTCATTCTGACGGCACCCATTCACTGCTGAGGATCCATTGGTAAGCAATTAATGTAATGCAAAACATTTCAAAATCTGTTCCTTTAAGGGTGATATAAATTCAGTGCTTTTCAACTTAAAAGCTCTGTTCTGCTGTAATGCCGACCTCTTACTCTCCTCCATACTATTCTGAGCGATGTGGTCAGCCATGCGACTACGGTTTCTGTTCACATAGGGATTACCTCTCCCGTTTCCCAAAATGCCAATGCAACACATTCCCAATGCATTCACACAGTAGCCAAGGGGAAGTGCAGGGGGCCAGCGTGATGTCATGTCATCGGACTTTGGTTCACGTTGCCCAAACAGGAAGAAGATCTCAGGCCAAAGGCTATTGGATGAAAGTAGGATGGAGAATCAAACACTGGATAATAAACACACAAGTAGGAAAAGCACTGTAGCAGGACTGTTTGTGATATTTAGTGTGTTTTTCTGGGGGGGGGGGGTTGATTTTAAAAGTGATTCCTGTTTAATTTGAACACCGATTCAATATTTATTGCACTCAATGTGATTTACACAACTGAGGGCCAAATCTCTGATCTGTATGTGACAAACTAATGGCCAAGATGTTTGTCTTGCACTGTTTGCGCAACAGACATAAATTATACCTTAAATCATGCGACTTGTTATGGAGAAGTGTGCTATTCCTTTTCTAAGCAGACCTAATGCTTATTAAAATTATCCTATAAAAATCCTATAGACTTGCATTGAGGAATAACAACCTAGCAGTAACAATCTCACATTGTAGTGGTTATAACTAACACTTAAATAAAAACAAATAGCCACAACTGCATCGGTCAATTGCATTGGTGAGGAGAGGAGGGTATTTCTGCAAATGGATTCCCACAAATCTGAATGGAAAAACACTCAACCTGAATTAGATATGCTAAGAAAAGACTGGCAACTATCTCTGTAGTTCAAGGTTCAAGGTTCTTTATTATTTGTCACATACACAATCATACAGGGTATAATCAGTAGTGAAATGTAGGTAATGTAGTACTCTATTGTACACGCATTCACACCAGCTCAGCTTCACAATAATACTCAAATACGTTTTTTTCTGTTCATGCATATATGAATATATCCTACAAACTTTCTCTCACTCACACACACTGTTTAGCCATTGTTCCTCTCCATCAGTAGTGTGAAGTGTGTGTAGCTCCCAGGAGGGATGCTGGACAGTTGCCCTAAACCTCTGGCTTTTCTCTCTCTCTGTATATGTGTGTGTGGGACTGTTCTTGCATTCTGTGGCTTTTTATGGGCATGTTCTATATTTGAGCCGGTGTGTGTCTGTGGCCCAGGTCACGTGACAGGCCTGTCGCTCGGTGAGGAGTGTTTGTGTGGCCTGTAGACCGCAGCTGTTTCTCTCTAATTCCTCTTATAACAGAGTTGTTCACAGTCAAAATGCATTGCACCGTGACTGACCATGATGTCTGTTCAGAGGATAGTTGTGACCCTGGACCACAAAACCAGTCAAAAGGGTCAATTTTTCGAAATTGAGATTTATACATCATCTGAAAGCTGAATAAATAAGCTTTCAATTGATATATATTATATATTCAATTGTTAGGATTGGACAATATTTGGCAGAGATACAACTATTTGAAAATCTGGAATCTGAGGGTGTAAAAAAATCAAAATACTGAGAAAATCGCCTTTAAATTTGTCCAAATGAAGTTCTTAGCAATGCATATTACTAATCAAAAGTTTGATATACTTATGGTAGGAAATTTACAAAATATCTTCATGGAACATGATCTTTACTTAATGTCCTAATAACTTTTGGCATAAAAGAAAAATTAATAATTTTGACCCATACAATGTATTTTTGGCTATTGCTATAAATATACACCAGCGACTTAAGACTGGTTTTGTGTTCCAGGGTCACATTTATCCATATCTTAAATTCTGAAGATATTTTAAGTAAATTGCAACTTCCATAGTTCATAAAGTAAACGTGTCCAATTATTTATCTATAATTTTATTTTATTTAATTAAATTACAGTTATTTAATTTAAAATTAAAGTGTACTATGTAGTTTAAATATTTCAATTGATTTTTTTTTTCATATGTATCCAATTATATATCTGGAGTTATTTTATTTTATTACTTTATTTAAATTAAATGTGATATTATTTAAATACATTCAAATATATATTTAAAATCATTTTATACATAAATTGTAAGTAAATTAAACATACATATATATATATATATATATATATATCTCTCTCTCTCTCTCTCTCTCTCTCTCTCTCTCACACACACACACACACACACACACACACACACACACACACACACACACACATAGTGTATTTCAATGTGAAGCAGTGCTTTCTTGCCGTGTAATTCATAATCTGTCGAGAAAGCTCTTAGCTCTGGCTCCATTCATAGCTCAGAGATAGGCAGGCTATTTCTGTCCTTCTCCGTGGCATGATGGGAAGGGAAGTTCAGAATGATGCTGGAAAGGTACTTGCACTTCGGACAGCGCCTTGACAAGGGCTCTAATGTCCGAGTATGGATGAAAGAGGAGCCTTTGTTCACAGAAATGAAAATCATGCGCATGTTGTTATGGGAGGAATTTATGTAAATACGGTTTTGCTCTCTTTTGCTCCCCCTCGCTCTTTATCACTTTGTGTCACACACACATATACAAACTCAAGTCACAACAACCCTCGACAGTTCGACCTTGTTGACACCAAAAACCAATGATGAGTCACATTCAGCCACAAAACGTGTAAACATAGATGAAAAAATACACAGTGTGCCAACATATACCGTCTAAACACACACCTGCCTTGTTTGTTTATCTCTCTCTTATTTGATGAGGTTGAAGTCAGGTCAACTGTGATTTCTTGTGATTTGCACATGAACACAAGTTCAGCCTGAGCTGATGAGTCTGACTGAAAACAAGAAGCTGTATTTTTAGTCCAGAGAAGTCAGTCGTCCTCATTCTCCCACTGAGTTCTTGTGAAATGGACTGAAATGGTGGACATGGCAACTGATTGAACACAAGCATAAATATAAAAAGGTTCATTTAACAAAAGGAAACAGTGTGTTCCCTCTCCCCCTTGTTCAGAGATAAACTATAAACATCAGTCCAGGACAGGGCCTTACAAGGCGAGGGGGATCTCCCCATCACAGGCTGGAATGCTGAATGGGAGGGAGGTGAAGCTCGCTGGACGTTTCATTGGAAAAAACGGTCCCACTATTAAAAGTGTGCTTTGGGTGCCTCAGGCTCTGTGTTTTTCTCTGTGCTTGCAGAAAAGGCCCAATGAAATCAAAATTGGAGTTACTGTGGAGTAGCTTTTTCTCTGTTTGTTTAGTTTTAAGATACACTATAGATGTACACAGATGTACACTGTCTTTAGGTACGGCAACATTTACCCTCGTTAGGCACATTTTTTGGGGGGAAATCTAGTAATTTCAATAGGAGACTGCACAATTGGGAATTTCACTTAAGGCTGAAAGCTTTCCCTACACAGATTTCGCAGTGGTTTTGAGTTGGCCATGCAGCAAACAATCATCAGAAAGGTGTTTGATTTGTCACTTCTTTCCCTTTAGACTTGAGGGACAGTTCACAGTGTTGCATACATTGCTACACTACTGCTGAAAGACAATAGTGCCCATGAAATTTTGATGATTCAGGTTGGCCTATACAGATTTTACAATCAGATGCTCTCTAGAATGAAAAATGTTCATATTCCAATACCACATGCAGCTGACTAGCATCCTAGTATACTACTTTTACTATTTCTGCAATGTCATGGTAGAAATGCCAGCATGTTATTCCACATACAACACTTCAAAATGTGCAGTGATATTTTAGTATTTTTATATACTATGATAGTGTTCATTAATATTTTGAATTAGCTTTTATTTTTATATTTTTAATTTTAATTTGTTTGTTTTTATCTATCTATCTATCATCTACTTTTAATTTTAATTTGTTTTTATTTTACACACACAAACACACACGTGTGTGTGTGTGTGTGCTGCCCAACTCTCAATAGGAAATACATCCAAACAAGAAGTAAATGTATGCAGACATCCTTTCAGAGTCTTTAATAGAAGAGGTTGAAACTCTACAGTGGTATACAGCACAAAATCTCCTTTTGTTCATCTTTGAAATATATTATGAAGGCTGGGCTCAGAGTTAATTGAATTATTAGTCTAAGTTGATTGAATTATAAAAGTAAGGGATAGACATTTTATGAATGGATGTTTTCTCACAGTTGATGTTGTTTTAAATGAAATTACTAAAATGGCAAATTTCTGTATTTAAATGGTTTATTAGAGCCTGCAAGACAATTATCACTATTAGTATTGCTCACACATCTTCAGAAGTTCTAACCGTAAGTCATTTTTTTTTTATGAACTTGGTCTGGTTAATGCACAACTCAAACTGTTTGATGTTTTGAAGCTTAACTTTTGACTGATGGCATTCCTGCTTTTATTCCCAATCAGACAGAGATGGCTGACCTCCTCAGACCCCTCTCTGACCAGATCCAGGAGGTCCAGCATTTCCGGGAGAAGAACCGCGGCAGCAGCCTGTTCAACCACATGTCTGCCGTGAGCGAGAGCATCCCCGCTCTGGGCTGGGTGGCTGTGGTGAGCACTTCTCTCTGTCGTACACTTCCAGTGAGCACTGTGGTGCAGTCTAGTCACCAACTTCCTTTATACAAATACCTGGTTTGGCTCATGCATCTTATGCATTTGAGTCGCTTACTGTTAAGACTGCACATTCAGAAACAATCATGGCTTGATGCTAGTGATGAAATAAACTTCAAACAATATCACATCCATCCATTAGGCATATTTTCTTTGATTGTGACAACCGAACAACCTCACACAAACCATCTGAGTCATCGGTGACAGGACCACCAAACTGATATTTGAATTTTGTATTTATTTTCTATTATGTAAACTCTTCTGATGTCTTTATGCTGTGGATGGCTGTATCTAATCACTGCAATGTGAATTTATACTAAGACAGATCTGGACTCTATCATTTTCTGCTTTAAACTACCGCTGATGTTTACAACAAAGGTTCAAAGCCTCAGTTTTAGTGCTTTCCTTGAAATTGATCCTTTTATTCTATGCTTATTATTTATTTTTATGAGTATCAAAAGCTTCTTTGACCATCTTTTGACCCTTTGTTGTCTTGCTCTGTCACAGTGTCAGAAACCAGGGCCGTATGTGAAGGAGATGAACGATGCTGCAATGTTCTACACAAACAGAGTCCTGAAAGATTACAAAGACACGTTAGTGCATTCGTTTTTTTTTTTATTTAGTTCATATCAGGTCAGTTTATGTTAATGTGAAACCCTTACATGGTATTGTGATAATGATTACCATAGTAATGTATAATGGTATTTATCTGCTACTTGAAGGATCTTCAATTAATATCTACCATTATATTATTGTACTTTGGTACCAGTTTGACACTTTTTGTAAATGTACTTACACACATAGTAAATTTCCCTCACAATAATGTTGTACATGAATATGATTTATTTGTTCACTTGAACAATGCCATTGAATGTTTTTTTGTGTCTCTGCTGACCCCAGTGACCCCCGTCATATTGAGTGGGTTCGTTCCTATCTGAGCATCTGGACTGAACTTCAGACCTACATAAAAGAGCACCACACCACTGGACTCGTCTGGAACAAGACTGTAAGTGAGACTTTCAATTGGAAAATGACTCAACTTTTTATATATTCAAGAAGTATGATGTGAATATTCTTTTTCAGATTGTACAATTAGAAAAGCTGATGTTGGTAATCAAAACTCTACATTAATAAGGAAATCTGTCATTTTCAAAGACGTAAACATTTGCAGTGCTAGATATTGTGTTTCCATTTCAAATTAGGAAAAATTGAAACTGCAATACAGAAAAGCATATTTTCCATTTTTAGTCATACAGAGGCTGGTTGAATGCAGATTCATTTCTGATGATTAACAGCTATACTGTGTACATCTATCTAGATAACTAGTACAGTTATATTTATGATTGCTAGCCTTGGAAATTCATCTCTTCTAGCTAGGGATGAATAGTACATTGCTCATTGCCATACCGAAGTTACAGAATTTTTTTATTTATCAGTATCAGTCGATATTGCATAATTGTTCATGCTAATTTCCCCTATAGTTTTACATTTAGATAACCTTTTCTGTCATCTAGCACTCGCTTAAAGTTAATCTTTAAAAACACTAATAATTTAATAACACTGTTAAATGTAATCTTTAGCAAATATTGTACATTATTACGGTGACCGGGAGGGGCCGTCTTCTGTTCACTTAGTTTTGTCGTGGCCATGACATATTAATCGAACGTCATATTAATTTGTGGGAACGTGATATTATGTCATGGCCATGAGATCATTTTGTCGAGGTAACGACATCCTTATGTTGTGGCCTCCAGATGTTATGTTGAGGGAACAACATCCATTTCTCGTGGCCACGACTTCTTATGTTGAGGGAACGACATATTTTTCTCGTGGCCACGAGTTTAATAAACAAACCTACATGACCATAGCAACCCGGTATTATCAGAGATGGATAAAACATTTTTATTAGCATTAAACATTTCATTTAATATTTGTATATTATTATTATTATTAGGTTATATTAACTTGTTAGGGCTATATTTTTATATTTATTTCATATAAATATAATATTTTATTATTTCCCCTTTCAATTCGAGTATCGCTTTATCTAATTAACGTTCTGTATAATTATGCTATTTGCTACCATATATTTTGCAAATACTGTAAACGCCTGACAGTTATGCCAATACTTTATGATTAGGCTATTTATGCCAGTGCCTGATGATAAATGAGCGTGTTGTGTTTTCATTTACAAATCAAACTACGTGAATGATTCATTCCTCAACGAAACACTGGGCAGTAGGCTATAATATTAATCATCGCAGAAAAAAAATATGTATACAGTCCGGTAGCCTGTGGTCAATATAATCATTTAATTATGTAATAATTTCTATAATAATTAATATAATAATTTCTTAATTCAAAATAAAATATTAATGAATCCATCTCTGATAATCCCGGGTTGCTATGGTCACGTAGGTTTGTTTATGCATTAAACTCCCTGTACATTATAATGTTGTGATGCCTAAATTAAAAACAATTATTTTGAGTTTTTATGTATGCATTTATTCTATGAATTGAATCTATGTACACTATTGTTCAAAAGTTTGGAAAGAAACTAAGACTTTAGTTCAGTTAGGATGCATTCAATTGATGAAAAGTGACAGTAAAGATATTTATGTTACAAAAGATTTTTTAACTTTATATTCATCAAAGGAGAACCCTTAAAAAATGTATAATGTATTACACAAAAATATTAAGCAGCACAGCTGTTTTCTACATTGACCAGCTTTGCCATCACAGGAATAAATTACATTTTAAAATATATTAAAATAGAAAATAAGGCTATTTTAACATAATAATATTTCAAAATATTACTGTTTTCACTGTTTTTGTGATCAAATATGTGCAGCCTTGTTGAGCATAAGAGACTTCTTTCAAAAAAAAAAAAAAAAACAATCTTACCAACCCCAAACTTTTGAGTATTTTGTTTCTTTTACTGGCTTTAACTTGACTGATAATATGCAGCAATGTGTCAGGTTACAAAGATTTTTTGTTTTACTTTCATAAAACAGCTTCATACTACTTTTATGCCTTTGAAAGAGTAGACAGTTATCCCTTTAAGTAGTTGTGGGACTTTTGGAGATGTTAAATCTTGTCTGTCTCGGGGTGAAATAGTGTGTGTGTGTCAAACAGAAACCTGAGAGCTCTCAGTGACTGTGTGTCAGCTGTCCCTCCTGCCGTGAGGACTCTGAGTGTATGTGGAGGACTGTATGGTGTGGACAGGTGGTCATCTGGGTCTTTTGGCATGGGGGGGGGGGTTTACCATAGAAATGCCCCCAACAAAAGCCTAGTGTGTCTCTGGCTTACACACCTGCTCTCACACACACTCCTCGTAATTCAACCTCGCTTCTCATGTATTACACATTATCCCTCTCCTTTGAATTCATTTACTTCTGTATATCCTCACACATCAGGCACAATTAAACTCCCGCATCACTATGTATTTTTCTGCCGTGCTTCTCCACTTCCTCTAACAGTTTAAGTACCTTTGCCTTTTGACCTCTTCACGAGGCAATGACCTTTAGGGTCAGAGGTTGGGTTGCCCAACTGTTTAACCTATGCTGAACATCAGCACAAGTATTGGGATTAGAAGTGTGTGTGTTTGTACAAGACAGGAAAAGATGAGTGTGCAACAGTTGTTTAAGCCAGTTTAAGTGTTGAAGTGGGCACCGTGTGCAACTGTCAATGGCAGCTGTGCTGACAATATAAAACAGGCGTAAGTGTGCCATCAGGGTCACACAATAGCCAACTGTGCCACACTGATTTGTTCTTTTACTTTAAATGAGGTTAAATAAGATTATCCCAGTTGTGCCAGAAACACATGGACTGATATGAACTGCTTTCAAAAGATTATTGCATTGACCATATAGGAATATATTTTCCTAAAGAGACATTTGGTAACACTTTACAATAAGGTGTCATTTGTTAACATTAGTTAATGTGTTAACTAACATGAACAAACAATGAACAATACATTTATTGCACTTTTTATTAATCTTTGTTAATGTTAGTTACTAAAAATACAGTCGTTCATTGTTTGTTCATGTTAGTTCACAGTGCATTACCTATTGTTAACAAACACAACTTGTGATTTTAATAATGCATTACTAAATGCTGAAATTAACATTAACTAGATTAATAAATCCTGTAGAAGTATTGTTCATTCTTAGTTCATGTTAACTAATGTAGTTAACTAATGAACCTTTCACTGCATATTGATTTATATTATTTTTTGTAGAATTTAATATTATAGTGTTATAAATGTATAATTTGTGTGGATAAAGATTTGAACTCACCTACTCATTATTACTCAGTTTTCCATTTTTCTTATAGTCGTAATAATCATATATATATATATATATATATATATATATATATATATATATATATATATATATATAGTAAAATAACAGTAATATTTTAATAATAAAATATTTAAATAATAGTAATATTTAAATAATAGTAAAATACACCTCAACAAAACTAATTACAATTGGTCTACCAAACTAATTTCATGCATTTACACCTTTAGAATAAAAAGTCTTTAATATCATGAGAAATATTGATGTACTGAAGTGAATCAATTATTTTTGCAGTTTAAACTCTTCTTTAAAGCTTAAAAAAAATCAGACTCATTTTCCAAGTGATGCTCTACAAACATTTCTTTTAATAAATTGTATGCATTATAAATATGAAATATAAATATACCCGTTTTTATTTTATTTTATGGAGGTCACCTTGATTTTTGAACTTTTAATCACCAAACCCTACAGACTCAATCCATTGCCTCTTACGTCCCCCACTGGATAGAACGACCATTGCAGTGAATTCATCAACATCACGGTTACAATGTTTTTAACCATTTTATAAAGGTGTTATTTGAGGCTGTGAATTTACAGCTATACTGTGAATTCTATGACATGAATATTGTGTTTTAGTTTTGGAATGAGCATATTAGTTTTCAGCTTCTCAGGGACTAACTCTGATGTTCTTAACAGGGTCCTGTAGCCACTCCCTCACTGTTCAGAGCTCCTTCTGATGGTCCTTGCCCTCCTCCTCCTCCTCCTCCTCCTCCTCCACCAGGTCCTCCTCCGATGTTCATGGATGACAGCCCCAAACCCGAGGACACAGCAGCCCGGGACTCAGCTCTGTTTGCACAGCTCAACCAGGGAGAGGCCATCACTAAAGGTTGGCAGGAGAACACCATCAGACAACAAAATACTATACCGCCTTCAAAACTGACATCAGGTGATGTGTTCTGCCTCCAGGTTTGAAGCATGTGTCTGACGAGCAGAAGACCCATAAGAACCATAACTTGCGCTCTGAGGGAGGGAGGACACACCAGGGATCTCCAGCTAAAAGTCAGAACCCCAGCTCGTCTGCCTGTGCACCTGCCAAAAAACATTCCCCCGTGCTGGAGCTGGAAGGAAAGAAGTGGAGGGTGGTAGGTGGCCACACCACATGAACTGGAATGTGTCTGAATGTGTCCAGCATTAAATCATACTACTTGTAATCGTTCTGCTACATAAAAAAAAAAAAAAAAAAAATGTATGCCACAATGCAATAATTCATATTTTTAAGTCATTTAAGCCATTTAGTTATATCTTGGAAATAAAAATGCAAATTAACAATTTAGCAAATAAATGTAGCATGTTATGATGTTATAATTTTTTTCAGTTCACTTGTAAAATAACTTAAAATTGTTGGTTTGCATTTTTTATTTTCAAGACTAAATGCTGCTCGCTAAATTAAACATGCAATATGTTGAGGCTGTGTGACAATAATGTAGAATACTACTGTTAATACTGAATCATACTACAGTTTTTATTGATTTACATGCTATTTCTAAAGCATTGAAGGCCGTATATAGCACTTTAAGCAGTACAACTAGTGAATTAAATTATTTTTATTAAAAGATAGCAAAAAAAGGTGTGTTAAACACAAAAGAGATTATTTATATATAATAAGGTCTGATGCAATGGGGAAATATTACATAATTTTTTTATTGCACAGCTCCAAGCAATACTAGATTCACATTGGTCAATTGTGTCGTTCTGCTAATGTTTATATACACATGTCTTATTATTATTATTATTTAAATAAAATAGCATTGTGATATTATTATTATTATTATATTATTATATATTTCTCAATAGAAATACATTGTGGAGCCTAAAAATTATATATAAATATTCATTCTCAGTGGCATAGAAATTATTTAAAAATTGGAAGAGATTCATTAAGCTAATTATTTTATTATATTATTTAGCATAGTGGTCATTATTATTATTATTATTATTATTATAGTATAGTATATTATTAATAATATTTATATATAACACACATATAATACAAAATATATAATAAATATTACTACTACTACTAATAATAATAATAATACTTTGCATAGTGGTTATTATTGTTGTTATTTTTATTATATTATAATAAAATATATTATTAATATTATGCCATCAGAGCCTAAATGTTTTATATAAAATAATCATTTTAATTTGCATAGGATTCATTTGAAAGTGGAAGAGATTCATTAAGGCAGGGATCATCAAAAAATAATCATCTCCCAAAAAGTGGGTTGGATGAATGTAGATATGTATTAAAATGTAAACACACTTGTAAACTAAGCTACCGTACCCTGCACTTGTAATGAGACTCTATTGATTACCGTGCCTACAGCATGTGTTTAGTGGATCTGTTGTGTGTATTTGTCCTGTAGGAGCACCAGGAGAAGTCTCATGACCTGGTGATAGAGGAGACCGAGCTCAGACAGGTGGTGTATGTCTATAGCTGTAGCAACTCCACACTCCAGATCAAAGGCAAAATCAACTCCATCATAGTGGGTAAGAAGAGCTCCTCATAACACCAGCTGCTCTTATTCAGTAACGTTATCTCCTGCTCTATCTCAGCACCACACACCACGCCTGGCTAATGTCTGCCTCTCTCCTCACAGATAACTGTAAGAAGCTCGGACTCGTGTTTGACAATGTGGTGGGCATCGTTGAGATCATCAACTCCAGAGACATTCAGCTTCAGGTTAGATGTAAATGTTTGTGCATAAGTTGTAGGCTGAAGTGTATTGATCTGTGAGTGATCTATACTCAGGGTTGTTATTGTAAAAGAGAATGTGTTTGCATAATGTATGTTCACGAATTATGGTCATAACTGCCAGAATCAATAAAGAATATCGTAATCAACACAACTACGAATGTTAAATAACATTGTGGTATGCATCTGTTGACACTGAAGAGATGTTAACAAACACAGTCATACATCAAACTTCAGTTTTGTAGCTGCTACATGCTTTTATAGCAAGAATTACTAATAAGTTACTACATAATATTGTCAAATACATCAACCACTTATAGTATTGTTCAAAAGTTTTGGAGTTATTTTAAAGAAATTAATATTTTTGTTTAGCAAGGAGGCATTAAATTGATCAACAGTGACAGTAAAGCATTTGTTACAAAACGATCATGTGACACTGCAGACTGGAGTTATAGCTGCTGAAAATTCAGCTTTGCCATCACAGAAATAAATTACATTTTAAAATATATTCAAATAGAAAACAGTTATTTTAAATTGTAATAATATTTCACAATATTACTGTTTTTAACTTATTTTATCAAATAAATGCAGCCTTGTTGAGCATAAGAGACTTTTAGAGCTTGTTTTCACCAAGTAGGAACTCGTGGCTCAAAAATACTTTTTTTTTTTAAGCTAATTGTAGTTTTTGGACTACAGACTGAGCAGCTCTGTTTTGTCACCCATATGTATTTTGTTGCCTGTGAACAACACATAACTTGTTTTTGGCCTTTCAGGCAATGGGAAAAGTTCCTACTATTTCCATTAACAAGACTGAGGGGTGCCATGTCTACCTGAGCAAGGATTCACTTGACTGTGAGATTGTCAGTGCCAAGAGCTCTGAGATGAACGTCCTCGTTCCTGAAGGAGAAGATGATTATGTATGTTTATTTACACTGGAAATATCTACCAATAGAGCTAGCATAACCTAAAAAGTTATTTTAACAAATAACTTTCTTAATACATTATGTACCAAAATAACAATGTTCTATTTCAGAGATTTGAATTTACTTTTATTAGCTTTACATTTTAAATATGAGGGAAAATCTGTTATCAGCCTTAAAGGTTGAAGCATTGTTTATACATTATTTGACTGATATTTTCTTGTGTATTCAACAGAGGGAGTTTCCAATCCCAGAGCAGTTTAAAACAGTTTGGGACGGCTCCAGCCTTGTGACAGAGCCCACAAAGATAGCTGGTTGATTCCTTTTCCAGCTCGTCATCGCTTTCCTCCTACCCAGAATTCTTCATCACTTTCACTGTATCACACTGTTGGTGGAGACGGAAGAATTCATACATTGTGGTTGTGAGAGTTGAAGATTTAGGCTCAGAAAATTCAAATTAAGAGCAAAATATGGACAAAAGTTCCATTTCCACAAGCCAATTATGAAACATTTCAACAAATGGAGTTGTTTCTCCTTAATTAAGCGGCAATAAAAATACATAATATACATTTATTAATTATTATACATTAAAAGTAATTACACATGATGGCACCATTATGTGTGAATATGGGATTTTTTTAGTCTGCAACTCAAAGTACTAAGTTAAAATAATTAATCAGTAACCAATCAAATTTTTACTTATTCCTATGACAATATATATTTTACTTAAAAAATCATTAATTTATTAAAGTATGAATTTTGTTTGGTTGTCTTTTTTGACATTATCAAGTACTTTGTGTTGATGTCATAAATTCTCATGGTAAATACATTTTGGTTCTGTGTAGTAATATAATAAAACATTAGTAATATAATAAAACTTGTTTTTATAGAGAAACCAGTTCTTTATGTTTTGTGCAGTCACATTTTACATTTCCTACAGATTACAGGTCCAAGTTTCAGTTCATAACATTTTCTTCTGCACAAAAAAACCCCAAAACAAAACTTGTGTATTTGGCAAGAATATGTGCAATCATGAGCAGAGGAGAAAAATCAACGGACTATTTTACAATCAAACCTCTTTTTATTTTATGAGTGTGATAAATGGTCTTTGTTCTGCAAATGAATGAGCGCCTTTAGGGGTATTTTTTTTATAAGATTTTATATTATTTTAATATAGTTCAAATATTGCTTAATTTTATCACTCTATATTTCATTTATAATCTCAGATTACTCATTTCTGAGATTAATTTTTGGTAGTCAAATGTTTGTATTGACAGGCACCACATCATTCAACACCATCAGGATAGTAATGACGTGCTGTGTTATAACATTAAGTAAATATGGTGAATAAATATCAAACTTCATGTCCAAAATAGTTTCCTAGATGTTCTCACTTTGCACTCACATATTTACATTGCTTGTAAATTTACATGCTTTAAATGTTTCTTCAACGGGAAGGTCTTGAACACTTCAGCTCATTTTGAATGTATGCCAACATGTGTTAATATGTAGCATTCTTCAGTCCATAAAAGGGAATCATGTTACATTTGCTTGGTCAGTAAACAGTCGACATTTAACTAAACAATATAATGCACATTTATAAATGATGCTTAAACAAAGTAGAACGTGTACACTGTATTAAATCACATGCCTTAAATTGTTATTTACCAAAGTGTTTTCACGTTACCATATCAATTTAATCAAATAAAGTAATTGTGAACTCACTACACTTATTTGTATTATTTATTTATTTTTTGGCCTTTTTACCATCTTCTGATTAAGCTTTATTAAGTTTAGTTGTTCAAAGTTAAAATGTGCACTTAAGATATTAATTACATTTAGCATAATTGTTTTTACAATTTCTTTTTCTAAAGAATGATCATGAATCAGATTGTATTTATTGCACTGACAATACTAGTTTTTAACAGTAAAACAGTAAAAACTAATCTGCAAAAACGTTGCATGTTTGAATTTTGCTTTAGTACAAGAAAAATATAAGATACAGTTAATTCGCTATAAAAATGGTTATCTAGTTTTGTTGTACTTCTAATATATCACTTAATATTTTTCACACACAGTATAAATGGGTTTTATACATAAAACTGCCTTTATATTTTAGGAAGGGGTCCCGTAGAAGGGGATCATTACATTTGGGAGTCCATGGCATTTATTATAAATGCATGAAACATGAGTGAATTTGTCAGCACATGGCTCTTTAATGAAACTCATAGATTCTGTCCCTGACAGCAAGTTTAAACAGCAGCAATGGGGAATCATCAACTTGGCAAATGAGAACAGAATGTGAAGTATTCACCTTGCTCCATGCTGGTAATTTAAAGCAATACAAAACATAAATTAATTTAAAATGATAGAACTTTTAAACTCAAATGTACTCCAGTTGTATAATGTTTAATGTGACATATGCCATGTCCTACTTTAAAATATACAGATTCTACAAGCACAGCTTAAGTAATTCACCAGAGACAGTAAAAGCTTCATGGTGCCATCTGCTGGCAAGCAGTGAATCTTTATAAAATATTACACAACAAACATCATTTTTGGGGGTTTATTTGTACTTGTACAAATGTTTATTTTTTTCAATCGAATGTTCATTTAAATTTTCAAATATTTTAATTAATTACAACTTTAAAAAAATCAAGAGCTTCAAAATTTTAAGAAAGAAAATCAATAAAAAAAACACTTAAAATTCTGTGTTGTTGTGGTATTTAGCATCTGTTTCTGGCTAATTCTTGATGACCATGTTTCCCTCTGAGTCTTGGGTGAAAAGCATCTCTGGCTCTAGATCTGATTCCTCCTCTTTTTCTAAAGAAGCAGCTTTAAGTGCTGGTCACGATGAGCAATCACACAGAAGCCCTCTGAGTCCTGAGTAAACAGTGTAGCAAAAGTTTCTCCAACCGTCTCTGTGTTTGCAAGTTCCTTACCTGATTTTTTTGGGGAAAAGTGTATTTCTCCTTTAACCTGCACTTAGCTGGACTGGAAATTAGATGGCGTTTAAAAGGCGATGTTGGAGCATTTTTAACAGGTGATGCAAGCCAGCTATTCTCTTTCCCCATCCGTTTCATGGGTGACGCCTTATTTTTGTGCCAAGACTGCTCCTGATTTTTATTGGTATTCACAGAAGCACTCAATCTTTTGTGGTTTTCATTGACAGGCCTAGAAGTTAAGATAGACCCCTTAACTGAGGCCTTCTGATCTCTTAAATCGTGTCTGTCCGTGTGTTTAGGACTTGGAGACTTAAGAAAATGCTTATGTGCATCTTCAGAAGGCTTCCAGACCATCAGATCATAGTGCTCCGGGGACTCCTCATGAAAGAAAGTCTCACTTTCAGGAATTGTCTGATTTGGATATTCATTTGAAGCTTCTTTATTCCAATATTCTTGTGTCTCTAACACATTTTCTGTAAAATAGACAACATGTCTCCTTTTTTCAGGTGGTTCTTCTTCCTCTGGCTCAGTTTCACATATTAAATGGAGAAAAGACTGTTCTTTTTTGTCCTTGGCTGATAATCTTTCAAAATCTTCATCACAGTGCACCTCAGATATTTGACTGGTTGACTCTGTAGATGGCTCCAAAGTCACATCATGTTTCCGTTTGGCCCCGGTGTGTGCCTCCGTGTGCATAGAACTGGACAATCCAGAATGAGCCGCACTTGGGTTAGGGTCTGGGCAAACAAATGCCAGTCAGAAAAGGACACATGGTAATTATTGTTAGTTATTATTTAGCTTTAACAGTTTATCATCACATTAAAGGTATATATATATTTTAAAATATCACATAATCTGAAACAGTTACAGTATGAAACAACTCTGGAATGTCTTACCTCTGGATGTGGGTGAAAAGAAGGTTGATATAGTGCTTTGTCTAGTGACAGGCATGTTGAGTTTGGTCTGAGTGAAGCTGAGTGCGACTGCCACACTGTATCCCCCTGATCTCGCAAGTGGGTTCAGTAATTTGGATATTGGACGGGTCAGCTGTTTCTGAAAGAAATTAAAAAGCTATCTGAGATCCCTTCATCTTTCATGTAACGTTAGTGTTATTTTTTTTCTTACGAAGACAAAAGAAAAAAATATTTTCAATTCACTTCAAAGGTTAGATTTGGTCTAAATATATTTCATTAGAATTCAGTTGTTGTTACCTGTTGTTTGTTTTCTTTTATCTCGTTTGTGTCGAGCCATATTCCACACTCTTCTTCTGTAGCTGATGCTGCAGGTTTCACTTTAGTGTTCTTTGAGGATTTCATTGTTTGCAAATCTCACTCACTCGAATAACCAGCCTCTCTTTATACACGGGACAAACAATTCCCTGAAACGCTCACAGTCTCATAACAAACAAAGCTAAAAATCGATATTAACATTTACAAAGTTATACTTTAGTTATTTAGATACAGTTTCTCGAGCTCCTCTGTTCACTGTAGCTGTCTAGTCATTCCCGCGCGCGTATTCAAAGACACTCTCGGGTTGCCAAGTATTCTTATGAATCCGACAAATCAGATCTTTTCGAATAATAGCACTGGTTATAATAATGAAGGTGATCGCCTTACGATGATGTATAATATACTATATCAAAGAGTTATTATACTATAATGCAGTTATGCATTACATAAGTGAGTGAATAAAGTGCGATATATCTATTAGCGTAGAAACATTAAAGGGACTTGGCAACCCGTCACCATGAAACGTGTGCAATAAATGTTACAGTTTTCTTCTATTGTTAAATTGAATAAATAATTATTCCTATTACTTGAGATTAAATAGTATATTCTTTGCGTAAACAAGTTTTGTAATGAAGAATAAGTCGAGATAACAGGATGTGACGAAATCATCCGGCGACGTCACGTCAGTTTGCTTCAGTGGGTGACGTCAATATAAGGGTGAGTGAATTATTTTCCTGGTGCGTTTTTGTTAAAGCGCCTTTAGTGTTTTATTAATATGTCATCTCATAACCATATTAACGTTATAGACTTATATAAGGTGTGAATTAACGAGAGACATCAACGTCTCTTGTACTCTCACAGCGGATTCAAAGCAATATCTTAGCTAGCTAGCTATGCTAACATCGCTGTGTATTTGTCAGGAAATAAACAAAACAAAATTAGCGGTTTTATTATATACTCCGCTTAGGATTCACAATACCTCGCATCAATCAGTTCGTTAAATGTGTAAAATCTAATGAGTAACACATATTGTCTGTCTATAAGTTTCAATTGTATTTCCTTGTCCACTATGTGTCTGTAAACATACTGAGATCAGATCAGTCGGATTTGATATGCAACCACTGTGTATATCATTTGTTCCACTGAGAATAGCGCTGACCCGTGACTAAACCAAACATAATGATCTGATTCTCGCTTCAATTGTTTTGTAGTTCATCATGTTTCATGGAATACCTGCCTCTGGAGGGATGGGAGGAGGTGAGTGAGAGAACCTGCTTAATCATGAGCCTCTAAAAAAAATTCAAAGCATCTCATTCTTATTTTACTCCTTGCACATATTTACATTAGTCTCATGTCTGATTTTATATGTTTGGCCTTTGTGCTTTAATTTAACCAGCACCTGCCAACAAGCCAGAACTGTATGAGGTAATAATGTTATATTGTTCACATAATTTGTAATTATGGACTCATCTGTCATCATTAGTCTGTGTTTAAATTAAGTTTTTTGTCTGTTACAGGAAGTGAAATTGTACAAAAATGCCAGAGAAAGAGAAAAGTAAGTTAACCATCATGTTGTTCAGCCATGGCTGTTTTGAGTTTCCTAATTTATTTGTCTTATTGATTGATGTCACAATAACGATGATGCAGAATGGTGATTATGTGATTGGGTTGCAATTAATGTCCTTTTATTTTGTTTTGAAAGGTATGACAACATGGCAGAGTTGTTTGCTGTGGTCAAAACACTTCAGGCCCTGGAAAAAGCCTACATTAAGGACTGTGTGACTCCAAACGAGTAAGTTACTTCATTTGTTTGTGCAAAATATTGTGAATTAAGGTGTGGTCTATGGCGTTATTTTACTGCCAAATGTCGAGAGCGCATTTTTGTAGCGCGAAAGTAGATTAATATAATGCGCGAGCGCGAATCTCCCTGCTCGCGCGTGGATTTCCTTTGCTCTCGCACAAAACCTGACGCGCGCGCTCGGATATACGCTGCTCTCGCGCAGAGAGAGTGCGCGCACTTAAAACGTGTCTCTCCTCTCGCTCAAGTGTGCGTGTGCGCGCTCAAACTTTGTCCTCGCACATCTCTCCATGCTCTTGAGCTAGATATTAATTATTTTCACACCTGGATTAAACGTCAAAAGTTATCAGCCAATCAGATTTTTCTATGACTGACCAGATGAAAATACTAGGCCTACATGAAGAGGGAACTGATCCTGGAATTTCTCTACAATTTATAATATTTAGTCATATCAAATGTATATTAGAAATGGCTAGGAATCGGGTGCTTGGATGATTTATTAAAAATAAAAATAAAAACTAGTTTGTCTAATTGTTTGGTCAAACCCCTCTGAGCGATTTATCTAAACAAACAAACAAAAAAGTATATGATTCTTAAAGTTCATGTGGCCGTACATGTATTGTGTACTTGGGTTGAAATAATAATAATATAATATAAATATAAAATATATATATATATATATATATATATATATATGAAGATTAATTATTTTCGCACCTGAATTAAACGTTGTCAAAAGTTATCATTATGCACTTTTAAAAATATCTTGAAACAGATTTCTTCATTAGGGCCTTTCCTTCATTTTTTTTTTTTTTTGCATATGTTGCATTTTTGTTTTAACACACTGGTTATTGTAGGCTACTTTGTTTTACTTTATATCTTTTATGTTTGTATTTTGTTCTTTTCTGTGAAATATTTTGACAATCAAACAAGGATCTTTCATTTATTTCCAGTTTAATAATATTTAGCAATGTTAATCAAATGTATTTTTGAAATGGCTAGAAATTAGGTGGTTGGATGATTTGTACATAAATAACCTCTGTTCAACTATGGTTGATCAAACCCCTCGATTTATCTAAAAACAGCCCATGGCTCTAAAGACTTCATATAAAAGGTTAGTGTTGTCATATTATGTCAGATTTCTCAACTGAATTTAAAATCATTGCAATAAATTCTCAGTTGTTGGCAACCGTAAGTAACAATTCCTATCAAACAAAATCAAATGCAAAAGTAGTTGTAAACGATGATATCATAACACACTAAATGCTCTGATAGAATCGCTGTTTGGACATTTATTGGGAGCTTATTTTTTTAAATCCAGTGTTTGTTTTCAGTTCTGATTTTAGTTAGATTTTTTATTTTTCATGAAAACTCACTTCATATTAGCAACACATTCAATGGCACTCTCCTCTAAAACAGTGAATATACAGTTATAGGTAATGACACGGTCTGCAGATGCATTAAACCCATAGAATATAATGTAGTGATGTTATCACAAATATGATAAATTCATTATAGTGTTATATTTGGTCTCCACATCTTAAGTAGGCTATTTAGGGAATAGTGCATCTGACCCTAGTTCTGTCTTAAACCAGAAGATATATTTATTTATTTATTTATTTCAACCCAAGTACACAATACATGTACGGCCACATGAACTTTAAGAATCATATACTTTTTTGTTTGTTTGTTTAGATAAATCGCTCAGAGGGGTTTGACCAAACAATTAGACAAACTAGTTTTTATTTTTATTTTTAATAAATCATCCAAGCACCCGATTCCTAGCCATTTCTAATATACATTTGATATGACTAAATATTATTAAATTGTAGAGAAATTCCAGGATCAGTTCCCTCTTCATGTAGGCCTAGTATTTTCATCTGGTCAGTCATAGAAAAATCTGATTGGCTGATAACTTTTGAGTTTAATCCAGGTGTGAAAATAATATCTAGCGCAAGAGCACGGAGAGATGTGCGAGTGCACAGGACAAAGTTTGAGCGCGCACACGCACACTTGAGCAAGAGGAGAGACACGTTTTAAGTGCGCGCACTCTCTCTGCGCGAGAGCAGCGTATATCCGAGCGCGCGCGTCAGGTTTTGTGCAAGAGCAAAGGAAATCCGCGCGCGAGCAGGGAGATTCGCGCTCGCGCATTATATTAATCTACTTTCGCGCTACAAAAATGCGCTCTCGACATTTGGCAGTAAAATAACGCCATAGTGGTCAGAGTTACTGAGTAAAATCCATTAATTTTAAGTTCACATGATTGGAAATTTTATGTGATATGAAATATTTCTGCACAGAGTTTTCCAACATTGGTACAAATTTACAAATTTTCTGTGTTGACCAGCCAGGAGCTGCTTTGTTTTAAAGTGACTTCTGTGTGAGCTATGCTTCATACATCACTGATCTATAACAATAGACGATGGACCTTTTTTTGCCAATTGTGTAAACTGTTGCCAATGTGACCACACCCTTATTTACATCTATTCATATAATAAATATTTGCTTTGTTTTTGCAGATACACAGGAGCTTGCTCAAGATTGCTTGTCCAGTACAAGGCTGCTTTCAAACAAGTCCAGGGATCAGATGTGGGCTCCATTGATGACTTTTGTCGGAAATACAGGGTATAGCTTATTTTGCTTGCATGTAACTCTAAATTATTCTATTTATTGTTCTTTTGTATCTTTGGTTAATAATTTATTAGTCCAGTGCATTGTATGCGGTTCACTTTTTAAATATTTTTTCCCCTGTGTGTTTCTGACAGCTGGACTGTCCACTGGCTATGGAAAGGATCAAAGAGGATCGACCAATCACCATTAAGGATGACAAGGGCAACCTGAATCGCTGCATTGCAGACATAGTTTCTGTATGTATCTTGCATACTTTGTATAGTGATTTTATGCAGCCTAGAATGAATAGCTTCTTGAGTTAATGCCAGATCTTGAGTTAATCCCAGTGTTTATTGACTGAGCACAGAGGATACCTTCTTGTTCCAACAGTTCCATTAAGTAGATTTATTTAATCAGACTAGAATAATGCATTTAGCAATCATAATAACTGGAAAAATCTGTTCCTTTACCCTTTTTAATCTTTGTTTTCTCCCATGCAGCTCTTTATCACAGTGATGGACAAACTTCGACTTGAGATTCGTGCCATGGATGAGGTATTCATTTCACAGAATACATCAGCTTAATTAGATTAACAATGTTATTTAGAGACAGTTTAAGTCCTCTTGATTTGAATTACTGATTAACTGTGAATATTGTTTTATAGATCCAGCCTGACCTGAGAGAGCTCATGGAGACCATGAATAGAATGAGCAACATGCCTCCAGATTCAGAGGCCAAAGACAAAGTCAGCCTCTGGTATGCCAAGTTTTACTGTAGAAATACAGTACCATTCAAAAAGTAAAAAAAGAAAAACAGTGACAGTAAAGACATTTATAATATTGGAAAAAAATTATATTTCAAATAAATGCTGTTTTTTTTATTTCTATTCATCGAAAAATCCTAGAAAAAATATCAGTGTTCAAAAAAATTAAGCAGCGCAAATGTTTAACATTAATAATAAGAAATGTTTGTTAAGCACCAAATCAGTAATTTTTGTAAATCACATTTAGAATGCATTAAATAAAATAGCTCATCTGACAAAATCAAAACTAAATTAAACTGCCTGCCCTGAAAAACTAATTCAGTTTGCCTGCACTTTAAAAGCAATGCTCACTGTGTTGTTCTTCCTCACAGGTTAACCACACTAAGCAGCATGTCTGCATCTGATGAGCTGGATGACTCCCAGGTTCGCCAGATGCTGTTTGACCTGGAGTCTGCCTACAACGCCTTTAATCGTTTCTTACACTCTTCTTAAATGTTCCTTCCCTGTCTGAGCTCTCTGAACTCTTTGAACTCTTTTCCACCAGTTTTTTTTTAATTTTTTTTTTTTTATCAAGCCTTTGTTTAATTTTTCTTATGTTGCCCATGTCTCTTGTAGGAATGTAGGAACTTTAAATCCAATTAGAGTACTGCTTACTAAGGCTTATGTTGTTCAGTAATACAATCAGGATTATATCATTCACAGATTTGAAAATTAAGAGTAGATTTTTTTTTTTTTTTAATGTAAAGACATTTTTCTATCACATGGTAGTCTGAAAGTGTTCTCTGGAAAGCGAATACAATAGCCAACTGAGATGCAATGAGGGCGTTATAGGGAGGAGTATATTATAGGCAAAAGATGTTTGCCTCTATAAATACATGTTGGATGAACATATGCATTGATAGTTTATGGATCTCATAATATCTTCTAGAACAAGGTCTTATACTGAATTATCAGTACTGCATTTTATTTTAAATGGATGTTTTCCCTAGCTACACTTCCTTTTTTTTTTTTAAATAGATGTTTTCCCAGTATTTAAATGAGACAATGTTAAATGCGCTCATTTATTTACAGTACTTTAACATTTGTTGGTTGATAACTTGACTTTTATAAAAGCTTGATTAAGAACTTACTCTTTCCTTGGTATAGTGTTGGTCTAGCTCACTTTATGTAATAAGCATATTTATTAAATGACCTATGTAAATAAAATAGTTTTGAAATAAACCACATAATACTTTGAAAAATATTTTGCCCATCTCTCTGTGATTATATGTATAAATAATTATATTAAACCCTTTCATTTCGTTGACTGCCTTAATATAATGTCTACCATCCAACAGCACTTTTTGTTGGCGAAAGATTTCACAAAGGGTGTAGGTTGGTCAATCGCGGTGTTGACCAAGCGAAAGCTGCTTGTTTTGAGAGTGACTTCTGTGTAGGTAATGCTTCATACATAAGTATGTAATTGACAATACACAATGGACCCTTTTCGCCGAAATTTGGCTAATGTTACAGCACTTTTAGCAAACATGCGGCTCCTTTAAGAGTTTGCGTCCTATGTATCGTCTCCATGGCGACAAACAATTACAAACCCAAGCGATGCGTAACTTTGTACCAGGCCATCGATTCTCTATGAGCACCACAGATATCAATGGTGAAATCCAAACGACACAAACATTTGCTTTCAGCAGGTTGGGATTAGAATTTATATAACTCCGTTTAAATGTTTGGAAGGTCAATAGTGATCAAGATCAACGCGTGATAAATTCGTGTTTAGATTTATTATTCGGCATAACGTTACATATCGCTTAGGAAAAGTTCACGTCTAGTTAGTGGAGGGAATTCATAAGATCTTGTTTGTGGTTTTAGTTTATTAAATCTGTTTTGTTGCAATCCTGCATTCCTCAAGCAGCCAGGATTTTATTCCTGCCATGATCAAAACACATTCAGATTCATTTTAAGAGGTAAAACAGGACATAGACGGAATGAACATCACAGAGGTGGAAGAACACATTACCCTGAAGTATGAAATCAAGAGAAGACTTGGGAAAGGGGTAAGCTGTTCATTTACTATCATTGTGTGTTTTAAAAGTGCCAAGATAAATCTTATATAGTTATATAATAACCAGACATGGTAATGTATTTGCATCTATGTTGATTGTGGTCGTGCGTTAGACCATCAGCCTCATTTGGACTATCCTAAATAAAATGTTAGGAATAATTTGGATGAAATCCCACCTAAAACAGGGCCATTGTTTCTATCATTCATAGTTTTGCACAATAGTGATCATGCTGAACTGCTGTACTGTAGTTGCCGGGTATTAACCTTGTGATTTATGCAGTTTAACTGGGTGTAATGAAGGTCTGTTGTTTCTGTTTAATCCTTCAAATGTAAATACAAAAAGTTACTTTTGAGTAAAAATATAATCTACAAAATGGAAAATATAACATAAAATATGTATGTGCAAAGAAAAGCCACCCTTTGAATTAATAATGGCAGTAAACATAGGGAAACTGCTTTGAACTGCTAATAGTGGCAGTCAGTAAACACAGGTTCTGTGGACTGCATGATCTCTCTTCTGTCACGCCAGTAAATAAATGGAAACTGCAGTGAGCACATATGACTTAAATGAGGGTTTCATGGCAACCCTTCCCTGACAACTGGCCATTAAGTCATACACTGTATGTTTTCCTTCAATCAACTATAATTTTATTACGGTGTACTTTCTAATCTGTTTCACAGGCATATGGAATTGTTTGGAAGGCTGTGGACAGAAAAACAGGAGAGACTGTTGCTGTGAAGAAAATCTTTGATGCCTTTAGGAATCGAACGGATGCTCAGGTTAGAGACAAGTAAAATAGAGAGGTGGAGAATGAGGAATGGTCTGAAATAGCAACAACATATACTAAATTATACTAGACTAGACAAGGCAAGGCAAGTTTATTTATATAGCACATTTCATACACAGTGGTAATTCAAAGTGCTTTACATAAAAGGAAGTGAAATAGTCATTAAAAATAATAATCACAGCAATAAAAACAAGGAATTTATAAAAATAGATTTAAAATGAATTTAAAACAGTTAATAGAACAGAATAGAAAATGATTATACATAAAATACAGTGTAATCAGTGCAAATTGAGTCTGGATTTAAATGTGGCTAATGTTTTAGTCTTCTGGAAGCTGGTTCCAGCTGCGGGCGGCATAATAGCTAAAAGCGGACTCCCCTTGTTTTGTGTGAACCCTTGGTATTTCTAACTGACTCGATCCTAATGATCTGAGTGGTCTGTTAGGTTTATATTCAGTGAGCATATCTGCAATGTATTTAGGTCCTAGGCCATTGAGTGACTTATAAACGAGTAAAAGTACTTTAAAATCAATCCTAAATGTAACTGGAAGCCAGTGTAAGGACCTGAGGACTGGTGTGATATGCTCAGATTTTCTGGTTCTAGTCAGAATCCTGGCAGCAGCGTTCTGGATGAGCTGCAGCTGTCTAATGGTCTTCTTTGGAAGGCCGGTGAGGAGACCATTACAATAATCCACCCTGCTGGTGATAAAGGCATGAACAAGTTTCTCCAAGTCTTGACTGGAAACAAAACATCTAATTCTTGCAATGTTTTTGAGATGATAGTATGCTGATTTAGTTACTGCTTTGACATGACTACTAAAACTAAGGTCTGTCTCCAGAATCACCCCAAGATTTTTGACTTGATTTTTAGTTGTTTGACCCCTAGAGTCAAGGTATGCATTCACCTTGAGAACTTCATCTTTGTTTCCAAATGCAATGACTTCAGTTTTCTCCTTGTTTAACTGAAGAAAGTTTTGGCACATACAACTGTTAATTTCATCAATGCATTGACAGAGGGAGTCAATGGGGCTATAGTTATTTGGAGATAAGGCCAGGTAGATCTGGGTATCATCAGCATAGCTGTGATAGGCAATACTACTATATTATTATAGTACTCTTCTACAGTATGTATGAACAGGTAAACCAGTTATTCAGATTCAGATCAGTTATTCATTTTTTTAAACTGTATCAAATTCATACTTATCTGCTTTTCTGCATTTTCCCATAGAGAACTTTCAGAGAAGTTATGTTCCTCCAGGTAAGAATACTGCTCTTTGACCAAACCTTGGTATCCAACCTCAGAATATTCATGTTTCTAACCGTATTTACACTATTGCTCATAAGTTTGTTGTTGGTAAGATTTTAAAATGTTTTGAAAGAATTTTCTTATGCTCACCAAGCTGAATTTATTTGATCACAGATGCAGTAAAACAGTAATATTGTTAAATTAGTCATTCTTGAGACATGGGACAAAATATGTCCAGCAATTGTAACTGCTATCAGGTTTAAAAAATAAAAATATTTTCTTGCAAATGTTATGGGGATTAATAATAGAATGCATTTAACACAATCATCCCCTTCAATTGAATTTTATCATTATTATGTGAAATCTATGACACTTATTGTCTTCTCACTACATCTAAAACAGTGTGTCCACAGAGAAGGGTTCAATCATTCATATGCTATAACATGGACAAAAATGTTTTTTTTAATGATGAAAAACCTTGTTTTATCAAAAGTAACACTTAATAATATCTCATATCAAAGGAAGGTTATTTTTCAGTGACATATGCATGTTTCATAAGGTTTCAAAGTTGTGTCCCCACTTTTTGCCAACACTGTCAGACATTCATTCAAATGTAATAAAATCAAGGAATATCAGGGGCAGCTGTCACTCTAAAGGACCCCCTTGCCACAATCCTCCTCTGAAGAGTAGAATATTTTAAATCCTAATGTTATTATTTCCTGGTCACAACCATGATATGTCAACACCATCTTCCAGTTTCTGAGGAAATTATTTGAAATATTCAGATCATTTTATTCTCCTGAAGCAGGTTCTATTAGCATCTAGCATCAACAGAAAAAACAAAATGGCTGCTACATGAACTTTGTTTGTTTTGTGAAAGAAATGCCAAATTTGTCAACACCGTCAGATGTCACCATCGTCAGATTTTGTGTTCCAATAATATATCAAAATACTTAAATGTGACTCTTGAATAAAAGCATTATAAACAATAACATAATCACTGTTTGTTGTGTTTGTTTTAATACAGTAATTGATTGATTCAATGTATTTGATAGTTAAAAAGACTACAAATTCAGGTTTTCATCACCACCGTCAGATGTGTCAACTCCATCAGTTCTGTCACCTCCGTCAGAGGAATATTTTGAGATTTCATTGAGATTTTATATTTGTTGAGGAATTGTTGGTCACATGTGAAGGTGTAATCTGTCTGCTAACATGAGAATGTATTTTAAAATGTTAAAAACATCTTGAATGCTGTTAAAGATAAAGTTGAAAATATATTACACAGTCCAAGGTAAAAAGCACATTTTGTTAAAAAAAAGAGGAAAGTTGGGAGGTTGTATCAAAGCATAGCTCAGTAGCTTAGTACATATAAGATACATAAATGTAGTTTCGTTTGTGTGAGTACAAGGTTTTATTTTGTCAATTTTGCACCCTGTTTTGTCCCACTTCTCAAGAATGACTGAAATATTAGGCTATTACAATTTAAAAATTATTGTTTTCTATTTTAATATATATTAAAATGTAATTTATTCATGTGACCTTCAGAAATGTTTCTAATATGCCAATTTGGTGCTCAATAACATATATTATTATCTGTGTTAAAAGCAGTTGTTATGCTCACATTTTGTTCTGCTTATATTCTGCTTATGTGAATTAGAAATCTTTTGTAACATTATAAATTCCTTTACTGTCACTTTTGGTCAATTGAATGCGTCCTTGCTGAATAAAAGTATTAATTTCTTTTGAGAAAAAAATCTACTGACTGCACACAATCGATTACATTAAAAACGTAATTCTGTGTTTGTTAAGGTATCAAACTTCCTTCTTTTTTTTCCTTTCGCAGGAGTTTGGGGATCATCCTAACATAATTAAATTACTGAATGTCATCAGAGCCCAAAACGACAAAGACATTTACCTTGTGTTTGAATTCATGGGTAAGAGACCATTTGTGTGATCTTTCCTGGAGCCTTTTGCACTTATTAGTCAGTACTCCTCACACCATTATATTCCAATTAAGTGTACTCTGTGGCAATAATTATAATTCCAAGTTACTGTTATTGACATGATGTGATTTTGTTCACAATGTCTATACTATATTCACACCGACTTTTTTGTTTTCAGACACAGACCTACATGCGGTAATAAATAAAGGAAGTCTATTAAAAGATATTCATAAGCGATATGTTATGTACCAGCTTCTTAAAGCGACAAAATACCTTCATTCAGGCAATGTCATTCATAGGGACCAAAAGGTATGTCACACCTTTTAACATCACTTCATGCTTACAGAATTAATTTAAACCATTTCTGGTTTAAGTAATTGCTTTATTTTTATTTCCCAAAGCCATCCAACATCTTACTAGACTCAGATTGCTTTGTGAAGCTGTGTGACTTTGGCTTGGCAAGATCCCTGTACCAGATCCAAGAGGATGCTGTGAATCCTGCCTTGACAGAGTATGTGGCAACACGATGGTACAGAGCCCCTGAAATTCTCTTGGGATCCAGTAGGTGCGTGGCCCCCAAAATAGATTGTTTTAAACATTTTATAATGTATTAATCATAATATATAGTATATTATGATAATGGGTCCTATATTTCCTGCAGGTACACAAAAGGTGTGGACATGTGGAGCATAGGTTGCATTCTGGGAGAGATGCTCCTGGGCAAGCCTCTCTTCCCCGGGACGTCTACCATTAATCAAATCGAAAAAATCATGAGCGCCATTCCACATCCTTCTACAGAGGGTGAGTTCATATTTTACCTGAGACTTGTTCTTTCAGGCAACAGCTAAATAAACCAGCCACAAAGAATTATGGATTGTTTCATCAATTATTAATTTATTAAAAACACAAACCAACTTTTGCTAATAGGACTGTGTATCATTTTTTGTAGATGTGTTAGCTATCAGATCAGAGTATGGGGCTTCTGTGATTCAGAGAATGCTGCTTAGGTATGTAATGTTAATATTTAGCAGTTTGTCTTCATTGTTCGCTCTGTGGTTGTTTAGTTGATCTTGAATGATGGCTCTGCTGACATAATAACCATGTTTGATGTGAACGTGTGTTTAGACCGCAGGTGCCATTAGATGAAATTCTGCCGGCATCAGTGCCACCTGACGCCCTTGATTTAGTGCAGCGCCTGCTGGTTTTCAATCCAGACAAGAGACTCAGTGCAGAGGAAGCTCTGCAGCACCCTTATGTGTCCAAGTGAGTTTTGCTTTTAGTTATTTAATGTTTTTAAACAATAATGTAACACATAAGACCTTCATTCATCTTCACAACACAAATTAAGATATTTTCTAATGAAATCCGAGAGCTCTCTGACCCTGCATAGACAGCAACACAACTGAAATGTTCCCAGGCCTAGAAACAAAGTATGGACATGGTTAAAACAGTCCATGTGACATCAGTGGTTCAACTGTAACGTTATGAAGCTACGAGAATACTTTTATAAGTCATAATGATAAATGGCTTTTTTTGGAATTATTACATTGTTGTTATATGAATAAATGAATAATAACATAAAAAATATCCCTCTTCTTTCTATTTGTCATGCAAGATTTCATAACCCAGCCAGAGAGCCTAGTTTGGTTTATGATGTAATTTTGCCAGTGGACGATGACGTCCAACTCTCTGTTACTCAGTACAGAAACAAACTCTATGAGGTGAGTGGAAACATTCCATTCATTATTTTCTCATTTTTCACAGATTTATTTTGACCTTTGACTCGTGCTTTGCTTTGAACAGTCATAATGTTGTGAGTGTACACAGTCATATGATTTCTGTGTTATGGTAACAAATGCTGTGTCACAGTGACAGAAATCTTTCCTCCTGAAAACTTACCACACAAACTGAGCATATATAATTGTTCTCTGAAGTTTAAAAGTTTGGGTTCAGTATGATTTTTATTTTTAAGAAAATAAACGGTAGATAGAGAGAGTTATTTTACATTGTAATAATATTTTGCAATATTACTGTTTTACTGTATTTTTGATTAAATAAATGCAGCCTTTAAATAATTAAAATATTAGAAACATTTGTCAACCCCAGCTTTTGAATGGTAGTACTTTTTACAGTAATAATATATTATCGAATGCTTGAAAACAACTTTCCGATTTCTCCTGGAAAAGATGATCCTGGAAAAAAGGGCCAGTCGGCAGATGCACAAACAACCTTACTTCACACAGAAATCAGAGAAGAAGACTGCAGAAGTGAATGGGGACAGTGGAATTGACAAAAGCAATGAAACGGGTGCTGGCTCTCAAAGAGAAGGCAAGCGTGGCATTAGGAAATCTCCTAATGACAAGAAGAGCTCTAATGGAACTGGAGCAGCTGCTGTGAAACCTCTCAGTAGGCCTGAGCAAACACACTCAGCTCCTGAAAGCACCAGCCCAGCAGTGAGCCCCAGTGCGGTCAAAACCTCTTATAACCCCATCACACACATGCCTAGTGAGTTCTGTTTAATAGTGGTTGTACAATAACATTCAATTACCACACTTGTACATTCAATTATGTGCAAAGTACATATGGCTTTGGTCACTGAAGGTCCTGGTTTCAACTTTTATGATAAAATATACACTACCATAGAATAGACTGCAACTATACTACTTAGCATATACCCTAGTTTGGAGTATGGTTTTTTTTTTTTAAAGAAAATAATATTTTTATTCAGCAAGGTGCATTAAATAGATCAAAAGTGACAGTAAAAACATTTATAATGTTTAATGTAATCCTTTTGTAGTTTTCTGTTTATCAAAGAATTCCGAGAAAAAAAAACTTTTTCATTTAAAAATATAAGCAGCACAATGATATTTAACATTGACAATAAAAATAAAGGGTTTTTTTCTTTTAAATTTTTACACCAAATCAGCATATTATAATTATTTCTGAAGGATCATGTTAACACTGAATACTTAGAAACAGTTATTTTAAATTATAATAATATTTCACAACATTACTGTTTTACTGTATTAATGATTAAATAAATGCAGCCTTGGTGAACATAAGAGACCTCTTTAAAATACATTTTAAAAAACTCTTGCAGACCACAAACTTTGAAATGCCAGCATATTACTCATTAGATAGCCATAAACTGTATTAACCATTTCTTTTCCAGATGATTTAGTCAAACTGCACCACTACCCAGCTCATTCTCAGCAGATTGGGAGGAGGAATCAAGATACTGGAGGTGTACTGCCTGCAGATGGTGCTAATGGGCCTGTGGTACGTCCTACTGTTTCAATTTATATAAGAGCTGTTGTCTATTCAACATTTAAAGACATTTTAAGTGGTAATATGGTGCAGTTTTTTTTGCTAACATCTTCAATGTCCATTTAAAATGTGTCATCTGTTCATTCCTTCCAATCAGGGTATAGACCAGCGAGGTCACTCTGCCCCTGTGGCACGCACAAACTCTTTCTCTCTCACACTAGCACAGCCCCAAAATAATCCCCTGCTTCGCAAGGATGAACCCATTGTTTCCCCTGGGTTATGTGTCACCTCTGCTCGCTTGGTGAGTGGCCTTTTGTTTTTTGGGGGGCAAAAATGTTTCAGAAAATCAAAGCTACCATCTATTTAACCTTTAATGTTTCCAGTTTGCATAAAACCCATGTGACCCGTGTGACTCTTGTTTACTATGACATGGGGACATTCAGTCTGCCAACACAATCTATTGGTTGAGGCTGTGTTTGTCACAAGATAGAAAGCAGTGCAATGTTGAGAATCCCCCACAGTTTTGACACACATATCAGGAGGTCTTACTGCCATCTGTTCTAGTGTGTGCATTCTTCCTTTTTATGCTAGAGTTTTTTTGTACCTTAGATCACCTTCATTACTTAGTTTTTAATAAATTATATGTCTGATATGTTTTATGTTTTTCCTCATTATGATATCTTAATATCCCACTGTACAGAACCAGCGGTCTAATTCGCATTCACGTGATGCCAAGCTTCCTCCAAGGTTCAGCAAGAAGGTTTTCCAGAGCAATTCAAATGTTTCTGCAGCCGGCGATCCTCGCGCCAAACTAGGCAGTTATTCTCAGGCATATGGGACTATCAGCAAAAGTGGACTGGACAATCTACGTAGGAATTGTCACTAAGGTGTAAAGTGTGAGATTAGTGGAGAAATCAAGAGGCAGGCAGACGGCCATTGGAATCTCCGAGATCAAATAGATATAGTGGATTTCACATGACAAGATTATTACACCATCATCACATGCTCTGAAGATTATAGCCATTGTGGAAATCCCAGATTAGTGCTGCCAATAACGTTTATTTCTGATCAGTTTAAATTCAGGTGTCAACTTCTTGTTTGTAAATATGTGGTGAAAACGTTTATTAAATGTGTAGAGAACATCTTTGCAATTTGTATGTGTCCATGTTCTTGGTTTAAGAAACTTTAACAATCATTAAGACTTTAGGGAAGTGGTTCTAAAGCATTTTTATTATATATTAGTGTTATATTACAAACCCGATTCCAAAAAAGTTGGGACACTGTACAAATTGTGAATAAAAAAGGAATGCAATAATTTACAAATCTCATAAACTTATATTTTATTCACAATAGAGTATAGATAACATATCAAATGTTGAAAGTGAGACATTTTGAAATGTCATGCCAAATATTGGCTCATTTTGGATTTCATGAGAGCTACACATTCCAAAAAAGTTGGGACAGGTAGCAATAAGAGGCCGGAAAAGTTAAATGTACATATAAGGAACAGTTGGAGGACCAATTTGCAACTTATTAGGTCAATTGGCAACATGATTGGGTATAAAAAGAGCCTCTCAGAGTGGCAGTGTCTCTCAGAAGTCAAGAAGGGAAGAGGATCACCAATTCCCCCAATGCTGCGGCGAAAAATAGTGGAGCAATATCAGAAAGGAGTTTCTCAGAGAAAAATTGCAAAGAGTTTGAAGTTATCATCATCTACAGTGCATAATATCATCCAAAGATTCAGAGAATCTGGAACAATCTCTGCGTAAGGGTCAAGGCCGGAAAACCATACTGGATGCCTGTGATCTTCGGGCCCTTAGACGGCACTGCATCACATACAGGAATGCTACTGTAATGGAAATCACAACATGGGCTCAGGAATACTTCCAGAAAACATTGTCGGTGAACACAATCCACCGTGCCATTCGCCGTTGCCGGCTAAAACTCTATAGGTCAAAAAAGAAGCCATATCTAAACATGATCCAGAAGCGCAGGCGTTTTCTCTGGGCAAGGCTCATTTAAAATGGACTGTGGCAAAGTGGAAAACTGTTCTGTGGTCAGACGAATCAAAATTTGAAGTTCTTTTTGGAAAACTGGGACGCCATGTCATCCGGACTAAAGAGGACAAGGACAACCCAAGTTGTTATCAGTGCTCAGTTCAGAAGCCTGCATCTCTGATGGTATGGGGTTGCATGAGTGCGTGTGGCATGGGCAGCTTACACATCTGGAAAGGCGCCATCAATGCTGAAAGGTATATCCAAGTTCTAGAACAACATATGCTCCCATCCAGACGTCGTCTCTTTCAGGGAAGACCTTGCATTTTCCAACATGACAATGCCAGACCACATACTGCATCAATTACAACATCATGGCTGCGTAGAAGAAGGATCCGGGTACTGAAATGGCCAGCCTGCAGTCCAGATCTTTCACCCATAGAAAACATTTGGCGCATCATAAAGAGGAAGATGCGACAAAGAAGACCTAAGACAGTTGAGCAACTAGAAGCCTGTATTAGACAAGAATGGGACAACATTCCTATTCCTAAACTTGAGCAACTTGTCTCCTCAGTCCCCAGACGTTTGCAGACTGTTATAAAAAGAAGAGGGGATGCCACACAGTGGTAAACATGGCCTTGTCCCAACTTTTTTGAGATGTGTTGATGCCATGAAATTTAAAATCAACTTATTTTTCCCTTAAAATGATACATTTTCTCAGTTTAAACATTTGATATGTCATCTATGTTGTATTCTGAATAAAATATTGAAATTTGAAACTTCCACATCATTGCATTCTGTTTTTATTCACAATTTGTACAGTGTCCCAACTTTTTTGGAATCGGGTTTGTATTTTAATATAACTTGATTTGAACCATTTTATTTAATCTTATCTTGTGGCCCCTTAGAAGTTTGTTGATTCCCCTAGTTAACCACTACTTTAGGGAATTTATATTTAGGAGACATATTTATTTTCCCCAAATTAACCAAATTTCATAATATTTCAAAAGATAACATGCTGAGCACCAAGTCTCCCATTTCCATACATTGTTTGCCTGTTTTGTTGCATCATTTGAATGATGCAAACAATGATATAAACAAATATTTCTTCAATACATTGAGTTACTACAGGACATTGAGAGGACATTGTTTCACACTAAATTAGTTGCCTAGAAAAGCATTTAACTTCATGTAATTTTTAAGCCCATTTCTCACTATCAACACTCTGAGAACCCCTGAACGCTGGAAATTGGCCTTTTCTTTCTGCTCCATATATCTGTTCTATCTTTTTGAATATATATTCGACTCATGTAGATATTTGTAGAACATTACTCTTATCAATTACGTAATGGGAAAGTCTGCATTTACGTCCCATCTGTACAGTGCGAAGCTGTTTCTCCAGAGTCATGTGACTTCTCGTGAACGTCACACGGCTCTGAGAGAGTCGCGGTGGGCGTGGCTAACGGATTCAGATCAGACAAGCTTTACTGCAGCCAACGTCAACTCAAACCAAAAAACACGGACTCTATTTCTGCTGTTATTTAATAAAAACAAACGTTGCATTTTGCTGCGCGTCTCCTAAACTGAAGGGTAAGTCTGTCTTCATTTTCAGTTTCTTCTAATTTCTAAGCAAATATTGTTGAATAACGCAGGTGGATGGACATGGCGCTCGTGTTGTCATGGTGTTGTTTGGTGCGCCAGATTACGGTTCATGTTTTCACGCGAATAAATGTTTAAAGCCAGCTCTGTCAACGCACATTTCTGTCGTTTTTTTGCTGTAAACTTCTACTATTGACATTAACGTTATATGTTATAGCAAATGTGGCTGGTTGGTTCATATATTAACGACGTGCGCAGCGGGCCGTCCCGTTATAACAGCGACAGATTAACAGATTTATTGTTAGATTAGCCTAATCTTGTTTTGATTGAGCTAATAAAACGGCTTACTTGTGTGTAGATTTAATTCTAGGTTTTTGAATGGTTTATCTGTCATAAATTTGTTGCTGAAAGGAGGAAAGTAGCCTATGGTATTTCGAAATGTAATTTACAGTGTCCACAGTGATACTAGTACATGTTTAGTTAGAAATGTTACTAGTAACAACGGAAAAGGATGCTGAGACTAATATCCAATAAATAAATACTAGTGAAGCTGGAATAGATAGTCTACTAATAGCTAGCTAGTGGTAATAATACTAGTATTTACTAGTAATTGGTAATTATACTAGTACTTACTAGTTAAACTTGTTGAAAAGCCTACTACTTATTAGTAAAACTGGTCTACGTACTAGAAGGAACTGGAATAAATAGTAGATAATATTCTCTATTGGGATAAGTGCTAGTATGTATCTAATAAACTTGTACTAATATCTAATGAATAGTGAAATAATTATAGTGAAATTGGGAAAAGTGTCACTATTGGATTAATTGTTAAGTGCTAGTAACACAAAAATAGATACTATTTGTTGCAAAGGAATAATTGCTTAAACAGCTTGCCATTCTCAGTCTGTAATGGTTTCTTTTTGCTAAGCAAAATGGACAGGTGCTGTTGAAGTCATATTCAAATCCATGTTTGGTAACATGCAGACAAAACAAAAAAAAACTGGAAAAACCACATCACGTGTCTGATGTGCAAGACCTTGATAACCACAGCCTCTTCCTTTCAGCGTGACGTTGCATTTTATTGACATTGATCATGTGCTTATGCTTACTGGAGCATATTATGCCTTAAGCCCAATAAGCTTTATCATAGGGAATCCTTGTAATATTTTATTTGTTTTATTTTCTCTAAAATTGATGTTCTCTCTTCTCACTATTTGCCAAGTCACCACCTACTCGCTTTCCTGGATAACATTCAGGCTTACTCATCATCCCTTGCTACCCCTCTCAGCAAATTATACAGCTCAATACCCACATCCATTTTCCCAGGCTTGCTTAAATTATTATTTTTTGTTTCTTGACATTGTACATTGTGCATTGTTGTTGTGCAAATTTTATACTGTTTTTCAAACAATAGGTGCTGGCGATATGTCCTTTTGTCTTGTAGTTGAGGAGCAGGTGGTTGTTTTCTGTTGGGCACAGTGCTTGGTGCTTCTCAGCTGACCAAATGCTGAAGTTTGTCATTCAGTTGATGGACAATTGCAAATGTCTGCTCAGCCACTCTTCAAAGTCGTCAACCTTATCTGATTTAGCTTGGTTCCTGTGCATTGGTTAGCTGCCATAATATGCTCATGCATGCATGCAAATACCTGTAACCAATGCAAACAGAGTCACGTATAAAGCTCCTGTTTATGCAGCCATGAACTGCATCAGTTTATTTTGCTTAATGTTATTTAATCTATGCCATTTAATCTATGCCATTCAGTGTAGAGTAAAAGCACATTCTCCATATTATATGGGAGCAAGAGGATGATGTTTACCTTCACGAGTCTTCATCCATATGGAAATAAAATGCTGAGATGGTGATTTAAAGCTGGAATCTGAATCTTCCATGCACATTTGGAAAATGCCTTGGAGAAATAGGAATGAATTTGACATAGGTCCATAGATTACAGAATGGACTAAATATGCATGGAAATAATTGAGACACACATCTGCTCTGGAACTTTGTGAGGCTTTTAGGGAAAACAGAATTTGCCAATTGACCATTTATTTTAACTGGTGATTTAAAACTTTTAGTTCATACACATTTTTTTCAGATGATCATGAAATATACACTACTGTTCTCTTACATTTATTAAGGTTGCATTTATTTGATCATAATACAGTAAAAACAGTAATATAGTGCACTGTTACAATTTAATATTTGTTTTTGGATATATTTTTTAATTATTCATTAATGGCAAAGCCGAATTATAATATGCTGATTTGGCTCTCAAAAAACATTTCTTATTATTACCAATGTTGAAAACAGATGTGCTGCTTAATATTTTTGTGGAAACTTATGTAGTTTTTTTTCAGGATTCTTTAATGACACAAGTTCAAAATGACAACATTTATTAATTTGTTATAAATGTATATCTGTAACGTCGTAAAACTGTCACTTTTGATCAGTTTAATGCTCTGAATAATAGCATTCATTTCTTAAAAAAAATATTTTACTGTCCCTAAACTTTTGAAGCTAGTGTATGTCGAGTTTTGTATTTTTAAGAGCCACATGCTGTGAAAGGCTGTGAAATAAATAATAAAAAAAAACATTTAGTACTAATTTTAAGCTTCACTTACAGTATATTCTAATGGTTAATAGTTTTAGTTTTTGTCTTCTGCATTGCTTATTTGTCATTGTTTCTCAAAATAGCCAGGTTTGTTGTTTTGAGTGCTGTGGCTTCTAAGCACAAGCCCAGTTTTTATGTAAGAAGAAATAAGTTAAATATGTAAACAGATTTAGGTTTAGGTCTGCATTGCTACCCTGTTCACTAATGCGTAGTGATTTGTGCAAACTGTGAGGTGTTTGGCTCACTGAAGCAGTGTTCCCTCCATATAATTCCCTCCGTGAACCACTTCAGCAGTAGCCAAGTGAAGTGCCTTTTTCATTTATCCACCACATGTCACCTAAGAGGATTTTTTCAGCTTTTGTAACCCTTCCTAGATTGAATTGAATCACCAGTTTGGACAACAGTCCTCAGAGACCTCTCTAGCTGTTGCTCTTTTACATCTGATGTTTCCTACACATTTTTGTGAGTTGTCTTGACATCCACATCCATTCCATTGCTGTTACAGGTTTAGCCATTTTTTTAAATTATTTTTCATCTGTTGGTTTCTTCAAATTTGGATCTTACTAAGATCTTACTATTTTACTAAATCTTGAATCTTAGATATATTTCTCCTTATATCATCATGAACAACACACACCCATGTTCCAGGTTCATGACCTTAATTATTAAAATATGAGTATCAGCAAGCCTAATTTAAGCAGAGTTTATTTTAATGGTAATTGAGAATTTGGGTTCATTAGCTGCTCTAGGTTGTAACTAGAAGAATAACAAAGTGATGTAAATAATAAAACTATTTGCACTGTAAATCAATGTGTTTATGATTATGGTAATAAATTAAAATAATCTAAAAGAAATACCAGTTTGCAAGATCAAGCAACATGACAGACTCTTTTTGTACAGCTAAAATAACTGGAAGTGACTGACAAAGGAAGCATCGCAGATTCAAGTTAAAAATGTCTGCACCTGCTTTCACATTAAAAATAAGATGTATAAATATAAATATAAACAAAGTTTGTCTCTGCAGGAATAAAATAAAATGCTAACTTGTTATTTTTAACAAATTTCCTTCATTTGTAGATATATTACCATGGTCAAGAAGATACATGTTTAATTTTAGTGTTTGCGTTGGCACATTTGAGGCTGTCTTCTGGTTCTGAATGCATCAGAAGAACCTGATGAAGAACCTAACATCCATGAAACTTTTCCATTCCACAAAAGGTTCTTTATAGTGGAAAAAGTTTCTTAAGTTCTAAATATTCTTGAAACTAAGAAAAAAATGATTCTTTTAAGAACCTGTCAGCGAAGACAGGTTCTTTGTGAAACCAAAAGTCACAGGGTTTTTCACCATCATTGTGAAAAAACAATTTTGAAACCTTTATTTTTAAGAGTGAACGCTTACAAATGTGTCACCATCAAGGAATGAGTAGTCAGCTGACAAACATGTGCCATAAGACTAATCACAAATTTACCTTTAAATCAGACTTTATTTTATACCACATACATCGAATTCTTCATTTTAAATGTATTTGTTTTGAGAGTAAATGTTTTGACATTTGTTTTTTAATAAATCATCAAGCCACAAGGGCATAAGTGACATGAGTTTGGTCACTTCTTAAAAACATGAGTTGTTATTGATTAAGTCAAGTCAAGTTGAGCTTTATTGTCATTCCGCTACATGTGGGGACATGCAGTGGAACGTGTCTAGTGCTCATAGAGGAGAGTGTGTTACTACAGGTGGTTTGTATTGGCCCACTCACCTGTGTGTAGCACACTTTGAGTTGCACAAAAAAAGCTTCTTACAGTTTTTTTCTTTGGTGTGGTGAGGTTGGGGGGGGGGGGGTGATCCATGTTTCAGGAGGTAGGGGTTTGCATGGGGTTTCAGAGGGAGGCGGGGTGATCTGAGTTCAGGGCTCTTACAGCCAGGGGGAAAAAGCTGTTGAGCAGTCTGGCGGAGCGGGCTCTGATGCTCCGGTACCGTCTTCCTGATGGTAGGAGCTGGAAGAGACTGTGGGAGGGGTGGGTGGGGTCCTTCACGATGCTGTTGGTTTTGCTGGAGCATCGTGCAAGTAAAATATCCAGGATGGATGGGAGAGGGGCACCGATGATCTTTGCAGCTGTTTTCACTGTCCGCTGTAGGGTCTTGCGGTCAGCAGCACTGCAGTTCCCGTACCAGACAGTGATGCAGCTGGTCAGTAGTGTTGTTTTTGGTGGCCTGTTTTAATTTTAGTTTTAGTCTAGTCTTTGTGTGAAGCTGTCATTTTAGTTTTTATTAGTTTTAGTCACGTTCATACTCTTTTTAGTCTAGTCAAGTTTTAGTCAACTAAAAGTCTGAGCATTTTAGTCTTATTTTAGTCAGAATTATCCATGACTATTTTCGTCTAGTTTTAGTCGAAGAAAACTGATGACATTTAGTCTAGTTTTAGTCAATGAAAATTGTATTTTAGTCTCTTTTTAGTAATGCAATTCTATTTAACCCAGTCAATATAGTATAAGTACCTAGCAGTATAGACGAAACCAAAATTTTCTTTTAGCCAAACCCATTTCAAACAAGGTTATCTTATTATATTATTATTACCTTATAGACTCAAGAATACATCCAAAGACACTCGGATTTGAATTTACAACACTTATTTTACCAACCAAACATATTAGAAGTACACACACATAAATTTAAATAAATAAAAACAATAAATAAAATAAAATAGCATCACATGACAATGCCAGAAAAAATATATATACATTCAAGTTTAACAAAGAGAAACAAGGTGCTTGAATGCTCGAGCTACAATAACATATTAAAAAGTGCAAATAAAATGTGTGTCTGTTACTTGTATTACTTGTAAACTGAAGTCAGATGAAGCCGGCCATCGGTCCCTTTCTCTGTGTCATACTTAACTTTGTTTGTTGTCGCCTTCTAAATCATAGACATAATAAATACCTAGACGCCTCATTGGCCGCTCGACCGCATTTCAACGGCGCCGCCATATTGGTGCGGGCAACTCTCCATAAATCTCATATCGGGACAGAAGAAAACATACCTGACTCGTCGGCAGTTTGGGCATCTACAAACCGTCAACAATAATAAAAATAGATCTCGGGGTATTATCTTTCACAGGTAAGACTGAACAGTTGTTTCTGGATGTTTTTTGGTCATTTTTAGCATTATGTTGACAGCTTAATTAGCTACCAGTGTCAGACTATTAATATCTAATGTTAGCGATATCTAGTAAGCTGTGAAAGCTGAGACTTTATAAGAAATCAAAGTTTAAATTAATTCTTATTAAGTGTTAACTTGTAGTTTATATCATAAAGTAAATTGTGTTATGAGCACAATACAGTGAGCACTTTGACAAGACAGTGTCAGACTGTCAGGATTAGAGATGGAGCTGAAGCATCTGTCTTTAATTTCACTACTCATTTACAAAGAGTAAGTTTATCATCACTAGATTATAAGGATTTCATAGCTTATCATAAAACTGTGGACTGATAATATTTTTTATTTTTTAGCCAACTGCAATCAGGACAACGCAAGCCTTAATGAAAGCTGAAGAAAGCCTGTTCTCTGCATTTCCAAGAGACTAGGCTAATCCTCCACAGCCTAATGTTGTATTTGTACTAGTTAAAACCCAGAATAGCCCTGAATGAATGGCCAGAATGACCCTGATCAGGGGCGACATTAGGGGGGGGCAAGGGGGGGCAGTTGTACATGTTTTTGCATGCTCGGCTCGTGAATCATCTCATGATGACTAAGTGCAGATGCGATGTAAATTCATTGTGTAGTTTAGAACAGGGGTTCCCAAACTTTTCCATTCCACGACCCACCTAGACAAGTATAATCTATTTCAAGACCCACCAAAATATTAGAGATAAAAAACAATTGACATTACTATAAGCTTAATCATAATTAAAAGCATAATATGGCAGAAATTAAGTAGGCTATTTAAGAAAAATAACCATTTTGTTTTATAGGCTAGTACCACTGTAAACTTTCACTACTAATATTTACGTTTTAATGTCTTCATTTACAGACATTAATTAGTCTATGAAATATGTCCATAAAACCTCGAAACGCACTCATTCCGGTGCGGCTATGAACTGTAATCCGCGCTGCAAGTGTTATTTAAAAAAAAAAAGCCCTCACAACTCAACACTTTTTCTTTATTTTAGCAAAGCATAAGAAGCGAAGCAGAATTATCTCAAACAGTTTGGACTTTAGAGATTAAAATAATTTTGAAATAATTGTAAAAATAATAAACAGATGTGTCATTTTAAATAAACACTAAAAACCGAGATGACAAATTTACTTCAGCCAGAAATTTACTTTTGCAATGGTTAAATAAATGTTCAGCTATATCTTAAAAAGATGTTTTAACTTTGGCACATTTCTTTTCTCTATATAGTGATGATATGGCAAGGAAATAATAGGAAATTTAGTAAATTCTATTATGCTAGCATGTGGAAATGTTTGTATAGTGTTACAATTAACCCCACATTTGCATTTGCAAATGCTTTTTACGGACAGTTTATGGATTAAATGCATATGAAGTAGGGCTGCTCGATTATGACAAAAATCATAATCACGATTATTTTGGTCAATATTGTAATCACGATTATTTAACATGATTATTAGCGGCCCGTATAACCCAAACAATTTTTTTAATGCAAATCTAAAGTATTCAGTTATAGAAATTGAATAATCGAATGTAAAATAAAACAGCGTAGTCTTCACTGTAAGAATTAAACTTCCTTTGTTTCTTATTAAAGCTACAAAAGACCTTCTGTGAAGAGCAGTGAGTGATTTTGTCTGTCTTTTGTTGTTTGATTAATATTAAGCACACAGTCGGCAGCAGGAATATAGCCCGCTGTCACTTTAAGAGCCGCACGGATACAATTTACTGTTACACGTGTATTTTCAGTATCAAGTCAAGTCAAGTCAAGTCACCTTTATTTATATAGCGCTTTTAACAATACAGATTGTGTCAAAGCACTTAACAGTATCAAGTTGGAGGATAGAGTGTCAGTAATGTATAATAATAAGATTAAACACTCAATTTTCAGTTAAGGGCGTTTCATTATTGAATTCGGAGATGTCATGGTCTAGCTAAGTTTTGTTTAAATAGTAACTGTGAAATCAAATTTACTATAATCGCTAGAAATTAAGTGTCCCCAACTGAGCAAGCCAGAGGCGACAGCGGCAAGGAACCAAAACTCCCTCTGAGACAGAATGGAGAAAAAAACCTTGGGAGAAACCAGGCTCAGTCGGGGGGCCAGTTCTCCTCTGGCCAGGATATTATTGTTTATTCATTGTTTACTTATTGTTTTAATTACATTTTTAAATGTATAAATGTATTATATTTCTATTTTTATATTGTTGCAATTTCTAACAATAATAGTATTATGTAGTTAGGTATTTTATTATTATATTTTTAATTATTTGTTTTATTTTTAGTTTTATTGTATTTTAGTCGAGGTCTTCACTGGGGATATGTCTCTGGGGCTCATCGCTGACGATCAGGGCCGCAGACATCATCTCCCGGCGCCGATCCACCATCTGATCCGGACACGGACTGAGAAACAGAATAAGAAAGAAACAACTATTAGCGTAGATGCCAATCTTCTTACGATGTAACGAGTACATCGTGTGTTATGGGAAGTGTTCCCGGTTCCGGTTGATCTAATTAATGCAGCCTAACAATCCTTTAACGGATTTGAATAATAGAAGTGTAGTAGTGTGTTAGGTGTATGTCAGGTTAAAAAGGTGGGTCTTTAATCTAGATTTAAACTGACAGAGTGTGTCTGCCTCCCGAACAGTGTTTGGTAGATTGTTCCAGAGTTTGGGCGCTAAATAGGAAAAAGATCTGCCGCCCGCAGTTGATTTTGATATTCTAGGTATTATCAAATGGCCAGAGTTTTGAGAGCGCAGCGGACGTGAAGGACTATAATGCGATAAGAGCTCACTCAAGTACTGAGGAGCTAAACCATTTAGGGCTTTATAAGTAATTAACAAGATTTTAAAATCTATACGATGTTTAGTAGGGAGCCAGTGCAGTGTTGACAGAACCGGGCTAATGTGGTCATACTTCCTGGTTCTAGTAAGAACTCTAGCTGCTGCATTTTGAACCATCTGTAATTTGTTTATTAAGCGTGCAGAACAACCACCCAATAAAGCATTACAATAATCTAACCTTGAGGTCATAAACGCATGAATTAATGTTTCTGCATTTGACATTGAGAGCATAGGTCTCAGTTTAGATATATTTTTAAGATGAAAAAATGCAGTTTTACAAATGCTAGAAACGTGGCTGTCAAAGGAGAGATTACTATTAAATAGCACACCTAGGTTCCTGACTGATGACGAAGAATTTACAGAGCAGCCATCAAGTGTTAGACAGTGTTCTAGGTTATTACTTGTGGGGGTTTTAGGTCCGATAATTAACACCTCTGTTTTTTCAGAATTTAGCAGTAAGAAATTACTCGTCATCCAGTTTTTTATATCGACTATGCATTCCATAAGTTTCTCAATTTGGTGTGTTTCACCAGGCCGTGAAGAAATATAGAGCTGAGTATCATCAGCATAACAGTGAAAGCTAACCCCGTGTTTCCTAATGATATTTCCCAAGGGTAACATATAAAGCGTGAAAAGTAACGGCCCTAGTACTGAGCCTTGAGGAACTCCATACTGCACTTGTGATTGATATGATACCTCGTCATTCACTGCTACGAATTGATGGCGGTCAGATAAGTACGATTTGAACCATGCTAATGCACTTCCACTAATGCCAACAAAGTTTTCTAGTCTATTTAAAAGAATGTTGTGATCGATAGTGTCGAACGCAGCGCTAAGATCCAGTAGAACTAATAGAGAGATACAACCACGATCAGATGATAAAAGCAGATCATTAGTAACTCTAATGAGAGCAGTCTCAGTACTATGATACGGTCTAAATCCTGACTGGAAATCCTCACAGATATCATTTTTCTCTAGGAAGGAATGTAATTGTGAGGATACAACCTTTTCTAATATCTTTGACAAAAAAGGGAGATTCGAGATCGGTCTGTAATTAACTAGATCTTTGGGGTCAAGTTGTGGTTTTTTAATGAGAGGCTTAATAACAGCCAATTTAAAGTTTTTGGGGACATATCCTAATGACAATGACGAATTAATAATAGCCAAAAGAGGATCTATGACTTCTGGAAGCACCTCTTTTAGTAGTTTAGATGGAATAGGGTCTAACATACATGTTGTTAGTTTAGATGATTTAACAAGTTTATACAATTCTTCCTCTCCTATAGTAGAGAATGAGTGGAATTGTTCCTCAGGGGATCTATAGTACACTATTTGATGCGATAATATAGCTGACGGCTGCATGGTTACAATTTGATCTCTAATAGTATCAATTTTGGAAGTAAAATAGTTCATAAAGTCATTACTGCTGTGCTGTTGGGAAATGTCAACACCTGTTGATGCTTTATTTTTTGTTAATTTTGCCACTGTATTGAATAAATACCTGGGGTTATGTTTGTTTTGTTCTAAAAGAGACGAAAAGTAATCAGATCTAGCGGTTTTTAAAGCTTTTCTATAGGATAGAGTACTTTCCCGCCAAGCTAAACGAAATACCTCTAGTTTTGTTTTCCTCCAGCTACGCTCCATTTTCCGGGCTGCTCTCTTTAGAGTGCGAGTGTGCTCATTATACCACGGTGTTGGACTCTTTTCCTTAATCTTCCTTAAGCGTAAAGGAGCAACCGTATCTAAAGTGCTAGAAAAGAGAGAGTTCATAGTTTCTGTTACATCATCAAGTTGTTCTGAGCTGTTGGATATGCTAAGGAATTGAGATTAATCAGGAAGATTACTTGCAAAGCAGTCTTTTGTGGTAGAAGTGATGGTTCTACCATATTTGTAAGAAGGAGTTGAATTTACAGCTTTAACTATATGGAGTTTACACAAGACTAGATAATGATCTGATATATCATCGCTCTGCTGCAGAATTTCAACACCATTAACATCAATTCCATGCGACAGTATTAAATCTAGAGTATGATTTCGACTATGAGTAGGTCCTGAAACGTGTTGTCTAACCCCAATAGAGTTCAGAATGTCTATGAATGCTGATCCTAATGCATCTTTTTCATTATCAACATGGATATTAAAATCACCCACAATTAGGACTCTATCTGCAGCCAGCACTAACTCTGATAGAAAATCAGCAAATTCTTTAATAAAGTCTGTATGGTGCCCTGGTGGCCTGTATACAGTAGCCAGTACAAACGTTACGGGGGATTTATCATTAATACTTTTTTCTCTAGATAATTTTATATGAAGCACCATTACTTCAAAGGAGTTATACTTAAAGCCTGTCTTTTGAGAAATACTGAGAATATTGTTATAAATTGTAGCAACACCTCCCCCTTTGCCTTTTGGACGTGGCTCATTTTTGTAACAGTAATCTTGGGGGGTAGACTCGTTTAAAATAATGTATTCATCTGGTTTTAGCCATGTTTCTGTCAAACAGAGCAAATCTAGGTTATGATCATTAATCAAATCATTTACAAAAAGTGCTTTTGTAGAAAGGGACCTGATATTCAGTAAGCCAAGTTTTATCAATTGTTTCTGTGTATTGTAAACATTTTTTATTTGTTGAACATCAATTAAATGGTTACTCCTAAATTGGTTTGGACGTTTTCTGTATTCTCTAGTTCGGGGAACAGACACAGTCTCTATAGTGTGATATCTAGGTGAAGGAGTCTCTATGTGCTGAGAATTAACTGACTTCTGTGACGTGAGGCGGCTAGCAGACGGTCGGTTTAGCCAGTCTGTCTGCTTCCTGACCTGGGCTCCAGTTAGTCAAGTATGAACTCTAAGACTATGTGCCAAATTTCTAGAGAGAATAGCGGCACCACCCCAGGAGGGATGAACACCATCTCTTTTCAACAGGTCAGGTCTGCCCCAAAAACTCGTCCAATTGTCTATAAAACCTATGTTGTTTTGCGGGCACCACTTAGACATCCAGCCATTTAGTGATGACAGTCTGCTATGAATCTCATCACCCCGATAAGCAGGGAGGGGGCCAGAGCATATTACAGTGTCTGACATCGTACTTGCAAGTTCACACACCTCTTTAACATTATTTTTAGTGATCTCCGACTGGCGAAGTCGAACATCATTAGCGCCGGCGTGGATAACAATCTTACTGAATTTACGTTTAGCATTAGCCAGCACTTTTAAATTTGCCAAGATGTCAGGCGCTCTGGCTCCCGGTAAACAATGGACTATGGTGGCTGGTGTCTCTATTTTCACGTTCCGTACAATAGAATCGCCAATAACTAGAGCACTTTCATCAGGTTTCTCAGTGGGTGCATCACTGAGTGGGGAGAACCTGTTTGATGTTCTGATCGGAACGGAAGAGCGGTGTTTTGACCCGCGACTATGCTGCCTCACAGTCACCCAGTTGCCCTGCTGCGGGGGCGCTAATGCCGGAACCGAACAATGTACAGGAGTCCCTGAGCTAGTCACATCCAAAGCAGTATCTAAAGCCCTCACATTCTTACTATCCTCAACTAAAGTTTGGATGTGTGTCTCTAGTTCTAAAACCTTCTCTGTCAGCCTAACTATTTCCCTGCATTTATCACATGTGAATCCCTCATCGCTGACAGAGAGAGATAAACTATACATGTGGCAGACAGTGCAAATAACAATAGCAGGAGAAGAAGCCATTACTCACCGTGATTGATGAATGATACCAACTTAACTTACCACTTACCACTCCACTTACCACTTACCACTGTTGTTTGATGAACTCGTGAAAAACGGAGCGAGAGAGAAATGAAAACGGAGCGATAAAAAAAAAAGAAAACAATAATAGGCGCGAATAGCAACGCGAATGGAACCGCGAGTGACAAGCTAACCGGCTAGCGAATGCTAACGCGCTGCACTCGCGGTTTTAAAAGCGAACGATCAGATTAGTTTGATAGATAATACCAGAAATATGGTGGGAATTAAGTTATATATTATTACTTTAAACAACAGACAGTGAAAGTAAGGTAAATATTCAATAAAAAGCGGAGCTATCATCTGTTTACATTCATTTATTACATAACCGACGAGGGTTTACGTGAATAATCACTAAGCCCTGCATTGTGACACATTTTTGCGTGTATTTGACCGTTTAGGCGCATACGTTCAGCTAAAGGATGACTTTACATGTCTGTGCTCTGCTCCGTCTCTGAGCGCATAACTTACCCAGATATCCCCCTGAGGAACAGTGCAAGTTCTCTTTCGCGCTTTTTAAAAACATTAATATATCTAATCAACTTTAATAACTCAAGCACATCCAATTTTGCAAAAGTCGCGTTACATGATTTTACTGATTTACACGTGAAAATGGGCTTTTATGGAGGAGTGAAAGCGCACTGCTGGAAAGGGGCGGAATGGGGCGCCATAATCGTTTTATCTCGATTATTGTATTTTCATAATCGTTGGGAGGCCGAAATCGAAATCGAAACTGAATTTCGATTAATTGCACAGCCCTAATATGAAGGAACGAAAACAACAAACTCTTTACATCTCTCGGAAAGATACAGCGCCGAGTTCAAACAGACTATAGAAATGCATGAACATAAACATACCTGAAACAGTTTTTGCAACATTTAAAGAACAGTTGCTCTGAGACCCTCTGTTATTACAACTCGTGCGTGCCCGCGCTTCAAAACACGCAACGTATGTTTTAAATTCCGGCCTTTGCAATTCGAAAATCGCACTGAGCAATATCGCAATTCGTAATTAATCTTTGTATATCGTCCAGCCCTAGGAACTGTGTGTGTCATTTAGCTGCCGCCAAGTGGCTTTGTGCGACCCACCTTTTCCCACTCTGTGACCCACAGTTTGAAACCCCCTGGTTTAGAGAGCTTGATTATAGAACTTTGTGAGATCGCGATGAACTATGATGAGTGATGCTTTTAGTGATAATAATGGGAGCGCGCTGTGTGTGTTTTCTAGGCTATAATCCGTTCAGAATTTGAATTAAACTTTCGTTTTTCGGACACATACATGCTGCAAAGTTTCGGGAATGATGCTGGATTCATTCTAGAAATATCAGTGATAAGCAATGGACGGGACAAAAATGCCTCGGTGATTTAATTCTGGAACCAGTCCTGGCCAAATTTCCACAGACAGAGATCCAGTTCACAGACTAAAAGTGTGTGTAAACTTTATTGAGATCGGGACATCTTAACCAGTAATATTGTTTCCAGTAATGGACGATAGAAAGTTCAGAAATGAATGGTATGCGGTTTATTACAGAATAGTCCCACCACTGATCGTTTACTTTTTTCCTCGTGTCTCACCACAGTGATTCAAAAAGGACACATTTCATGTGACACAGGAAAAAGACACGGAAAACTTGAACATTAGAAAATCAGCGTGCTGCGCGCTCATTTGCGGTTCAAGATGAAAGGCCATCAACTGTTTAGTAAACGCAGGCAACCTCTTTAAGTTATTCTTCACTGCGCTGTATTGACACAATGCGTTGCAATCTGGTAGCGCATTGCTTTAATGCATACATTCGAAAAATATTTATTTTTCTTTTCTTTTCTTTTTTTTCTTTTTTTTTTTTTTGCCCCCCCTGACTTGAGAGTCAAATGTCGCCCATGACCCTGATCATATTCAAACCACTCTCTCTCCCCGGAACACACTTCCAGGAGCATTTTTTAACCTTTAACCTTTTTATAACAATATAATTACCTTCAACAATATAATTACCTTATTAAATGTTTCTGTCATTTTTGTCAAATATTTAAAAATAACCAGTTTCTTCAGTGAATCACAATACTATAGACTGCATTTAAAATTATTTACACAGACTGTTTAATGCTGATCATGTACTGTATATGCATTTACACAAAAACTGCATGATGTAAATAGCCTAGAAATGAGAAACACATGAACTCCTTAGTGAGTGAAACGGCAATATCATGACAAAATCATTGTTTATTATTGCTCTTTATGTTTTAATAATGATTATTAATTTTGAAAAGATATAATAAAATATTTACAAAAATGTGAGGGGTGTACTCACTTCTGTGAGATCTGTATCTCACAGAAGTGAGTACACCCCTCACATTTTTGTAAATATTTTATTATATTATTATATATATTATACTCAAGGAGCTCATTAATTAAACACAATTTGGAATTCATGACCAAATTTTTTGGCTTGTCATTAGTTGTCTTTTTTAAATAATTATTACACAAATACCATTATAAAACTGTACTTTTCACGATGATTTAATTTACTTTATAATTTACTATTAATTTATTCTTCATTATTGTCGATTCTGTATTATTCCACCCTTGATATTACATATTCTACTTGCTATTATTAATCTATTATTCATTTATTTATTATGGTATTATACATATAATTTGTGCTATTATTTACATTTACATTTATTCATTTAGCAGACGCTTTTATCCAAAGCGACGTACAAATGAGGAGAACAATAGAAGCAATCAGACCATCGAGAGAGCAACAGTATACAAGTGCCATGACAAGTCTCAGTTAGTCTAGCACAGTACACGTAGCTAGGAATTTTTTTATTTTTTTTTATTAAATAGAGTAGGTAAGTGTTAGTATTAGTTAGTCAGGTGCTGGTGAAAAAGATGTGTCTTTTAGATGTTTTTTGAAAAAGGCTAAAGACTCAGCTGTTCAAATTGAGATCGGGAGGTCATTCCACCAGCTGGGCACAGTCCAGGAAAAGGTCCGTGAGAGTGATTTGGTACCTCTTTGGGATGGCACCACAAGACGTCGTTCACTTGCAGAACGCAAGCTTCTGGAGGGCGCATAAGTTTGAACTAGCAAGTTTATGTATATTGGTGCAGTGCCAGTTGTGGTCTTGTAGGCAAACATCAGTACCTTGAATTTGATGCGAGCGGCTATTGGTAGCCAGTGTAACCTGATGAAGAGAGGGGTAACGTGAGCTTTTTTCGGCTCATTAAAGACCACTCTGGCTGCTGCATTCTGGATCAGTTGCAGAGGCTTGATAGTACATGCGGGAAGGCCCGCCAAGAGAGCATTACAATAGTCCAGTCTGGAGAGAACAAGAGCTTGGACAAGGAGTTGTGCGGCTTGCTCTGACAGGAAGGGCCTAATCTTCCTAATGTTGTATAAGGCAAATCTGCAGGACCGGGCCGTTGTAGCAATATGGTCTGTGAAGCTTGAAGTTGTGGTGAAGTGATGGGTTGGCGGAGAACACGAGCAGTTCTGTCTTAGCAAGATTGAGCTGAAGGTGATGGTCCATCATCCAGCTAGAAATGTCACTCAGACAGGCTGCAATGCGAGCAGTTACCGTCGGATCATCTGGTTGGAATGAGAAGTAGAGTTGAGTGTCATCAGCATAGCAGTGGTAGGAAAAGCCATGCTTCTGAATAACCGATCCTAATGACGACATGTAGATGGAGAAGAGAAGTGGTCCAAGCACTGAGCCTTGAGGAACTCCAGTAGCAAGAAGTTGTGACTTTGAAACCTCACCCCTCCAAGACACCCTGAAGGACCTATCTGAGAGGTAAGACTCGAACCACAGGAGGGCAGTTACTGAGATGCCCATCTTTCTGAGGATGGACATGAGGATCTGGTGGTTAACTGTGTCAAAGGCAGCAGACAGATCCAACAAGATGAGTACAGAGGATTTGGAAGCTGCTCTTGCCAATCTCAGGGCCTCTGTAACCGAGAGTAGGGCAGTCTCAGTTGAGTGGCCACTTCTGAAGCCAGATTGGTTGTTGTCCAGAATGTTGTTCTGTGCAAGAAACAGAGAGAGTTGGTTGAACACAACTCGCTCAAGTGACTTTGCAATGAATGGAAGAAGGGATACCGGTCTGTAGTTTTCTAAAAGTGCTGGATTTAGAGCAGGTTTTTTAAGCAGTGGGCTTACCCGAGCCTGCTTAAATGCTGTGGGAAATGTACCAGTGTGAAGCAAGGTGTTGATAATAGGGATGCAACGATACCATTTTTTCAGATCCGATCCGATCCGATCCAGAAAATTCTGAGTATCGCCGATTCCGATCCGATCCTAGCGCAGTATTTTTTTATTTTTTTATCAATGTAGAGTTTCTATACTTCTGTGTCACTCTTTTGTGTGTTAAACACAATCTACTAGACAACTTCATTTTAATGAAAAATAACATGAAAATATATATAGTGGCTGTTTACATTTGGTCACTTCATGCGTTTTGTAATATAAATCCGATCGCTCAAAACACTTCTGGAATGAGGTCTGGGCCACATTCCAGACGAGCTGGACATGTGTAAATGCATCTGGTTGTTGAAACCACATATGTGAATTTTACTCCTCCCAAAATGTAAAAATAATAAACATGTGAGACCGTGTTATAGGCTATATGACATTTTAGTCAGATATGACTAAGCTAATGCAACAAGCCTCACCGCGGATGAGTAGCTGAGCATCGCAGACGCGCAAACTGCCGCGAATGAAACTGAAAGAAAGACGTAGACGCTCAACATCTTCATTAAAAGTATAAAAGACAGACTTATCTTTCCAGTGCTGATGCTGCGCGCTCTCCTATTGCGGTCTTTGATCTGGAAATGAGCTGATAATTAATAAAATGCAGCGCTTTTGATTTCGTTGACGTGAACTTCATTAAATTTATATACAGCGCGGGAATAGAAGATCGGATTTATATCCATTTTGTGAAGATTTATGTGGCCAAGTGTAAATGGAAACGTTTTAACAAATCAGATAGATATCAGATTAGAGAAAACAAATGAAATGACCAGGTGTAAACAGACCCATTCATAATCTATGACAAAAATAATATTATAAACTAGGTTAGTGAATAATTTAGCAGCAAAAGTTATTCTAGAAAAATCATGAGTGCACAATTTTATAAAATCTAAACATTTAGTGAAATAACATTATTTAGTGGGGAACAAATAAAAGTGAATATGTGAAGGACTTAATCTGGTAAAATGTTACACATTGCTCTTTGCATTGTTGTAAAATACATTAATGAAAACAAGTAAATGTATTTATTTATAAATATAAAGTACAAAATTAAAAGACATTTCTTTTAAATATATAGCAATGAAGGCAGCAACATATGATAGAGGAGTCCTGCCTCCATTACTGTTCTATACATTAGATTATTAATAGCCTTGATAGGACAGTACAAGAAACGCTATAAATAATTTCATTGCGCAAAAGTATTATAATACGAAAAGCTCCAATAGAGAGTGGCACAAAGCTCTTATGCGCACCCCGTGCTCAGAATGATGCGCTTGAAGCAGCACGGAGTCACAGCGCGCAGGCGCAGCTCCAGTCAGAGAAGTTCAAAGCACAGAGGGAAGAGATATTAATGCGTAGCTTATTAAATCTGCGCGATAGTTTATTGAGCCTTTTCTTTTAACGGTTTTAAATCTCAGTTATTGAGCGCTCTTGAAGAGAGTTTCATTGTTTTGACTGTAGTAAACGAACGCAACACGCAGTTTGAATGCTGAACGGAGGATAACAGACAGCCGCAGCAGAGAGAAGAGTTTACCTGAACTTGAATTTAACGACTTAAATATTCATCTGTAACGTTACCTCACATTAAACTATGAAACGGCTTCAGAACACTTGGACTTTGACTTTATGGTGCTTTATAATGCTTTTGTGCTTTCGTGGGGCTTAACAATAACACAGAATATTATACACACAATATCGGATTTGGATCGGTCTCATCTCTCCGATACCCGATCCGCAGAAAATGACCGGATCAGAGCCGATACCGATCCTGAGTATCGGATCGATGCATCCCTAGTTGATAATGTGAGTAAGCGCAGGTATGACCGAAGAAGAAATGGCTTGAAGGAGGTGAGTGGGGATAGGATCTAGCAGACAAGTAGTGGGATGATTGGAAAGGATGAGTTTGGAAACCTCCGTCTCCGAGAGAGGAGAAAAGGAGGTGAGAGATTGTGTATTTGTCGTTATGAAGTTATTATTAGTTTGTGGTGTGAGGAATTGGTCACTGATGGTTTTTGTTTTATTTGTGAAGAAAGTTGCAAAGTCATCAGCTGTAAGAGTTGATGAAGGAGGAGGGGGAGGAGGACAGAGAAGAGAAGAGAACGTTTTGAAGAGTGCGTGAGAGTCGGAACAGTTGTTAATTTTGTTGTGGTAGTATGTCATTTTAGCAGTGGAGACATTTGCAGAGAAGGAAGAGAGGTGTGACTGATACACACTAAGGTCGGTAGAGTTTTTGGATTTGTGCCATTTCCTCTCTGCAGCCCTTAGTTTAGCACGATGTTCACGGAGAACATCGGACAACCAGGGGGCAGAGGGGGTAGCGCGTGCTGGTCTGGATGAAAGGGGGCAAAAGTTGTCTAAGCAAGATGTTAGAGTGAAGCAAAGAGTGTCAGTAGCACTGTTTGTGTCGAGTGCTGAAAACGGAGAGGGTCAAGGTAGTGCGGATGAAACCATTGAGGATAGGCGAGAGGGAGAGAGCGAGCGTAGGTTACGTCGAAAGGTGACCTGCGAAGGAGCATGTGCTATGTCAGGAGTTAGTGTGAGGTTAGAAGTGATCAGGAAGATGTCTGAGGTAGGGATGGGCGATATCTTATCGTTTGCGATATACCGTTAAAAATTCTCCCCACGATAAAAATTTGTCTTCCCGCGATAATAACGATAAAGTCTAGTTGTTGACATATAGTTGTTGAAGGTGGACGTGAAATTGAGGAGTTTATCCTAAATGAGGAGCAAGGTTATTTTCGTAAACTAAAAATAAAACTAAGACAAAAACGATTGATGAAAAAACAATTTCATAAACTGAAATAAAATAAAAATGTCAAAATATTTGATAAATGAAAACGAAACGAAACTAACAACAGTTATTGATTAACTAACTGAAATAAAATAATAATTAACAAAAATAAATTATCGTTTTCGTAATCATTACGTTCTCACCCCTTGGCTGAAAAATATATGAGCTGTGTGGCGGTGTAGGGAAATACCTGTAAATGGCGCATCTCTGACGGAGAGACGCAAAGCAGTTTAAAGCACAGTCCTGCACGGGTCCTGTTTGGTAAACGTGCACCAGCAGTACTTAACAGAACACCTGACCCGTTATCCCACAGCAGCACTAATTTATCTCTGTACCAGACCAGAACCGTTTGACATAAAGACCGCGAGTCGCGAGCTGAACCGCACCCGCATTAATCTACAACATCAGGTAGGCAAACTTATTAATTTTCTCGTGTAACACAAGCAATCAAACCATCATTAGGCAAGTTGGTGTTTTGAAGAAAAACAGATACGCAACATGATAATTAACAGAAGAAAAAAAAATGAGAACGCACCTTTCTGTAAACAATACAAAACTTGCCATAGCATCTTACCTTGTGATCACTGCCAAACTTTTGAACAAATAAATATACAAAGGCTAAATCACATCATACACACGCTTATAATTCTTCATAAAAAAAGAAAATAACATATTCAAATGTGAGCCTTTAAATAGGCCTACGATTGCCGTTATTATTGAATTTCATTAGTCCCAGTTATGATTTATGCGCGGATGTTCACGGAAAAGTGCGCAAGGCACGACCGTTACAATATGGTTAAATAAGAAAAAAGACATAGGCTATAACCAAATTAGGCTACGTTTATTTTCATATTAAATATCTCAACACACCATTTAGATATGACATTAAGTGCAACTTGTGTAGATTTATTTAGTAAAAAGGCTTGCATCCTTTGGTGTATATTTGTATAGGCTTCTTTTACCATCTATCAATCTCAGCATGGGTTAATTTTGTCGCTATAAACGTTTGCCTCACTAAGGTTAAATTATGCTAAGTCTTTCTTTGGCCTTCACTCTGGAAGTGATCTGTTGATTCTGCTAAACTATAATTAAAACTGAAACTAACTATATAAAACTAAATAAAAATGTGCGCACAAAAAAAAACCTAAACTAACAAAAATATTAATGAAACAAATAAAAACTAAACTGAATTTCATAGCAAATTTGAAAACGATATTAAAATAAAACGAATTAAAAAAAATTAAAACTATAATAACCTTGATGAGGAGCTCCTTCTACAGTCTGGAACTGGTTTGGTTAGGGCTGTACTGTGCACACACAAAAAATCGTTCTGAATAAATGTACTACAGTAGCATGTGTGTGATCAAAGAGTATAGAATACCAAGAGGCGAAACTCTGATGGTTTTCGGGTAACAGCCACTAGGTGGCGCTTCGGTAGCGCGGCCGCCATTTTGGGGTGACAATTCCAACTGGATAACCTTACAATTATACAGAAATAGACAGAATAACAACGAAAGAGAAGTCAAAGTGGAATAAAAGAACGCAATGTTGGGCAATCCCCTTCAAAAACTATCAGAGTGACAGTGAAAATATTGACTTTCATAATTTTCCCAAAGACTGTGACAGGTAATTATTCACAAAAGTGTAAAAATATTGTGTGTTTTGAAGTGGGATGTAACGCTGTCTTATACACCTGCTAACTATAACTGTTTTTTAGTCTAGTAGTAAACTTAAATCCTTTTAGGAACTGCAGGTCCTTGCCATAGAAACCATAATAATGATTTATATGGATATGACACTATAGTTATGAGTTTATGAAACTTTACACGTGTACGTTTTAATCCCCTGAACACACTACAATCATGATGATCTAGAACATGATGCATTGTTGTGTCTGTCATAATTAAATAATTAAACAATTTTGGAGAAAGTGGCTGTAGGCTACTTGTTTTTTTTTTTTTAATTAAAAAGTTTTTTTTTTGTTTAGTCTTTAACGGACATTAATATAAGACAATACTGTAAAAACAGTTTACTGTCAAGATGTTATTCCTGTTATATATTTATTATCCAACATTTCTATTTTTTCTGTCATTGAATTAATACCAACATATGAAATTAAATTAGTGTTTATAATGCTAACACTTGAATTTAAAATATTTGTAACCGAAACTGACATGGTTTCTAGAGAGCAAAAGGTTTTGTAAAAAAAAGGGAAGACTTTAAAATAAAGTCTGTAAAATAAACTGTTAAAAGGATTTGATGATCACTAGTCTAGTGATTGTACATTATTGTTGTCATCGTTCAGGCTGTATTTCAGGTTTAATGTACGGTTTTTTAAACAAATCTTTCCATGGCGACAGCAAGAATCTAGTGGAGTGCCGACAGAGTATAGAAGCCCAAGAGGCGAAACTCTGTATACTTTAAATGTGTTATTGTAAGTTGGTCAAGCGCAACTGGCTCCTGTTATTCTACCGTTTTTGTGTAGTTTTCAGTCCAAAATGGCGGCGTCATGGGCGCAACTGTTGCTATGGAGCGTTCTATTGAGTTTCGCCTCGTGGTATTCTATACTCTTTGGTGTGATACAGATTTGCATGTGTATGAGCCTGTTTACAAACATGTTGTCCAACAAAGATATAATTTATTGACATGCTTTTTGTCCAAATGAACTTAATAACATAGTTGAGTGTTTGAATTAACTTCTTTTTGTGACCAGACATGGTTTCATATTACAGAATGATAGTATTATATACAGTGATAAAGGCTATGTCGATTAGCATTGCATTATACATATAATTTCCTTATAAAAAAAATACCCAAGATTGAAGAACACAGATAAACATATGTGGAGTTTCTGCGCAAGGGTGCCCTCCGGCTTCCAGTATGAATTAAACAGTCAATACATGTACTCAGTAATGTTCACAACACCCTATTTTGAGTAAAAATAGGAAACATAATACTTTTCTCTAAAGAAACAGGATTCCCTGAATTATCGTCATTGATATCGTTATCGCAATAAAATACCAGAAATATCGTGATATACTTTTAAGCCCATATCGCCCATCCCTAGTCTGAGGTGTGCAGTGGAGTTACTAATGTGTTGTCAGTGGAGCAGTAGCGTGTGTAGATGAGGTCTATTATAAATCTATTATATCACTTATGTTCTTGTGCTGTTGTACTCGCTTTTTATATTATTCACTTTACTACAACTTGTACTACATATACTTTTTAGTATTACATATCACTTTTACTATATTTTTACTGTGCACTGTATCAGTGCATATTATTTTACCACTGTAACTAAGTTTTACTGGATCCATAAAGGATTATCAGTTACATTTGTTATTGTTTGTTGTGCAGTTTATATCTGTATAGAGTGCTATGAAAATAAAAAGCAGACTACCAGTGTGTCACTTTTTGATTTGTATTTGCAGTATTTCAAAGGGAATGAGCTGTGTTCTGACCTGAGGCATAATAAAAGCTAAAATGTTGGGTTTGAAGACAGAGAAAGCAAAGAAACAACTTAATTTCATTTAATGTACATTAAAATTACGTTATGTATATGTCACAGTTATACTACATTAATATTAGAATTGTTAACCGAAAAAATCAACCAAATCAACACGAGTGTGAGCTTTCACAATTTCTTAAGAAAATGAACAATTTTCCAAGCCTAGCTAAATAACTGGAGGCAGTATTATTTTTAACTCCATGTAGATCACAAACCACTGAAATCAGTTGATAAATGTAAACGTTATCGTGTTTTTATCCCGAAAAAACCGCAGCTCCCCCGTTTACCTCCATTGTTTTTAAGGCAGTCTTGACCTCACAAACATGGTGGACGCGTTGACGTATCGCAGCAACGGCTCAAAGCGGCCAATGAGGCGTCTAGGTATTTTATATGTCTATGTTCTAAATAATGCCGTGAGTGGAGCTTGAGGAAGTGACGTTGCCTGCGTCTGTGCAGACTGTTGCCAAGTCCGCGGTTTTCCCGCGGAATTGGGCTACTTTAACACTGTTGCCGCGGGTTGTTTTTCATGTCCGCGGGTTGAAGCGACCCCAATAACGTGATATTTAGCCCCTGGAACCCTGGAACCCTGGAACTTTACCGGGGAACCCCCCTCGAAATGCAATAGGGCTAGTTTTGAGTAGCAATTGGGCGGGTTTTGTTGCGAAAACCTGGCAACCCTGACAGCCCCTGAAGTAACGTTAAGTCACATGAAACAGAAATAAGGCAAAATAATAATAACGTGACTAAACGAGACAAAATAACGTTATAACATTTCGTTTCGTCTCGTTTTGGTCAACGAAAATGAAGAGACATTTTAGTATAGTTTTTATTTTGTAAACCACATTTAGTCTCGTTTTTATTCGTCAACGATATTGCATTATACATTTAATTATCGTCATCGTCACATGACTAGCATTTACATGTGCGGGTCTTGAGTCTTGTCTCGTTTTACACAAGAGAAGAAAAAAAACGATTTTATTCAAATTACCATCATTTTAACATTACATTTAAAACATTTTGACGTTAAAATAAAACTTTTGAATACATATCAAAATATTTAAATATATAAATATAAAGGTTCGTTGACGACGATATTTAGTCATAATTTTCATTGACGAAAGCAACACTACTGGTCAGCACACTCTCAATGGTGCCCCTGTAGAATGTGGTGAGGATGGGTGGAGGGAGACTCTTTTCAGCCGTCGGAGAAAGTGTAGGCGCTGTTGTACCTTCTTGGAGAGTGACATGGTGTTGGTGGTAGGGTTTAAAAATACCCGCGGTGCCATCGCATTTTTTAAACGGTAGTATCGTCCATAAGGTAGTACCGTAAGATATGTAGTATGCACGGCAGAAACACTGTTTTAAACGTTCAAACGTTGAACATGCATGCCAGCAGAAACATTACAAGTTGATTGCCAAATGTCTTTCTGCTGTGCTCTGTGTAGTATAGTCTGTGTATACGCTTTATATTGTATTGAGTGTTTCCCGACGCTTCAGTTCAGTTTGCAATGAGAAGTTCACTTGCACGTCGTTGTTCATGCTGCAGTTTATCAGTAGAAAGGGTCTGATTCAGACCGTCTGATGTCATTTAAAAAAACAGCAGTTCAAGCATCACTTATTCAACATCATAATATCTTGCAAGAAAGTATTATCGCAGTTTTATTCATTTGACCACTTCTAGAACAGGTGAACTAGTTCGTTTCTGGAAGCATCTTTGCGATCACGAATGCAATTCCATTCATCAACATAGCGGCTTTGCACTTGGTTCTTATCATTATATATATATATATTTATTTATTCATTTATAATGTTGTGTTTTAATATACATGCTGCTAACTTGGAAATTTCAAGATATGCGAGCAAAACATGCTCCTGACAGTTCGGCAATATGACACGAGCAAGAGTGCTGTTTTTGTTTCGTTTCTGTGTTCGAATCCAAATCCGCGTTGTCTTGGGCGAATCGCTGATTCACTGAGCCATTCATAAAAAGAGTCATTTGATTCGCTCCTGAAGGATTCAGACGTTTTGAAAGAATCGTTTGAAGGACTCAGTGATTCAATAACGAACTTCTGCCACCTGCTGGCCGTTTTAAGTTTCCCATCTAAAAGTAGGCATATTACATTATTTTCCAACATATTTCTATATTCAGAATTTAGTATTTAAAACATTAATCTCATAACTTTATTTATGCAATTATAAATACAGTCTAAATGTATAAATGCACATCTAAATGTCACTTCATGCAGCTTCTGTGCAGTGCTAAGATTTGTTTAGATCATTTCATGGATAACAATAGCCAGTCATTCATTCACATTAATTAAGTATTCAGAGAAAAATATTGTCTGTTTTCATTTACATCTATTTATTTATGAAATTTTGATTCATTTTGTGGAACTGAATTTTAAATTAACACAATACTGCATGGTATCGTGATACTACTTGGTATCGTGATACTTCAGCAGGTATAGTATCGTAAGACATTTTTATGGTATCGTGACAACCCTAGTTGGTGGTCCAGGTTAGATCCTCTGTGATGTGCACCCCCAGGAATTTAGTGCTGCTGACTCTCTCCACAGTCGAGCTGTCGATGGTCAGTGGGGGGTGGTCAACGGAGTTTCTCCTGAAGTCCAACACAACCTCCTATGTCTTCCCCACATTGAGGGACTGATTGTTATTGCCACACCATTCAGCCAGCTGTGCCACTTCCTCTCTGTAGTGCGTTTCATCGTTGTTGCTGATGCGACCTACCACTGTTGTGTCATTAGCGAACTTGATGATGTGGTTGGAGCTGAACTTGGCAGTGCAGTCGTGGGTCAGCAGTGTGAAGAGCAGCGGGCTGAGCACACAGCCTTGTGGGGCACCTGTGCTCAGTGTGGTAGTGCTCGAGGTGTTGTGGCCGACACGGACTGACTGAGGTCTTCTGGTTAAAAAGTCCAGGATCCAATTACAGAGGGAATTGTTAAGGCCCAGCAGGTATAGTTTATTTATAAGCTGTTGTGGGATTATTGTGTTGAATGTCGAGCTGAAGTCAATGAACAGCATTCTAACATAGGAGTCTTTATTTTCTAGGTGGGTAAGAGCCAGGTGGAGGGTGGAGGAAATTGCATCGTCCGTAGAGCGGTTTGAACGGTATGCAAACTGGAGCGGATCGAGTGTGTTGGGGAGGGTGATTTAGATTTTGTGCATGACTAACCTCTCAAAGCACTTCATCATGATTGGAGTCAGTGCTATGGGACGGTAGTCGTTTAGACAGGACACAGGTGATTTCTTTGGTACCGGTATGATTGTTGTGGATTTGAGACATGTGGGGATGACTGCCTGGCTCAGCGAGATGTTGAAGATATCTGTTAGGACATCCATCAGCTGTGCAGCACAGTCTTTCAGTACACGGCCAGGTATGTTGTCAGGACCCGCAGCCTTGCGTGGGTTAATCCTAGATAGGGTCTTCCTTACGTCGGCTGGAGACAGACAGAGCGCCTGGTCATGGGAGGTGTGGAAAGTTTTTGTACAGGTGTGTCATTCTGCATTTCAAATCGTGAATAAAAGTGGTTGAGTGCATCGGGGAGGGATGTGTCATCATCACAGGCCTGTGGCGGGGGCTTGTAGTCAGTGATGGTATGAATGGCTTGCCACAGGCTCCGTGTGTCTCTGCTGTCTGTGAAGTGATTGTTGATTTTTTGAGCATATGACCGTTTTGCATTTATGATGCCACAGGACAGATTGGCTCTTGCTGTTTTGAGGGCTGCTTTATCTCCTGATCTGAATGCTTCATCTCTGGTCTTTAGCAGCCCACAAACCTCTGCTGTCATCCACGGCTTCTTGTTTGCACGTGTGGTGATGGTCTTGGTGACTGTCACATCATCAATGCACTTTTTGATGTAAGCAGTCACAGTTTCAGTGTGCTCCTGCAGGTCTGTGTGGTTGTTGTAGGCCTGGTGGCCGCCTCTTTAAACATGTTCCAGTCTGTGCACTGAAAGCAGTCCTGTAGTGTTGAGGTAGCATCATCTGGCCAAATTGTGATGAGTTTTTGAACTGGTTTGGCGAGTGTGTTTTTTTTTCCCCTTGTTGCAAAGTTCACATGTTGGTAGAACTTTGGCAAAACTGTCTTTAAGTTTGCGTGGTTGAAGTCACTGGCTATGATGAAAAAGCCGTCGGGGTTGTTTGTTTGTTGTTCGCTGATGGCGCTATACAGTTCACGAAGCATGTCCTTAGCGTTTGCACACGGGGGAATGTAAACTGCGACAATAAAAATGGCTGTGAACTCCCGCGGCAGATAGAACGGTCGACACTTCACAAGCATAAACTCCACCAGCGATGAACAGTGTTTTGATACTACCGCAGCATTGTTACACCATTCTTTGTTGATATACACACACAAGCCACCTCCGCGGGTCTTACCAGAAAGTGATGAATCTCTGTCCGCTCGGTAGCAGGTTAGCCTGTTCAGCTGAATGGCGGAGTCCGGGATGTTGTCGTTTAGCCATGTTTCAGTGAAAACAAACACACAACAATCCCTTGCCTCATGCTGTGTAGACCGACTGAGTTGAATTAAGTCCAGTTTGTTTTCCAGAGAGCGAACGTTTGAGAGCATGAGTGTTGGAAGAGCCGGTCTTGTGGGGTTAGCCCTTAGCCTAGCTCGTATACCTTTTAAGCGCTTACCGCACTTCCGTCCTCTCTCACACCGCTTGTTACGCCGCGTTGTGCGGGTAGCGTCAGTAGGCGAGGCCGCGGTCTCGAGGTCCGCTTCAGCAGTAAACAAAGGCCTTGTAGCTTCTCAGTAGCCACCGGCGAGAGTTCGTGTTTGTATGCGTTGCCGATATCCAAAAGGCTTTGGCGATCATAGATGTGTTTTGGAGAGAATTCCTTATGAATTGGTGGTAAATTGACACTATTTGGAGACGAACAGACGACATTAAAAGACATAAAAGCACCGTCTTTGGGACCCAGAGTAGCCGCTGCGTCTGAACGCGCTGCCATCTTGGATCATATGTGCTGGGTAGACTCTAGCTAATCTAATGACTCTAAAGACTCTAGCTAATCTAATGAATCATAAATTTAAAGCTCTGCTTTGCAGTAATTTGGTTTTCACTGAACAGTCAAATATTATTTCTCATTTCCAGTAACTCCCTAGGCCAGTCGTAAACATGAACCTTTGGAAACCCTTCCTGCTGAGCTAACATAAAGTATGCTGGAATCACCAAATCAGTCAGGGTTACATGTCTAAAAAAACAGCTCTCAGACTTGACTGATTCTTGATAAGTGCAGTGATATAATAGCAAATAGCAGCATAGATCTTAGCAACATATTAAAGTCTGTGTAAAGAGAATTCTGAGAATTGTTTCTAAACACATTACAAATGTTAGAAATGTATTGCTGAAACACATTACAAAGACTCTGAACTATGTGGTACTGAATTGTGGAGTTAAACCGTTAAACAGTTTTTCACCAATTGTGTGTTCAGGATTTTTTGGGCGGGGTTAAAACGGTGGTTCGATGACGCAATGGAGCCACCGAGCGTGGCCCCGCCCCTAACACTATAATAACTGTTGAGAGGTCAAGTTCTTAGTTTGTCTTTTTGAATGTCTGTGATGTTAGATAAACAGGTTCTAGGCAGGGACGGTTCTAGGGTGAATGGATACCCGGGTCTTAGCCCAGAAACATCAATATGTGGCAGAATACATACAATTTAAAAACATGGAGCGTTCACAATTCGCATCTAGAAACGCGAGCTGAACCGCTTTCTCTTCTTTCAAAGCTCACCGGAGCTTGCGCTCTCGTGGTGTTTGCCATTGCTAAGCAACCATGAGCCGCGCTCGCCTTGACGACGAGAAGGTTTCAACTCACTGCAGCGCTGATGCGCGTCTACAATTAAATAACAAACTTGCACGCTCAAACACGTATGGCTGTATAAATCCAATTAAGCTACTATCAGTAGCATCCATTCAGGTTGTAGCGGTATTTGACAGTTGAGAGAGACGGGTGCTTTCCCGCGAGTGGTGCTTTCCCGCGAGTGGGCGTGGTTTCAGCGCCGCCAGCGGACACGCCCCCAGCGTTTGAGAGCAGAGAGTCCTGCTTATTTTTCAAAGATTTTGATAACTTATTTTAGTTACTTGGCGGGGTTTTTTATCATTCAAATTTGGCTGGGTGGTTAATAACACATTTTTCTGTTGTGTGACAAACTCAGAACACATATTTTAATATCACTTTACATGGACTTTAAGCTGCTTAATTTGGTTTGTGTAATTTGAGAGATAAACAGTCAGGGATGTTAATGAATGGAGAGCTTTCAGCACTGCATAGATTTAATAGAGCACCCTGATGTGATTTGCAGATTACACAAAATAATAGCTTGTGTTTTTCAGTAGCTGACATTCCAAATACAACAAAAACAAACACCAGCTATTATTTTCTGTTTAAACAGAAAGCTGGTGTTTGAGAGCCAAAATAATTTATAATTTTGGACGTCTTGCATATGTTAAAAGCATCAAGACATTTGTCACTGTATTTGTCAGGGAAAAATTATGTGGTTTTGCTTTATTTAATTCCTGCTGCTGTGAAGGGGGACAGTGGAAAACAGACCGCTGAATATAACCTGCTCTGTAACACTGGGCAGACCGCTGAGCTGAGATCAAGTCACATGGGATTTGGCATCCACAGTAAATGGGACAGTGTTGCATAACTGCTGTTATACAGTGACGTCCCTTAAAGGGGACAGAGATTATTCATAGTGACATTTATTTTACAATATTATAATATGTGTTCGAGGGTCATTATGTTCTTGTGTTTTTTCCTTTTTTACAGTTGATTGTAATTTATAAAAATTACAGTGTTTAGTTTTACTAATTAAATCTTATAAATTGATTGCAATTAGTAGTAGTTATTTTTTTTGTAGTTGTAGTAGTAGTAGTAGTAGTTGTTGTTTAATTGGCCATACTAATTACCCCTATTTTTACGTTTATATTAACCTTTCTGTCATCTAACACTCACTTTAAAAAAAAACTAATAATTTAAAAACACTGCTAAGTGTAATCTTTTAACACATCTCTAAATTAATATTTTTAATGTATATATTTGTACATTATAATGTTTAGGTGCCTAAATTCATTTGTAGAATTTCAAATGATCGCTTTTAGTATTTAGTGTTTTATTTTATATAATACAATTCTATAATATTCTACAATTCTCTAATATAATTTTTTATAGGTAAACATACTATTTGGACATCTTTAACCTTTCTAAATTGTGTTGCAGTTTTTTTCCAGCTTCTCAGTCATGATCGCTGTGATGTCTAATTTTGAGATACAAACTTTTTATTCCATTACATTATGCTCCATCTAGCTTTTTATAATAAAAAAAACACATTGTGTGTGGACGACTCCTTAGAAACAAGAAGCAGGTCATTCACTGACTGAATCTTAGCTTCTTTTTATAGTCTCACTTTCACACGTTTAAATGAAGGGGTTTCCATACCAACTCATGCATTCAGATCAGTGTCCATAGCAGTTCTTCTCTCTCAGCTGCACAACCGAGAAGCTGTTTGAGAACCTGTAATCATATGTCCTCTGCCGTTGGATAAATGTTTGGATAATGTATGGTTTGGTGTAGGTTCTTGAAGGTGTTGTTTGTTTTCTGTATTCAGTCGTAATTCCCACTGAATCATGCCCCTTTTGCCTTCTGGCGGCCCCTTTGGTGTTAAAATGCACCATTATTCAGTGGACTGAACTGAATCTTTGAGTAAACAGAGCTGGATTGTTCACTTGTGGTTGGTCCAGTTAGAGTTGTTTTGATCAGATCATCACAGCTCACTGTTGGTTTGTCCATTTTTAGTTTTAGGATGTGTAACTCCTACACAAACTACTTTAAAATATGAAGTATTTAAATTTGAAGTTTGGCAAGAAATTAAAATTCACCCTATAAAATTTCTAAATGCATGTCGTTGATCTTATTGTGAATGATTCCTTAATACATTTTTTTAACCTAAATTTTTTATCAAAATTCAGTCAACAGGCTTCTCTCTGGTTGGACATGGTGGACTTCTCTAATCATTTAGTCAGCATAAAACCACTTATTTATGAATCTGTACATTACAATATGGGAAACCTTTTTTTGGTACTTCCATTTCATCATGATTTTAATGTAGCTATCACTTTACTTAACAAAAGCAGTTCCACTGCATATTGAAACTAGTCAATTATATTATAATATTATAAAAACATATTTTTATTAGAATTATTGTATTATTTTATATCAAAATAATATCAGATTGTTTAATCCACTTAAAATCATATAAATTGAATAGATTATTTTATCCACTGTTTGTGCAATTTGTCTCTTTATATCAGGGGTGGGGAACGTTGATCCTGGAGGGCAGGTGTCTCTGCAGAGATTAGCTCCAACCATAATCAAACACACCTGAAGCAGCTAATCAAGATCTTCAGGATGCAGTTAGGTATTTTTTTTCCCCAGGGTTTTTCAGGGTTGGAGCTAAACTCTTCCAGGATCAACGTTCCCCTCCCCTGCTTTATATGATTATTAGGGTGGGTTGCACCAACAAGGATTACGCTTAAATCTAGATTAAATCAAGGTTTATCTAATAATTCTGTTGCACCAAACTTTAAACCTTGTTTAAAAATAAGTAGGTTTACTTTTAAACCATCAGTTTGATCCTAGATTTATTTTATATTTAAAATAGATTAACTTTAATCCTGTTGCTCCATAACTTTAAACTCAGATTTAAATCTCAATTAAGGATTAACTTTAATTTAATTTACAGGTGAGGAGGTTTAAATACAATAAAGTTCACTTACAGTTACAGTATGTGGCTGATTGAGCAAAGACAGAAACAGTGGGTGTGTCATTAGGTCTCAGAGAGGTGTTTATTATAAATAAAAATAAAAATTAAAGCGCAGCTTGTGAGGGTCGTGGCAGCCTGTAGTAAACTCACGTCTGCTATCGAGTCCGGGATGTGAATCCATCACTTATCTCGGTGCATCTCGGCATACGACAAAGAAAAGAAGACAGGATCGCAGCCGCGCCTCTAGTTTCTCACTGCGCTCCACACGCGTGCTGGACGGCGATCAAACGGACAGGGCACCGCTGTCACGAGCGGAGGTAGTCATTCCATGAATTATGCCAGTTATTTTCTCTTATCTCGGTTGTGTTGTCATAAGCTATACTCCATTAATTGATACAATAAATATATACTAGTGTATTTCCAAGATTATAAAATCTGTATGCACTGCCTCAAAGTTTCATTGCTTGCTTGATCAGCCGTTTGATCAACGGTCTCTCTACGTAGCATTTTATAAAGACGGCGGACCTTTTACAAGTTTATTTCCTTTATCGACAAAAGCAACTTATGTCAGAGACAGAGGATAAGGAATATTAACATTGTTGCTGATTAATTACATGACGAATCCATCATGGCGGAGAAAATTAATCATAGATGGAGGTTTTAATCGCAGGTTAAAATTCTAATCCCCGATTTGTTAATCTCAGTTTAAAATTAAGTGGTGCAACACAACTCGATTTAAAATAAAACCCAGATCAACAAATCCTTGATTAGCTCTAAACTTTGCTCTAATTAGCTCTAATCCTTGTTAGTGCAACCCACCCTTAGAGTATCAGGCTGTTAGCTTAGCAACATGCTAACATTATACTCTATTCACATCAACTATTTCAATACTACTGTGTTACTGTGTTCCAAATTGGTTACTTATGATTTTCCATAATGTTTAGGATGCTGCTTTAGTTAATTTGTTAAATGTAATTATTTACTTTACTATTACTTTCTTTTTCTGTACATTTTAACCGTTCTGTTTTTCTGTCAATATCAGGATTCCAGTGAGGGAAGGAGACATGTCCCAGGACAAGCCAGTCTACCCTATAATGGGGGAGAACAATCCTCTTCACAACAACGTCTATGAGCCACCCAAAACTGATGCCTTTGGAATGCCTCCGCCCAACTATAGCCAGGGTCCAGGAGCACCTCCGTTTGCGGCACCAGGACCCTATGGCCAACCTCCAGCACCAGGGTTCGGCCCTGGTCCGTACCCACAGATGCCATATCCACAGATGCCGTACCCACAGGGGCCCTACACTCAGGGGCCATACCCTCAGAGTCCATACCAGCAGGGGCCCGGCCAGCCTGCCTTTGGTGTAGATCCTAATGGTAAATACCATTCCAGAAAAGAAAAACTCAATGTTTATGTCAGGACTCACTATTTATACTTAGGATTTTGCTATAAAATGTTGTTCACCATTTAACCGATAAGGCTACTCTCTTAAGAGTAGTGAGTGGTGTCCCTATTGAATTCAGGTGTTGTCATGTTGAATAAGCTTGTTTAGTCAGTGTGTACTCTGTCCTCCTGAGGGTTATTTAAGGTAAAGTGCTTTGCCTGAGCGATTCAACAAAAGGTTACTAGCTCTGTCAGGGTTGAAAATGTATAATTTGTTCCTTTCTTACCTCATCCCTAGTCCCTGCTGTAACAATTAGGATGTCTTTTCAACTGTATTATTATGAGGTCTTGCTAGTGCTGTTTGTGTAGATGCTATAAAATCTGCTTTCCTTTCCAAACCTATAAAACTGTTTAAATCTGTCCCGTACTTCAGTTTTCCATTTCTGTTGGCGTTTTATTGAATGAGCATACTGGATGGATTTAAATACATTAGATGATGGCTCTAACATACTTTAGATTTCATCCATCATTTCATGTTTTTTGACAGCTTCTATGGACAGCCCTGGATACCACGGTGGAGATGGACCCCCTTCTTACTATGGCAACGATGAGTTTGTGAACTCTGGCTGGGAAGATAAGAGTATCCGACAGGCCTTCATTAGAAAGGTAAGCAGTAAGAGACAGATTCAGGTGGGGTTTTTATTTATTTGTTTGAAATAAATTTGTAGAAAGAATCCAGTGTTCCATGTAAAATGAGCAAGAATGCAACCTTGTCACATTTCCTTGTTACATTTCTCAGAAGAGGAAGTTGCCAAAGATGGGTTACTTGGGTAAACTTTGATAGTGTTGAATGAGAGAGCACAGCAAAAAAAAAAAAGTACATTCCCTTTTGCTTATATAACAAAAGAAAAAAAAAAAGATGCGCTGTATTCAAAAATAGGAAAAACCCTCACAGCAGTGTTAACTATTTTTATTGTAATTGAGGATAGATAATATAACAATAAATGTGAATTAATTTTTTTTTAAATGAATACAGGGGACTACCACTTTTGTTTATCAGCCAGGCACAGTTAATGGTCGATTATAGTAGTCTCAAAATAGCCAAATATTAGGAAATAAATAAAATAAAATCTCTAAAAATGTGTCACATTTAACACCCATTTATTACAGAGTGTACAGTACACACACAGATAAATGACCAATATGTTTATTAAACATAGTTACTACAAATGGTCTTATCAAATGTGTGTGTAAATATTGTATGTAACAGTACAATGTGTCAAAGAAAAACACTGTTTCTTTACTCTCTTCTCAGGTGTTTATGGTCTTGACCGTGCAGCTGTTGGTCACCTTCTCTTTTGTTGCCATGTTCACCTTTTCAACTGACGTCAAAGTGTTTGTACGGAGAAATCAGTGGACATACTATGTGTCCTACGCTATCTTCTTTGTTTCACTGATCGTTCTCAGCTGCTGTGGAGAGTTTCGCCGCAAACACCCATGGAACCTGGTGGCACTGGTACAGCTGCCTATATTTACACATTATTTAGTGTTTTTATTCTACACTGTGCAAAAACATATGCAATAAGGTTTTTATAGGATTTTATATGATCTGCGAACTTGAAAAAATGTGTTGTTTGCAATATGTTAAATGTTTTAGTACTGTATATAGTTAACTGTATTTCTTTCTCTTTCTCAGTCCATCCTGACCCTGAGTCTGTCCTATATGGTTGGAATGATTGCCAGCTTCTATGATACAGATGCAGTTATTATGGCAGTGGGCATCACTGCGGTGGTCTGCTTCACAGTTGTGCTTTTCTCACTGCAGGTTAGTTTGTTCACTGTAGCAGTCTCATAGTTTTTATTTCTTGATTTTATTTTATTCACATTTTATGTTACCAAACAACATCTCATGTCTAATGACAACATGTCAAGATTTAAAAGTATAGTTCACGGTTGTGGACCTTTCCATTCAATGATGGTAAAATTAGTTTCCGAGTTTGAACTTATCATGTGTCTTTCATGCATCCCTTGCATGCAGTAACCACTACTGATTGTCATTATCCTTCTCTTTTTCAAAAATAGAGCAAATATGACTTCACTTCCTGCTGGGGTGTTCTTTTTGTCTGTCTGATTGTCCTGCTCCTGACCTCTTTCCTCTGCATCTTCATCCAAAACAAAATTCTCCACATCGTCTATGCCTCGCTCGGGGCCCTGCTGTTCACTTGTGTAAGTATCACCATAAATACCTTAATATCCTTTAAAAAAAAAAATCACAGAAATGTTACTTCTATGTTACTAATGATAATCTTCAAAACCTTTGGCATTCTAGCTGTCAGTTTATTGAAAAGAAAAGTTGTTGTACATCTAAACTTCTCTCTCTGGTTAGATTTAGTTTACTTTCTTGTTTTTTTCTTCTTTCATCTCTTCAAATATTTCAGCTTATTCACTTTAGAAACAAAACACTTCTTAGACATTAGAAAAGACATTGTATTGTGACTTGCACTCTTCATTAAGTTACACTGCTGTTTTCAACAAGATAATAAAACTGGACTAATGGCTGGAGTGGGGCTTAAAATACAATAAATAAAAATAAAAAATAAGATTAATAGGGTTTGGACAGTTTGTTTGATCAATAGCATGCTGCTTTGGTGAACATACAGTATATCTTTCAAAAGTGGAAATCTGCACTTTGCTATTATAGTTTGATTGTTTGCTATTAAAGTCATCATCCTTTGTCAAAACAGTGTAAGAATTATGTCTTTGTTGTGAGGTACATGGAAAACATTTTACCATCTGTCTTAAACTGGGTCACCAAATTTGGGTCCTTTCGAAATCTCCAATTTTTCAGTCTGACTGGCTGTATAAAATCATATGTCTTTTGGAGCAGTGAGATTAAGCATTTGGAACTGAAATTGTTGGAACATCAGGAAATTACTGTAGAGTTCTTGGATAAAGCTTTCAGGAAATTATGATGTGCAGTACCATTCAAAATTTGGATTTTTTTTTAAATGTTTTTGAGAAAAGTCTCTTTTGCTCACCAAGACTGCATTTATTTGATCAAAAATAAAATACAGTAAGGACAGTAATATTGTGAAATATTATTGTAATTTAAAATAACCTTTTTCTATTTGAATATATTTTATAATGTTAATTATTGCTGTGATGGCAAAGCTGAATTCAGCAGATATTACTCCAGTTTTCAGTTCCAAAGTGCTTTTAATACATTGATGCATTTTTTTCAGGATTCCTTGAGAAAGCTCCAAAGAACAACATTTATTAAGAAAAAACTTACTGCAAACATTTAAACAGAATAGTGTAACTATTGCAGTAAAGCAGGATACAAACCCAGTGAACTTCATGTAGTATTTGCTGATGATTTGAGACCACATGATTTGTAGTTTCTAAATAAAACATCAGCGGTGTTGCTAGGCCCAGTGCATTGTGCTAGGTGATTGCTTACAAGCTTAAAGTGTTAAAAGAGCCCCTTACCAAGTCTTTATGATATTCTAACCCCTAAATACTATTTGAATCACTCCTTCGATGTAAGTCTATGAGATTTTTATAATCACCCACAAGGTGAAAATTGCATATAATAGCACACATCTTCAAAAATGATGAAAAAAAATATCATTTTCAGTCTCTGTAACAGTTCAGCTTGCTTTATTTCTCGAAGCACAACATGAATGCGACACTCAGTGCTTGTTTGTTCTTTCACAGTTTCTGGCTGTGGACACCCAACTTCTACTGGGCAACAAGAAGATGGCCATTAGCCCAGAGGAGTATGTCTATGCAGCTCTTAACCTCTACACCGACATCATCAACATCTTCCTTTACATCCTGGCCATCGTGGGTCGCACCAGGGATTGAGTGCGCCCCCTTCCTGTAAGAAGAGGAACATGCAGTCCACTTAACACAGAATGATCTACCACCTCACATCTCATCACCTTTCCTCGTATTCTTAATTTATTTGTCTTTCACATTCCCTGTATGTCTACATGAACAGGCTGATCAGGCCATGAGCTCTTTGTCCTTTTCTGGGCAAAATCAGAAATCAGAAAATTATTTAAGAACCCGTTTGAATGTAGTTCCTCTACATTGCTCGCTCTGTCCTTCTTGTTACAACCACTTCTGTGGTTTTGGAGATGTATAACGTGATATGATTCAACAGTTGTATCCAAACGGCATGGCAGACATTACACTCGACTAACCTTTGCACGTGGTCTGGTTGACCGAGAGGGAGAAAGAAAGAGCAGATATCAATGAGCAGAGATTTGTTTGTCAGAGTAATGAACATTACTGATACTAATGTGCTTCACTAGTCAATATAAAGTCTCTGCATGATAGTCTAACACAGCGAAGAATGTCAGACAGACAGATACTTCTCCAAACATTTGCATATATATATACAGTAGCTGTAAATAGTCAAATAAAGCTCAAACCCCTCTAGTTCTAGGCATGAATATCTGAATATCTGGCTGTGCTGCTCATTAATGTGTGCTTTTCTATAAAATTACTGCTTTGCAAAGTAATGCCACCAATATATACACTCCAAGATGACAAACAGTTGACTGTTTTATCTACAGTATAACTATGAGAAGTAAAATAAAGCCTGTGTATAATTTCTTTTCCTTTTTTTATTTTTTGAGAGGAAGGTGAGCTTGTGAGGTTGTCCTGACTATTAAATCGTTCCAAAGGTCAGTATTTGAGGCTCAAACACTACATTACATGACTCTTTTTTTTTCATGCTGACTACTTTACTTTTTTTTTTCATTAAATAGATCATTTTGTTGTTTTGTATGTGTATATGTGTGTGTGATTAAGAGAAAGAGATGTTATTCCCTTATTTTAACAAATGTGAATGGAATACTGGATTATTTGATGCTTTTGGAAATATCGCTAGTTGCATGTTACCTTGCAAAAATGTTCCATATGTGCTGGAAAATAACAGGACATTTCTAGGATAATTCTTGCATTTGATGTTTTTGTGGTTATTTATAAGTTATTTATTAAAATGCCAGAGGAAGTCTGCTGGGTAATGGATGAATTGTCATGAACATGGTAATATGGTTCTTTTTAAATTGTCCTAGAAATGTAAGAATTTAAAAACACTAAACATTGACAAGCATTTATTTAAGCATATTATGGCTAATTTCAGATTTGTATTATGGCTAAAGTCAGATTTCTGTTTATTAAAATTGTATTCTAAAGAAAATTCATTCCAGATGGTTTCAGATGTGAATGTAAAATGGTTTCACAACTAATTAATTAACTTGTAGCATTCACTGAAATGTTGTGTACCCAGCTGAAATCTCATACCTTGCATGTGGAGCTATTGAACTCTGAACTGGCTGTGAAAGTCATGAGTTAAGAAAATATTGACTTGGGTGGCATAGACCTTCTTTTGTTTATTTTAATAAAATATTTTCCTTTATTACTAACTTCTGCATAAGTAAAGCTATAGTGGATTGAGGTGTGTATAGTGTGTTTGGGCTTTTGTAGATCTCTTTGCACTGTACATTTGCATTAAACCGAAGTTCCTCTGCAGCCTGTTTGCTTTTCATTACAAAAATAAAATGGGAAGAAAACACAGCTTGAAATGGTCATTTGTTTTACTTTTAGTGATTGGAGTAGATTGCAAATCATACATGAAATGTATCATGCCGTGAATTGTTGAAAATGGTTATGAGACCAATTTTAAATGAATCAGTATCTTAATCATTTGAGTGAATCACTCAAAGACAGCTGCTGATTCCATGTATACACTGATAAAATTAGTTTTCACTCTCAGAAAAAAAGGTTCAAAAGCTACACAAAACCTTTTGTAATATGTATGGACTCTTTAAGTACAAATGTGTACCTTTTAAAGAGGTACTGCACCAGTGACAGCTTTTATGCCTTTTTTTTCTGAGTGCTGTGTATGGAAAAATATGTAAAGTTGACTAGTAATTGTGATTTATTAGTATTTGTTGTTCAGACATGGCCTAACATAAGATAAGAAATAAAGTTTCATGAAGGAAGAGTAACATTACACCTGTTTTTCTCATCATAATTATGATCATGTAAAAAAAAAACAGATTTTTCAGTTTTAATAGTCCTCACTATAAACTTTGTTTAGAAAATTTGAAGTTGTTTACTTTAATATATTGTATTACATGTCTGTTAACATGAATCTGCAAAAGTCTTTAAGTTTAAGTTTATTTATTTACAGGGGCAATGCACATTAATAAATATAACTGTAAATGTGCCAGAATTAGCCAAAAAGGCCATTTTTCATCTGTAGACCCTTGACAGAATGTTAAAAGGTCACCCTAAAAACAAAGACAGAGCATCATTACACATATACACATCACATGGAGAGAAAAAAAATACAGAAATATACAGTATATTCACAAAAAAAAATCGTTACTAAAATACAAAATATAAGTGAATTATCTAGACAAAGTAAACATATGAGGGAAAGGAGAGAGAGAGATGGCAACAGCAGGAGAAGGCAACATCCAAAAGCAATTAGTACAAGGAAGTCTACTGTCAAGAATACAATACTAATGTTGACAGTGCTGAGTTGTCAGTAACCATTTTTTAAGATGAGACTGAAAAGAACCAAAAGTATGTAATCTTCTAATTGTTGATGGGATGGAGTTCCATTCCCTTGCAGCTTTGACTGAAAATACAGACTGACTGAAATTGGTGAAGAGACCTTATAATTAAATAAACACCTGCAAGTTTGGTCAAAACAACAATATCATATGGTTTGTATTCTTAGGGAGGAAATGCTCCAAAAATCCACAAAGGGGGGCTCTAGTGGAAGAAACATAAAAAGACAGTGGCAGGTGATGAGTTGGAAATATCCACATCATAGACAATATGATAAACCTAATTGTAAATTAAACAAACCTTTTACTCAAATCAAGTGTAGTTTTAATGTTGTGATCTGAGATGAATCATTCATGTCCTGTGGCTGTTCTTAGTTAAAAATGGTAATTCAAAATGATTGGAAATCACTTTAAACATGTTTTCATATTAAACATTTGAACATTAAACACACGTTTTTATGTTTTAATAGTCAGGAAACTTGCATGGATCTTTGCACAGTTTTTTTTTTATTTGTACACAGAATAGGTTAAAGGTAGGTTAAAGGTGAAGAGGATGTTTTGGGAAGGGACATGAGCTTCATTCAGAGGAGCAGTAGTGGCGGTTGTGCTTGTTGATCAACAAGTGCTTCAGTTTTGGATCGTTCCTGTAGCGTTTAAGCAGCAACTCTTTTTCTCTTCGCTCCTTCTCCTTCCGTATTTTCTTCTCCTTTTTCTTGGCCTTCTCTTCTGCCCAGATGAACAGAAAAAGTGGCACTTTTCTTTTGCTCTTTGGCTCTTCCTGGACATTCACTTTGTGCTGGGTCTCATTTTTGGGACCTTCAGGAGAGGTTACACAGAACAGCGTCATCATGTGCTGATCCAACTCATTTTTCTGAGAGGCGTCATCCAAATGCCCTTCTATGGCCTTGGAGTCTCCCATTTCATCAGGGTTATCTTTCACTTCCTCAAATCCCTGGACCTCCACCACTTCACTCACCCACACTTCCTCCAGCACCTCGCTGTCACTCTCCAACCAAGCAATCATCTTTCTCGGTTTCATTTCAGCCTCCAGCGTTCGGGGGCGTTCAGACTTGGATAAGTCACAGGCCTGAATGGTCTTCCCTGTGTACTCCACATACTCGGTCTCCTCATCCTCTATGTCGATGAGCATGAGTTGTGGAGGCGGCTCAAACAGGGAAGAAGTGGACGGCTGAGGCTTCACCGGGCTGGGAGGACACACTTGAGTTGAAGAACATTGCAGATCAACAGCTTCATCAGATGCAGGAATGGGGCTTGGAGGAACCACCAGTTGTTTGGGAGGACTCACTTGGGAGCATCGGAGGGAAAACAGTTCATCAGGTGCTGCTGTGGGACGTGGAGGAACTGCCAACGGTTTGGGAGGATCCGCTTGAAGAGGAGAACATGGCAGGGACACTTCCTCTGGTGCAGGATCTGGCTTTTGAGGATGCATGGGTGGTTTGGTCACTGGCGGCAGGGGCTTGAAGCGAGCAGCTGGTAGAGGAAGGTCTTCAGAGACACTTGGAAACACTGGAAGTTCTCCTTCTATTGGCTTCAATAAGGAAGATCTCACTGGAGGACTGAATAGAGTTTGCTGAGGTTTGACCTCCACAAGGAGTGGAGTAGGCTCAGTGGTCTTTTGTTCCTTCAGTTTTCTCTTCTTCTTTTTCTTTTCTCCAGCCTCTCTATGCTCACTTCCTCCCTCCATCAAATTTTCTAGACTCTGCATCTCTCTGAATTTGGCAGACTCTCTTTTTTTCTGCGGCACATGTCCTCTATCCTTTAACTTTTCAAGGCTAAGTGTCTCTCTTTCTTTTTCAGCCTTGGCTTTATGACTTCCTCCCTCATTCATCTCTCTCTCCTTCTTCACCTTTCTCTTCACCTGTCTTTCCTTCTTTTTCTCTCCATGCTGTAAAAAGCAACATTTGAAGTTCGTGAATAAAGATTATTGTAGTACATTATACAAGAAAATACTATTTCAGTCTTTCTATTTTCAAAATTTCACATTTAATTCAATGTGTTGTTTCTTTGTAATTAATTGTGAAATTTACTAGCAATTACTGAGTGAAAATTGATTCTAAACCCTTTTTTTTCAGTGTAAGCTGGTACTTCTCAGCTAAGTTACCTGGCGGCGTCTCCTCCTGCACTTCCTGTTTTTGGCAGTGAAGTCGAAGGCCTCACTCTCACCCGCCTTCGTCAACGATGCCTCTGGAAGTTTCTCTAGTGCCGCCCGTTCTTGTGCTGCACACTGTTGTGCCCTCAAAGGTGTCTCTCTTCTGCGCAAGAAGTGAGCAAAACGCTCAAAAAGTTGTCTAAATACACTGCTAAACAGTGCCATTGTGGACACTGGATGCTGCAAGTGAATTCAGTATTTGTCGTCAATATCTGCAGAAAGTCACGAAAGTAGCTTTCGATCTTTTCACTCCTAACACACCAACAGAAGACAATTAGTCAGAACAGCAGTTTAGAGCTGCCAGAACGGAATCTCCATTATGATGTCACAACAGTGAGCTGAACCCTGAGAACTCTGAACTATATGAGCAGCTCAGGAGAGAAGCAGTATATACATCAACACTAGTGGCAGCATATTAAATACTGACTGTTTCCTAACAAGTTTCCCAAACTCTCCTCCTGTCCCTGAAAATTAAAAGATAATAGAAAAAAAAAACCCTGATCACTGAGAAACAATTATAATTTATAAGGGTACTTACAGGCCAAATTGGACAGAAATTAAACATTTAAACATAACAGGCCTGTAAAACATTTCACTCTACTTTAAACTTAAAATAACAACAACAATACTAACAACAATAACAACAATAATATTAAAAACAACCAAAGTTATTAAACTTGTAACTTTTTTAATTAATTTAACTTTATTTATTTTATTTTATTTTTTATTATGTTATGTAGTCAGTGTTACAGTTAGACTAGTTTAGGTTGGTTTTAGAGGGGTTTTGGCACTAGCTGGTGGTGGTTGAAGAACCCCCTCATATGATTGTAAAGCGCTTTGGGTGTACAACAATACACAATAAAGCGCTATATAAATGCTTCCTTTATTCATTCATTCAAGACAAGTTTAAACCACAGTGACTACATTTTAAACACTACGTAAGAATAAACAATTTAAACAATAAAGTAAGAATTGTTAACGATTTTGAAGTCTCTTATGCTTACCAAGGATGAATTTGTTTAATCAAAAATACAGTAGAAACAGAAATATTGTGAAATATTACATTTATAAAACCATTTTAATATCATTTAAAAAGTAGGCCTACTTATGTGATCGCAAAGCTGAATTTTCTGCAGCCATTACTGCTGACGTTTATTTATAAAAACGTTTATTATCAATGTTGAAAATATTTCTTCTGCTTATTTCTTTTCTTTTCTTTTGCATTATGCTGAGTAGGTGTCTTCATAAGAGTCTCTGACTGTAATAAATTAGTGCCTGATCCCCTCTGTATTCCCCGTAAAACCATATATCCCATCAATTCAACTCATATACCATAATTTCTATTTTATTAATACATGACTGCAGTCTGAAACGGAGCTAGACTGCATGCCCTAAACCGCTGTCTGTGTGGTCATCGCTAAGATTTGTAACAGCCTCGCACATGCGCGGTGAGACTGCGCATGCTCACTGTGGTAAACCAGGGAATGTGTAGCTAGTTTGAGGAGTTATCAGCTTTAATATCCTCGACCTTCGGGTGCCTGGTATAGGCAAGGAGCCTTTTCTACCCAATTCTTAATTGTAGTTGAAAATGTCCGTGTTCTCGGAGCCTGCTTTGGAGAAGAAATTATCAGAACTGAGTAACTCCCAGCAGAGCGTGCAGACTCTTTCACTGTGGCTCATCCACCACAGAAAACGCTCCAAAACCATCGTTAAAGTCTGGTATAACGAGCTGAAGAAAGGTAAGGAGAGGTACATTATACCTCAAACACATAGAATAGCTTTACAATGCGAGGTTATGTTATGTTTTGTCGTTTTGAAATTAAATTAAACAGCACATGTAGCAAACAAGCTAATCATATGTTCCCTTATAAGCTAACAGCTTAGCTCATCTAACGTTAGCAGTTAACGTTACATGTTTTGATTCCTTTAGCTTACATATTCTGCAACTTACTTTGCAGGTTGTTATTGAGACGAATCCTCAATTCTTTTTTTAAATTCTTTATTATCCTTTATTTTCTTTATTAATAAACAATACCAGTCTGTATGAAAATTGCAGATATTGAGACACTCAGCAACATGTTTAGTCAGCTCAGCTTAAAGTTTCACTACTTTAGACCCCCCTCTTTGGATGGCAAGTACTGTTTTTTTTTTTTTTTTTTTTTTCAAACACACTCTTGCTTTGTTTGAACACCCAGTCTGATGGCTAAAAATATCTGTCTTAGTTCAATAACTAACGTTACAGATTTTCTCAGTGCTTTGCTGTAGAAGTGATGCACTGAAATATTAAACCAAAAAAAAAGTTTCATAGATTTGGGTGGGCAAAATCATTGACAGAAATAGTGATGTTTAATTAGCGCTTCTCTAATGAGGTGTTTCACATGTGCTACTATCCATTTCATGCATACATGGATAATATGGACAATTTAATGTGACAAAAATAATGCTAGAGTAGCAATATGTAAAAATTAGTTTAGCCCGCTGCTGAAGAACTTACTGGTTTGGTACTGGTTTAATTTATTACTTGACAACACAACACCCTGAACAGCGCACCTGAGTAACCAAGTTGCCTACATTTAATTAAGCTTTTTTTCAGTTTTTTTTTTTTTTATTTTTTTAAGAAATTAATTTTGATGCATCAGTATTAACCAGTTAGAATCCAATATCACAGTAGCTTTAGATTTCATTGCTTGATCATTTCCTATTCAAATATTGTTGCCAAAGGTTTTTGCATCTAGTTGTGTATATAAAGATACTTAACAGAAATTGCATAGGAACAATTTTCAAGGCTGTCCGTTGCTAGTATTATCACAGGTCTGCACAGTCCTCTTATCTTCTCACAGACATGATAAACATTCATCCTGCATAACCGCTGGTGCCATTGAAGGCTTATTATAATGTTGCACCTTTGTGATAATGACACATAATGAGCTGTAGGAGTCTAGATTGTTTGATCAGCTCTCTTGTATTTATCTCTAACAGAGTGCATGTGAACATCACGTTAAGGTGTACAATAAACTTATTGACCTTAGGCTCAATCTAGCTTATAGTATAATGATTCGTTTTGTGTTTGGAAAACTGGTCTCTAGTAATTGTCATGTGTTTGACTTGTTGCACAGTGATGACATGGCAAGTACTTAGCAATGCAGTTTAGTTGACCTCAGTTTGCCTCAGAGTAGATGCAATACTTGATTGACGTAATAAATGCAAGTTATAAAGCCGCTGTGTAGATGAAGTGATTTTAATCTGCCCTTTAGAGATGGCACCATCTTTCTATATGAAAAATGAATTTAATAAGAGATTCTTAACAAATGTTGAGTCATTTTTATTTAGACCTAGTTAGTGTTTAGGACAACAATGAGGGCTTTGGATTACTGTGTGGGATAGCAGCGCTAAGATTAATTCATAGGATTTCATGCCATCTCCGAGTGATTACCATGCTGGTTTTATGGTTTAACCTAGTTGCTTGGGAATGAGCTCCCTTTAGGCTAATGAGAGAATATTACAGCTTCAGAATAACATCATCAAGTGCAGACCCCTGTTTGAATGCAGTGTTGTGCTTTTGAATTAGGTTTGTTTTCATGAGTGTTCATCCTTTTAAAGTTATTACATGGCCTTCAATTCTGAATACTGTGTATTTGCTTGCAGGTGGGATTGGATAATGGGTGCATTGCTTGAGTGTTGGTAATAAAAAACAGAGCTATCTTAAGATCATCTCTCCTGAGATCTCATTGTGTGGATAGTGAAGGTGTAGTTTCCATATCAGGTTTTTGTGTTCAGGAGGAATCCATAACAAGCATTGCTGAGCATGGTTGACCTGTATTCACACACTAACAGTTAGGGCTGCACAATTAAATTAAATCGCAAAGGCAATAAATCGCGATTAGGCAGAAGCTGCGATTGTCATGCGTATCTTTCAGTGAAGCCCGGTTCTGTGATCAGCAGTAAATCTTCATCTGAAGGCCAGAGGGCGCTCTCGCACGGAGACTCCAAATACACCCCAAAGAAGTCCCGCTGCAGCTGAATAAACAGAAGATTTAACTGCTTTCATTGATTCAACGTGACTAATAAACACACGACTACGACAATATATGGTTTATCTGAGTTCTTCTTATTGTAATTTTCTTCATAATGTATATCTATTATTAAATGCTAATCGACATAGCCTTTATCACTGCTTAGAATACTATGAAATATGTTGCGTGCCTTATTTTGTGTAAGAAGCTGCATCATCTCACAGAAGGATTTATTTCAAACACTCAACTGATGTTATGAAGTGAGTTTGGAGTAAAAACATGTTATTAAATGTGGTATTTTCACGTGCGCTCAGATGAAGCAGCATTTACTACACAGAGCCGTAGTTCTCTGAGAAGATATGCAAACAGCTGTCATTATCGCGAACGATTTCATAATCCTACGATTATATCGTCTGCGATTATGAACGCGATTTTGCTAGCTTGTCAGAGGACTACGGCTCTGTGTATTAAAAGCTGCTTCATCTGAGAGCAGGTGATGGAGATTTAGTACTAATCACAGAACCGGCTTTACTGACAAAATGTGCATGACAATCGCGATTAATCGCGTTCGATTAATTGTGCAGCCCTACTAACAATAGTGTTTTTGTTGCTTAGTACATATTTTAATTGCTATTCAGTTGCTTCAAATAGATTATTTTCCTTTCAACGTTCAAAACCAATAGTAGAAATTATTTAACTGGTTTAATTAAGCAGCAAATGGCTTTTCTTTTAGATCACAAATATTTAAAGAATAAGAAATTCTTTTATTTCTCTCTGTGCAGCCCAGGTGTCCCGTAAGCTGACTTTCCTGTATCTTGCAAATGATGTCATACAAAATAGCAAGAGGAAAGGACCAGAGTTCACACAAGATTTTTCCCCTGTCATTGTTGATGCTTTCAAACATGTCTCCAGGTGAGTTAGACCAGTATATTTGGGCTGTTTAGCTCCTATGTAAATTGTAATTGTTATATTTTCTTATTTAGTGGGTTTAGTAAATTGTATTATGGATTGTATTTTTTTAAATGGAAAAATGTACTTCATTCTGTGTTATTGAATAAATAAACACCTAGTACAGTATTTTAGTTTAACCTTTACGTTAGTTCCATTTATTAAATACTTAAAATGTTTCTTAGGCAAGAATAATTGGGTCGTAACTTGAACCCAAACATTGGCATCTTGTATTTGTGTTGCTATGATTCTTCCTGTCCTAAAATTATATTTACCATGTTTTTATCTATCCTGTCCAGTGAAGGAGATGAGAGCTGTAAGAAACAGTTAGGTAGAGTTCTGTCCATCTGGCAGGAAAGAGCTGTCTATGAGAATGACATACTGGACAAACTCTCTGATGTCCTGCGTAAGTAAACCAACACAAGGTCACACTGATTTCAAAGGTAATTGTGAATACAGTATAGTCGCTCAGAGAGACTCAGTAGTTTTTTTTTTATAAGTGTCGTGAAGTCTTTAAGAGTGAGAATACCTTTGTTAAAGGAACACTCCAATTTTTTTGAAAATAGGCTCATTTTCCAACTCCCCAAGAGTTAAACAGTTGAGTTTTACCGTTTTAGCCAATCTCCGGGTCTGGTGATAGCACTTTTAACATAGCTTAGCATAGATCATTGAATCTGATTAGACCGTTAGCATCTCGCTCAAAAATGACCAAAGAGTTTCGATATTTTTCCTATTTAAAACGTGACTCTTCTATAGTTACATCGTGTACTAAGACTGACGGAAAATGAAAAGTTGAGATTTTCTAGGCCGATATGGCTAGTAACTATACTCTCATTCCGGCGTAATAATCAAGGAACTTTGCTGCCGTACCATGGGTGCAGCAGGTGCAATATTACACAGCGCCTGAAAGTAGTCCCCAGCTATATCATAACCAGTTACCTAGCTGGGGACTACTTTCAGGCGCTGCGTAATATCATTGCGCCTGCTGTCTTAGTACATGATGTAACTACAATAGAGTCAAGTTTTAAATAGGAAAAATATCGAAACTCTTTGGTCATTTTTGAGCAAGATGCTAACGGTCTAATCCGATTCAATGATCTATGCTAAGCTACGTTAAAAGTGCTACCGCCAGACCCGGAGATCGGATGAATGGCTTCGAAAACGGTAAAACTCAACTGTTTAACCTGTTAACATGCACCAGGACGCCAGCGCACTGAAAGCTCTTTGTTTGCACATGTCATTGTTTTCAAACAGATAAAGTAAAACAGGACAAAATGAATCTTGACAAACTATATATCATTTTGAAGGTCTAAGCCTCAAGCATCGACGACAGATCGCTGTTTTTCGATAGAAAGCTTATAAGGAATGTATTTGCTAAATTTGTGTAAGCAGTACACCAAAACATGTAGAAAAAAAACCCCGCAGTACATACCAGATTCATCCTGATAATGAGACACAAACGTATCCACTGCTGTAAATCCCGGTTTAGTTTGAGAAATAAGGGTCCACGGAACGACATTCCATCGAGCACTTTTAGTCCAAAGAAACAACAAAGTTGTAATTTGGATCGTTATTCCTTTGTTTACGTCTCATCTCTTCAGGGAGAGTTATTGTTTGTGTCCGTTATGGAACAAATTACGCTCAAAAACAGCGTCTTGGTGGTAAAAAAAACAGCATGATTTTGTAGCAGGCAATGTCCCAAACAGAATGAGATCATCCCAAAAAAAAAAAGTCAAAGATACGCGTAAGATTGTTTATTTGAATTCTGGCGCTCCCTCGCGATGGCGCGTGACGCACCTGTCATCTGATGGGGGCGTAACTTAGCGATCTTTTTTGCACAAATAATCCTTTTTTTTTTGTTTTTTTTTTTTACATTTTTCATATATGTTTGCGTGTTTTGTGGGGAATTGCCTGTATCTGTATGATTAACATCTGTATGGCTGATAATCAGCATGTAATTACTGACCGTTCACAGATATTAGTGTGAATGCAGTCTATATAAAAGGCCATTATAATGTGATTATTGACAATATGGGCGGCCATCTGTATGATTAGCATCTGTATGAATGATCGTCAATATGTGATTACTGATATACAGGAGCATCTATATGTCAGGAAATCAGAGTATGTACTTAAGTTATTTTTTTTTATTATTATTGTTTTTTTTTATCACTCAAATTATTCTTATTGTATTTTTCTAGTGCTCAAATAAATCACTGATACGATGTCTAAGATTCTGTCTACTGTTTTATAATTGAAAAACTGCAGTGGCATGTATAATGACTAAATAGTTTGTAGTAGAACCCTTCAATAAAATTTTTCATGGTATCTTCTTCAGATTTGAAATATAAACTCATGAGACATGTGACTTTCAACCCATTACTTTTCTGGATTGCTTCAGGACTGATTTCATGTATTTTTATATGAAATAAAAAAAAAATTCAGTGTGGTACAATTTTTATCAAGGCACTTAAGTGTCTATAACTTTTTATATTTTTGAGCATTATCAACTCTGGATGATGGATAGTAAAGCCCAAAGGGTATTCTTTCCAAAGACACCAACATTGTGTGTGTGGCACACTGAAGTCAGGAGCTGTTACCATTTTAAGTTAGTTAGTCATTTTCAGCTGTGATTCCCAATATGGGGGGCGCTGGTTAACAGGTTAACTCTTGGGGAGTTGGAAAATGAGCCTATTTTCAAAAAAAGTGGAGTGTTCCTTTAAAGTATGACATGTAGAATGTCTCCTCATGACTTACAGAGGTAGAAAAGAAGGCCAAGAAAAGGCCTTACGAGGAGATTAAGGTGAACGATGATGACTTCGCCTCCCAAAGCTCCCCTGCTGAACCTCCACAGGTATGAAAGAACGGCCTTATGTAATGCCTACACTCTAAAAAAAACAAAAAAACAATGGTGCTACATAGCACTAAAAGTGGTTCTTTGACTCGTAATCACAGGGGAATCACTTTTGGTGCTGTATAGCACCAAATCTTGGTGCCTCAGCGGTTCTTCACCGGTTCTTTGGCATGACTGAGGGGCTATATAGCACCGCTACCATAGATACCCCCTTTCCACCAGCAGGAACCAGGTGCTAGTTCAGAGCCAGTGCTATTGCCGGTTCTTAGTTGGTTCGACTGACCTTTAAGAACCGGTTGCTTTTCCACAGGCTAGAGAGCCAATACAGAGCCAGGTCTTACATTACTGAATACGTTTCATGTTTCATTTCACTAGCACGGTAGCGCCAAACACAACAGACTTGTTCGAGGTGCATCGGCGCCACGCAGACAGATCGATCAATCGATCGGCGCAAAACACTCTAAAGCACCGCGAGAGCGATCCAAAAGCATAAAGAGCCGTCTGCTTTCCAGTCGCTCCTGCAGCAACCCGATGCCTCGCACCGACCGGTCCACACAGCGCCGATCCATCCTGAACAAGCCTAAACAAACTATCAACAATGGCGGACGTTGCATTGCTATTGTTGTTCATGGCTTTGTGAACCTACATTGGCATCCAAACACGGTGAATCCAACGTGTTCGTGTTTAGCTGCTATTTCAAATATGGCGGTCCAAAGTTTCTGTTTGTCTTGATGGTCATGGTAACCCCAGCCCCTGACGCAAGCGGTTCTTCCTTCTAGCCCAGCAATGTTTTGGTGCTACTTACGAACCGCTTTTCCTGGTTCGGAGCTGGTGCTTTGAGTGTGGAAAGACAAAGAACCGGTTTGAAACTAGGCTCTGGCTCCGAACCAGCACTGGAACTGCCTTGGTGGAAAATGGGTAATAATACAGAACCTGTCAAGCTCCTGTATGGTTCTTCAGTGGTTCTTTGGGGTGATTAAGGTGCTATATAGCTCAACTGCTGTACAAAGAACCTGTTAAGCCCCTTTAAAGGTTCTTTACGAGCCAAAGAACCACTGTTGGTGCTGTTTAGCACCATTTTTGTTGAAGAAATACAATGCAATATGGCACCTCTTATGGTTCTACATAGCACCATTTGACAAAGGTGCTGTATAGCACCTTTAAAGATATGGTGCTATATAGCACCAAAAGTGGTTCCCCTATGATTACGAGACAAGAACCACTTTTAGTGCTATATAGCACCATTTTTTTAGTGTATTTTCTTATAAACTGACTTCATGTCAGTTTAGTCTTCCATGTTATGACTTGTTTTGTATATCTCAGACTGCAGATCTGATCCGAGCACTACAGGAGCTTGAGAACGCAGCCTCCAGCGATGCAGCTCTCCACCAGAGGATCTCTGCTCTACCCCCAGAGGTGCAGGACACCTCTCTATTGCACAAAGTTACAGGTGAGAACACCCATGCAACCATCCTTCATGTTAGGACTAAGTAGATGCAGCAGAAACACAATTAAATACAAATGTTATTTTAATTAATAATTTGTGGTGTCAGCTACATCTAGAGCACAGATTGTAATCACTCAATTGGAACAGAACACTGGGGTCTCCAGATTTTCAAAACTTTAACTGTCTCTAACTTGACAAACTGTCTTAGAAAATGCAACATTCATAGCATGAAATGTGATGCAACTGCAAAATGTGTCTGTCTGCATGTGTACATTAAAATACAAAACTTTTATCGCACAAGTGACCACAGTTCTCAAAGAAAACACCTACAATTTGAGCTTAATCACGGCAACACTGCATCCTGGTTCCCTCGAGGAAAAAAATACTCATCATCCCTGCAGCACTATGTAGCAAGCTTTAAAAAAATCATATGTAGTTAACCATTTTGATTGTCTGTGTCTGTCCGATTGTGTTTTTTCAGATAAAGAGTCAGGGGAGCGTCTTTCTCGGTTGGTGGAAGAGGCCTGCATGCTTCTAGCTGACTACAGTGGGCGGCTGGCAGCAGAGATTGATGATCGGCGGCAGCTCACACGCACACTTGCCGTCTTTTTGCAGAGTCAGAGAGACGGCCTGGCCCAGAACGAGCAGAAACTAGAAGTGGGTAAACTTACTGACTTCACAGTTTCTTTCCTTTTCTTTTTATCCTCAGTTGCTGTCTCTACATGTCATTTTCTTTCTACCCTTCTTTCTTTTTTTATACTTATGTTCGTGTGATTATTGCTGCATGTGGTTGCTCCATATTTGGGTTTGTTTTGCCCATAGGGGGCAGTGAAGCTCCTTTATCAAATAATTTCAGCAAATGCAGCCTAGCTATCTCTTATTTTTTAATTCCTATGCATGAGACATGCATTACTGGTCTGGTAAGTGTATACATATAAATGTATACACTAAGTTAAAAGTTATATGCGCATTAACTGCTTCATTTTCCAGCCTTTGCCAACAGGTAGTGAGCAGGTTCCTGTGTTCCACCTGATGTCGCCTTTACAGAATAAATAAAAATAAAAGAAACAAACACCAATCTCTTGAGTGTGCATCTTTTTTGCTTATGCACTGGCTTTCACAAATACATCCTTATTGAGTGAAATAACTTAAGAAACTGGCTGAAACTTATTCTCTAACACTTTACTAAAAAAGTTATATGCCTTAAAATTAGTTCTACTGTAGTTAACATGATTTAAACAATGAACACCTTTGCAGCATCTATTATTCTTGGTTAATATTAAGATTGTTAGTTCAAAATTTATTAACTAATGAACAATAGCATGTTTACAAAATGATTAACAAATGCTTGTAAAAGATTGTTCATTGTTAGTTTATAATGCCAAATGTGCAGAATTTGTATTTAAATTAAATCTTTTAAACAGTTCATCATCTATAAGCATGGCATTTATAAGCATAGTTCATGCATTTATATATTGGTTTTAATTTAAGTTTTCATTTGAACCCCTTAAAGCCTCGTTTCAAACTCTTAAGGATTAAACAATTGCTATAGTTATCCTGTAATTGCATCAGTGTAGTCCATATTTAATTCATTCAAATATTTGCCATGTAAAGTTTACTTTACATTGTAGTAGAACAAACATTAACCATATACAAAGGTACAAACATGTCTCCCTGACAATGTTTATTATTATTGAAAATATTCTGGTGTAAATGAATGTTTAAATTTAAATCACGATTTAAAACTTTATTTCTGAGATGCTTTTCTGATTCTTTACAAAAGTAAACCTTCTAGTGTTTAATTAGACTTATAGGCATGTTGAATAGATTTAAAAAGTAACTTTTAAAACTTTTATGTGCTTTATTTTACATGCTGGAACAGAGTAACATTCCTAAACTTTGTAACTGATGTCAATTAAACATAAAATTGTTTAACAGTTGTTAGGAAACACAAATGTCAAGAACTTAAGCCTTTGACACAATCACAGAGGCTCACTGAAATCAATACAAAATGTACTGACACTAGAAGCTTTAGGATGTTGTCTAAGCTGTTTTACATATGTTTAAAATGCTTCATATAACAGCAGACTACATTGTTTCAATGTGTCTGTACTCATTGTAAACAGTAACAGCTGCTACGTGTTTATGAGTGAGATACTGAGAACTGTAACAAAGTGATGTAATAACACAGTTTGCGTATCTGAACTAAATTAAACAATTAGATTTAGTAAATTCCAAAAAGAGTTAGACTTGTTGCAGTTCTTAACGAGCCTTATCTTTAAAATTTATAAAAAAAACATTTTAATAATAATAAAAAAAGCTAATGCTTTCTGTAGCAGCGCAAAACAATGGAAACGATTTTTCAAAGTTGTAAATAAAACGAAGATTATTAGAGTACATTTACAAAAAAACAAAAATAGTATTTTAGTTATTTTACCTAAAAAATGTATTAAATGTTTAATGCTATATATTTTTTCATTGTACATATTTATTTTAGTAATATACTTCCAATTATATTTTTTCACTAACAAGTTTGTTTGCATGTTTTATTTTAGGAATATAAGCGCAAACTGGCCCGGGTGTCCCAGGTACGGAAGGAGCTGCGGTCTCGTCTCAGCAGTCTCCCAGACCTCTCTCGGCTCCCTAATGTTACAGGTGGCCATGTCCGCCTTCCCTCCTCCGGCGATCTTTACAGCCCCTCTGATTGAGCTGGACTCTCACCCCATCACCACTCTCCTGCTCCTCTGGCTGTCAGTCTTTCTTGCTTCATTTTCTAACAGTTGACACTACCTGGCCACTGTACTAGTGGATGTGTCTAATATGCAGTCCATGGCTGCCTGAGTGTTTCAATGATGAGCACCATCACTTGAATTCATCGTCCCCCTTTGTAATGAAGAAGTATTGTTCAAGTAGGGTGACAATACATCCTCTTTTTCCTGGACATGTCTTGGCTGGGATTTCTAAAATGTCTGGGTTTTGGATTTTGTTTGCCATTGACTTGCTGTCATTGCACATAATTGACCAGTTGTGGCATGCAAGAAGGTGGGATCGACAGAGAATGGTCAAAGCAATACAAATAAACGTGTATATACAGGGGCGCATTAATGCACGGGCTTCAAGGGGCTGAAGCCCAGGGGCCTACACTGGAAAGGGGGCCCACTGTCTGCAGGGAAATTATATTTTTAGAATAATTATTTATATGGGAGTTTGCAGCAGTGACAACAGCATTCTGTAAACAAACTCACACACTCATTTTCAGCGACGCCCTGGTTGTAGTAGCCTATATAGTGAATGGTTCAGTTTAGGTTCCCCCCACACAGTTTGTGTAGTTGGTATGTTCCACGTGTTCCACCGATATACTGTAAGCGGAATGCACATTAATGCATTTGCTTATTTCGCTATTAAAGTAACGTTAGCCCAGCACGAGAGTGTCTTTATGTTAACGTTCAGATTAACAAGAGAAACAACACTGCTGTGTGAAAGGAACTGGACCGGACAACTTTCTGTAACATACAGTGCGAGTTCAGTAACTTGCGTGGATGTAATCTGTGTCACCTGAAGGTTTTAGATTAAGGTGCTGCTTCAAAATCTCAATTTTAAATCCAGGGATGGAAAAATAGGAATCGTCCACCTCGCTTAAATGTGATCATTAAACTTTATACGACTGTGATTTAATTAATTAAACGTGAGCACGGCATGTTTTAAAATAAAAACTCAGTTAGCAATCACCAAACAATCCTAATGCTGTAGCCCAGGGGCCTCTGGATATCTTAAGGTGCCCCTGTGTATATATAAGTTTCAAGTTTTATTTGTCACATACACGACTATATAGAGATTGTATAACTAGCAGTGAAATGTGAGTCAGGTCCGCTCCATGGACAGAGCAAATATTGTAGAATACAACACAAGGGAAGTATACATAAAATAAAATGAATAAAAAATAAGATATGAAGAACAAAATATAAAATGTTACGACCCTGTCTAGGGTATACAAAAATATAAAAGAATGTGCATGACAGTATGCTTTAGAATTAAATATTAAGATAAGCATGACTGTACGAGAGAGGAATGTGCAAATAGGTTGTACATGGTTGACATGTAGCAGCAATCACAAAAAAAATAAATATAAAAAATAAGATACCAAGGCACAGAAAGTGTTGTGTGCAAATGACACTGTCAGTATGAGGTAGAGAATAATGAATATCTTACTGATTGTTGGTGATTATAAAGTCCTCGTATAATGTACGAGGACTGTAAAGAGCACGTTAATAGGAAAACAAAGCCAAAATCTGGACATTTAGGTAGTTTAGACATCCCAGTCTTGACATGTTTGGGGAAAAAGAGGACATCTAATCGCCCAAGTTCAAGTGCATTGGAATCAAGAGTTGTTCTTGAATAACAAGATGAGTCAGTAGAGAAACTTTGGATTTTTCCTTTTTTTATTGCTTTGTTTTGGAAGCTTCCACCGAAAGTTAAAACAGACCTCCTACTCAACAAATAAACATCTGCAATGGTAAATTACTTTACGAATAGACATTATATGGCAGTTTGGTTTGAAAAACCCATCTGTTCTTCAGTCTGTAGGTTTCTCTCCAGCTCCTCTCTTACACATTTCATACTTCAGATCTCCAGATTTGTGGTGGTTATTTTTGTATTTTTGCAGTGAATATTAATTTCAGTGCAGTATCTTATAATCAGCTGCAGTATGTTAGTGCGGCAGTCATATCAACGAACCCCTTTTGCACACTGAAGGTCACATGTGCTGTAGTTAATGTAAGAGCTTTGCAGTGAGCAAAGAGATGTTTTCCCTTTTGGGTTTGTGCTTACCAGCATACATTGCTCCAATAGTAGAGTATACCTTATAATATTCAGATTTTAATCGCTTTAGGTTTATTTCATTGTAATTATGAAATTATGACCGAGAAGTGAAACACAATTTCACATGCCTCAAAAGGTCAATGGTCGTTTGCACCATTGATCAAACAAATTCAAATATGTTAGCTGTCATCTTGTCTCTGTTCATCTAGAGACAGTGCTTTGGTAAAGACAAAAAAATGTCATTGTCCCTATGGGTTTGTTGGTTGAAGCATTAGCGCTTATGTGCATTTTACTGTATGGTCTCTCTCATTGTTCATCTGTGATGAAAAGAATCCCTACTATTACAACCGTTTCCTTTGTACGATCCGAAGGGGCTGTTCATTGTCTGTGAAACCACAACTTTTAACTTATTTAGTTGCAAGTGTACATTTTAACGTCAGCCTTTGTAAGTAATGTGTTGGTCTGAGCCAAATAAAGCTGAAGGCAAAGAATAAAATAGTCTGTTTACTTATGATTGTGAAGAATGTGAAAATAGCATTTATGTTTGCCCAAACTACTTTTGTTTACAGATTTTAATCTAGTTTCTCACTACTGTGTTTGTTTAATGTCTGATGTATTTGGAATAATTGGAACCACATTTTAAATTATGTCTTGCTGCTGGACAGTTTCTTAAGAGAAGATTTTCTTAAAATTCCTTGTGTTTTACAGGGACAATTTAGAGGGTAAGTCCTATTGAGAATTATGTATTCAATTTTTAAAAAAAAATTTTGTCTCATGATGTGAATTATTGGAGGAAATTTCCATCCTTCAGTATCCTTCAGGATTGGTATCAAATTATTATAATAATTTCAATAGCCGCCTTGTGACTTGTTTGGGAAAATACAATGTACCATTGAAGTGATTAAATTAGTCAACCATTTAAACCTAATCAACTTACTGAATGTGTTAGAGCTCTTCAAGGATGTGTTAACTGATTGTCTCTGCAAAAGGTCAGTTTTCTTGGGGTCTTTCACTGTCAATCATCGCAATCTGGAGTTGCAAGCAGCCTGATCGTTTGCACACGGTTCTCAGTCACAAGGCTTCAGAGAAAGCCGCTTTTTCACTGAGCACCAAATATTAAGACTTCCTGTTTATACAAGTCGAGTTAAAACGGTAATATGTGATACATGTACTCCTTTGATATATAATCAGATCTTAAAGTTACAAATAGCAATTTCAACATTTACCACAGCAGCTTGGAAAAATATTTCAGAGTTCATTATGCAGCGTCACTTAATAGTAAATGCTCTAGTTACTGTCCGTCTATTATATCGCCAGATGAAGTGATCCTAAAGGATACCATTGTGCTTTGTAGAAGAAAAACACATCACAGTTTGATCAGAAACTGTTTGCACACGGTTCGCAGTCACAAGGCTTCAAATAACAGCGCTTTTGCACTGAGCCTCAGATATCAACACTTTACCTCCTGGGGATGCTGCTAGCACTGTGACAAGACGATTTTAACGACCGTTTTATTATTTATTATCGTTATTTTAGCATTTTCGATAGGTATAGCCCATATTTTAAAGTTCTGATAAAGAGTTAAATCAAATTAAGTGAAGTGAAGGAAAAGTAAAACCATGGTAAAAAATGATCCAGAGAAGTTCCGTTTGGTCACGGACAACGACGCAAAAATGTACACCATCACGTCAGAAAGGTAAATTGATTGCTTTATTTTATTTCTTACTCTTAATTTATTAGTAGCCTATTGTAAATTATTATTTTAACAAAATGTTGAGATTTTTTAAAACTGGAATTAGGTTGTATAGGCCTATAAAACACTCAAGACCTAATTCCAGTTTTAATATTCCAGTATACGTAAAGGCACAGTGAAACTTTTTTGTTTCGTTTACTTTTTCTTCTTTTCATTAATTAGCAATGAGTGAGATTTCAAAAGGGGCTCAACTGAGTGGAGTGCAAATTTTGCACTGCGCCCCAATCTGGGTTAGAAATGAAAACAGGATTACATTTGTGGGTCGTTCAAGGCAGCTGTGGTGCCCGAGTCGCTTCTTTTCAGTGAATTGTTCTAACGGGTTTGTAAAACGGTCTGAATCGATTTGCGGTTCGATTCGTGCGGACAGCTCAGTCAGTGAGACAGTATCCACATACAGACCGAGTTTAGGCTAAATGTATTTTACCGATACCTCAACTGAAACAAAAGGCTACTTTTGAGTAGGCTATCTTCTGCTCCTGTAAGTTTGTCACTGTGTAAATTATCAATATTTACACGTGATGTGAATTTTTTTTAATGTCAAAATGTTTGGGCGTATTTCTGAAAGTCTGGTATTACCAGAAATACTCCCTTATTAGGCTATAAAACAGGCATTTTTTTTAATTCAAATGATGCATAACAAGAATAGCTGAGGTTATTTAGGCCTATAGCCTATTTGCACTGTGTAAATAGCGATAGAGGCTATTTACACGAAGTGCAAATAGCAACAATGGATTCTATTTACACTAAGTGAAAATAGCAGCATTTTTTGTGATATGCTATTTACACTAAGTGCATATAGCTATAGATTCTATTTACACTATGTTAAAATAGCAGGATTTTCTGCTATTTATACTACTTATTGCAAATAGTGGCAATTATCTGCACCTCAGTATTGTAGTACATTATAAAACAGAATGCAATAATAAGTTATTGAGTGTACTTATTGGTACATAAAGCCCTCCCCAAAATCCCTTTAGGTATTCTATAGTCTTTGCCTTCCCTACACTAACCCTACCCGTTACTTTATTTTCAACTTTTTGATTGTTTCCTTCATTTTTATTGAAAATAATTGCTTTTCTGATGTAATTTGAAATTTGAAAAAAGTTCGCCAACCTGGGTCGATCGCGACAAAATGTGAGCACAACACACGAAACGTTTTACCATCTGGGCCACCCGTTTTTTGTAATATTGACTAGCCCAATCACACGATGGTGGGCGGAGTTAGTGTAAATAGCCTCTGCCTTTTTTATTGACATATTTATGTATTTATATCATTGTAGGCTGCAGGTGAATTGTCATGCATGCAACTACTTTTTTATTTTTATTTTTTTAGTTTGTTATTCAAAACTGACTCCTCAAGAAATCAATAAGAAATCTTAATTTAATTATGTTAATGTTCTTTACTCTTCCAGTATGTCCTCAGGTGAGATGAAAGATGGTAAGCACTGTCACGATAACAGCTATGCCCTGGAGGACCGAGAGCGTGAAAAGAAGCTTGCCAAGAAACGCTTGTACATTGTTTCAGCAGTGTGTCTGGTCTTCATGGTGGGCGAGATCTTAGGTGTGTGACCCTTACTGCTGATTGGCTGCAAATTGGCTGCTGTATTTGTTTTTGCACACTCAAAGTATTGCTGGTAAATACGTGCTGCTGTCTGGTCTGTGTACAGGTGGGTATTTTGCTGGAAGTCTGGCAGTGATGACAGATGCTGCCCACCTGCTTGTGGACCTCACCAGCTTCATCATCAGTTTGTGCTCGCTGTGGCTGTCGTCCAGACCTGCTACACGCACTCTCAATTACGGCTTTCATCGAGCAGGTGAATCGCTGGAATTGTAGAACAGTAAATTGTTGTCATGTTGTTCAAAATTCCTGGGTTACATTACATTGATCAAAAGTGACAGTGAAGACATTTATAACCTTTCTATTTCAAATAAATAATGTTCTTTTGAACTTTCTATTCATCAAAGAATCCCTATCAAATTGTGTATCACGGTTTCCACAAAAATATTATGCAGCACAACTGTTTTTAGCATTGATGCTACTACTAATCACAAAAGAATAATTCCTGAAGGTGACACTGAAGACTGGAGTAATGGCTGCGGAAAATTCAGCTTCAAAATCACAGGAATAAATTATATTTTAATATATACTAAAATGCAAAATAGTTATTTTACATTTAAATAACATTTCAAAATATTACAAATTGTTCTGCATTTTTGATCAAATAAATGAGGATAAGAGATCTCTTTCAGAAACATTAAAAAATCTAACGGACACCAAACTTTTGAACAGTAATGTATTTATGCAACTTCTTTTATAGTCATGATATGCTAGTGAACTATATGAACTACAAGTGTAATTCCATATACGTATATACTATTGGATGTTTTCAGAAATCTTGGGTGCTCTGCTGTCGGTTTTCACCATTTGGCTGGTTACTGGTGTGCTGGTGTATCTAGCAGTGGAACGGCTCATTGATGATGACTTCACTATTGAGGGCACAGTCATGCTGATCACCTCTGGCTGTGCTGTACTGGCCAACATTATGTAAGACAAAAGCCTCATTGTGCAATGCAGTTCTATTACAGAGTATATCCGCATGCTATTAATAGCCTCATTTATGGCCTTTGGCATTTTAGCAAAATGGTTATTTGCTGTGAAAATGACCTTCTATCTGTTCTTCTCTGTGCAGAATGGCCTTCACTCTGCATCAGTCAGGTCATGGCCATAGTCACGGTGGTCTGAGCGGCGGCCACAGTCACGACCATGGGAAGGAAAACGGCCACAGTCATTCTAATGCTGATCATTGTGACGTAGAGGAGAATAGGTCTGGTAAAAGACAACAAGCTAATGCTAGCGTCAGGGCAGCGTTCGTCCATGTGATTGGAGATCTTCTACAGAGTATCAGTGTGCTTGTCAGTGCGCTCATCATCTTTTTTAAGGTAAAAGATCAGAGGTTATTAGCATTGACGAGTCCTAACGGATGAACCAGCACTATTTAACATAAAAGTAACAATGGCTTGAACAGTGGCTATCTGTTTGTCAAACAGACAGAGCAGAAAATATACAGTTAAGAGAGAATATTGGTGTTGTGTGAATGCATTTTATTGTGATAGTGTAGCAGATATAGATGCAATTTGATGGCATAATCCTAATGAACTGAATTATTTTCTTTTTATAGCCTGAATATAAAATTGCAGATCCCATCTGCACCTTCCTGTTTTCTCTATTTGTCCTGGGCACCACATTCACCATCATGAGGGACATAATTATTGTCCTAATGGAAGGTAAATAAGTTTTACTTGTGATTTTTGCTGTTTCAGTTATGCTTCAGAAATTATAATTTAGGCAAAGAATGGTGACTTTAAAGAAGCTAAGTATGTTTATGTAAACACCAAATTAATGCTGAGTAACTTACAGACATAATATTGACTTTAGACATAATATTGTTTGTCTAAGTTACAGTACTTTGTCTATTTTAGTTCTGCCAATGAAAATAGTCCTAAACGAAGATGAGAGAGAATCTGATATTTCTGTGCATCTACAATAATGGTGTTTTGTTCCTGTGTTTTTGAGCGAATCAGTAAAGTGAATGACTGACTCCCTCATAATGACATCACTGTTTTTGTTCCTGAGTGAATCAGTGTCTTTGAACAAAACGGTTGAGTGAATGATTCAGTGACTCGCTTATAATGACCGTCATATAATTTTGATTAGTTTAATTTCTACATTTCTGTTCACCACAAAATTGTCATACCTCCAATGTGCTATTTCATAGTTTTGATGAGTTACTTATTATTCTTAAATATAGAATAATAATGAATAAGTAGGTCTGTCTTTGACTTTTGATTGGTAAATTAATTGAAGGAAAATCTTAAATATAAGTATCTATAAATAAATAGCTGTTTTATTGGCCACTAGGCATTCTATGGAAGGTTGTTTAATTTTTCATGTCCTCTGAATTTCATATTCTCTTTAAAACATTTCTTGGAACATGAGGATTTTAAGTAGGAGCTCCTCAGCCTCAGTGTTTCTCCTCCACAGGTACGCCAGCTGGTGTGAACTATAATGAGGTGAGGGAACAACTGCTCAGAGTAAAAGGTGTCAAAGCTGTGCACAACCTTCACATCTGGGCCCTGACAATAAACCAGGCTGTACTTTCCGCTCATGTGGCTATAGGTAACACTTTTAACTCCATATGGAATCTTTGTGACATTTATTAGCATATAGCCTATAGCAAAAACATATTTCTGAAATATTCACCCTAGGTATGTGTTTATAACCACCTGTTCATTTTTAATTCCTCAGATGATACTGTAGAGCCACAGGTGGTGTTGAGAGAAATGACCCAGGCCTGTTTCACAACATACAGTTTCCATTCGGTAACCATTCAACTGGAGCCACAGGCAGACCAGAGGCCTGACTGCAGCCTCTGTCAAGACCCCACAAAGTGAAACACCAAGAGACTTTACATTAAAGATCGGCCCTGGTCCAAAGGGACAAAAGATCCATGAAAGAGATCATTGAGGATTATTGTGGTGTTCATATTTTATAGCTGACATAATTTCACAAGTTTTAGTTTTTTGGACTTTGGACACCTCCATCTATGTTTTCCCACTAATTTGGATTTAAAGGGATAGTCACCCAAATGAAAAGTCTGCCATTTACTCACCTGTATATTGTTCCAAACCAGCATTGCTTTTTCTTCTGTTTTTTTTGTCTGTTCATGAAAGTTGTTTGGACTCCATTGTTCTTATTTTGTGTTCTGTAAAATAAAGTAAGTCATATAGATATGGAATGTTGTGAAGGTAAATTTAAATACATGATCATTTTTTTTTTTTTTTTTGGCTGGTCTAACCCTTTAAGAAGAATTTGTTGTGATAAATCTGTCAGGAAAGTGACTTGTTGATACGTGCTACATCTAATTCACTGAGCCAGGTAAGAAGGTTCTTTAGCAATGAAAATCATTTTGAATAGGCATATAATAACATTATTTGTTCTGTCATTTTCCATTTGTTCTTTCATGTGTTTATTTTTCGTCGTCAGCAAACAAGACTACTGTGATGGTGTAATGTACTGTACTTTTTGAAACATCCCTTATTTAAAGGGATAATTACCACTAATCAACATTACGCTCATCTTATTGTTGATCTTAGGCTTTGTTTGTTTACTTTCGTTCTTATTTCTGTAAGGCTGATTTGACTTTTTATTTCTTTGATCACTACAGGACTGATCAAGTATTTTGTCCCATTTCCTATGTTACGTTTTCACTCCTCAAGCAAAGACTGAAAATTCATATTACGGTAACACTTTACAATAAGATTCCATTAGTCACAAGAGTTACTAACAATAAGCAGTACAGTTAAGTATTTATTAATATTTGTTAACATTAGTTAATAAAAAAGCACAACTGTTCATTGTAAATTCATGTTAGCTCAGGTCTATTAAATAGTATTAACAGATAAAACCATTGATTCTAATAATGTATTAGGAAATGTTGAAATTAACATTAACTGCTTTTCATTGTTAGTTCATGTTAATCAAATGGGACTTATTGTAAAGTGTTATGCATATCCGTATTCATATTCAATTAAAGATTTTCTATTCAAATTTGAATAATATAAATTAAAAAGTATGTTTATATCTGTTGGTACTGTACAGTTTGGCTTATTTGGTTAGCAAAGCCTTACAGAAGCATCTTTGGTCTGTTTGTAATTAAACTGATGAATGTAGCGTTACAATCCAACTGTGTCTATAGTCAAAAAACTTGTTTGGTGATCTTTAACTTGATGGATGAGATATTTAATTTTTAAAGATCTAACAAACAAACTTTCTTATTCTTACATCCCAGATACCATTAATAGATCATTTAAAACAAATCTAGAACAGGTTTCTAAAATGGCTGTCTTTTAATTCCTTTGTTAAATGTATTATTCAAAGGAATGACCATCAAAAGAACAGGGAGCTTAATTTGAGCCATCGCTATCTCTTGCTCTCTTGTTTTCATTCTCTTTTAAGTGAAATACTGTATCTCTTTGTTCCTCCTGCTCAACCACGGTCTAATCCTTTTATAGTCCACTGGATGAGGATAGAAAATCAAGCCAAGCTAATAATCAAAATATACAAAGAAAAGCCCTTTTGAAGTGGGAGTCCCTTCGTGGCTTTACACACTATGAATAAGAAGAGTAAACAGTGCATATTCTCAGCTGAGAGGAACAAGATCACTCAGGTTTACAATAAGACCCACATCTCTGAAAGCCACAGACTCTGGATTACTTTAAATTATATGGAATCATCTTCTTTGATATTGAAAAAGGATATGTAGGATTATTAGGCATATGAATAGATGTAAGCAAAAGAGCAGGTCTACAAAACAGACTTGAACTCAGGTGAAATCAATGTTACTGATCACAGGGAGTCTGATGTTAAAAGTTCTCATTGATTCTTTTTCAGTTGTTGTTTAAAATCACACAAATTGATTCTGTATGAAGGTCTATCTTTGTTTTTGTTTGTTTTTTTTGTCCTGAACCAATGATCTGAGATCATTATGCAACTTTAGTCTTTTAATTTCCAATAATGCACTGACAGTTTCTTTAGATGTAAACATACAGCTTCACAGTTTTATTTAATGCTAATGTTATTGCAGGATTGTAGATAGCAGATGGCCATTTTTAAGATATACTGGGATTTTTAAATGTGGCAAGCATAATCTCAAAACATAAACAATCAATGTATAGGCTATAAAATATGAGTGAACGCTAGATAGCGCCCTGCACCTTCATCTAAAAAGCGTACTCGCATTAATGTCAGATGTAAGCTCGTAGAATAGTTATTTGTATTAAAAACAAAATTTAAGTATGATATTTGATTGAACAAACCTACTGTTTCCATAAAAAATCTTTCTTTGCTAAGCACTGAGCCACACACTTTGCATTTGTGGTAACGTTAGCCTACACGGTGACTTCTCGTGAAATCTCGCGATGGCTGACTCAGACGAGAACAAGACAGCACGGGAAAAAGTGACGTCTTGTCAACAACACTAACAAAGTGAAAAGGTATTTAAACGCTGTCAATGTTGCATATATTTAGACGAATAACATTTTCTGTGTTTCTGTCACATACCACGTTAGGTTTGTGTTCGTCCAGTGTCGTTAGACATTCAAGCTTTGATGATAGTAGCTCAGTGTAACGTTAGAGCTAAATAATGTTTTGTTGTATCTAAACAATGTGTATGCTGTTATGACTATGATTATGTGTTTTCACTTGCTTTTGCAGGTTATTGTTTTTATTTAATGTTTATAGATTGATTAGATAATGCTAAAATGTGATGTATGGTTTGTTATGTTTATGTTTTAGGTGTAACATGTCAATACTCTCTCTCTCTCTGTCTCTCTCTTATACAAACGTGAATATATATTGTTAACAGACATGCCACAAAGTCCCACTGAATAGCCACCCAGCCATCAGTGCCCACATCCCGCTGTCCCCATGACAACCCCTCCTCTGGCCCAGTTCCCCGGGCAACAGGCTCAGGCAGCTCGGGATGTGAACACAGCCTCGCTATGTCGGATCGGACAGGAGACGGTGCAGGACATCGTTTTACGAACCATGGAGATCTTTCAGCTGCTGAGAAACATGCAGGTAAGTTCATCCCCTCAAAGCCATCCATCCACAGGTGAAGACTTTACCCTGCTGACTCTCATTCTCCCTGTCTTCTCACTCAGCTGCCGAATGGAGTCACCTATCATCCTAACACTCATCAGGACCGGTTGGGGAAACTGCAGGAGCACTTGCGGATGCTCTCTGTTCTCTTCCGAAAGCTCCGTCTTGTCTATGACAAATGCAATGAAAATTGTGCTGGTCTGGACCCCATCCCCCCTGAGGTGAGATTATGCTTTCTTTATCACATTCCAGTCTAGTTTTAATGAAACTGACTTATATTTCACTACTTACATGATATTAAGTCATTTGGTTCTGAATATGAAACCAATCTTGAATATTTTCAATAGTATGATTTAATTTTAAAGAAGCAATAAGCACAACTTTTAAGTTTAATGGCCAGTATAGTATTGGTCTTAGACTTTATACCGATATCAAAATTAACATTTGTCAGTCACCAGATGCAAATAAAAACGATTATTTTCCTTTAACATTTGCCTTAGTGAAATGTTTACCATTAGAAGTTGATCTTGGATGCTGAAGTTTTTTTTTTTCTGTAACGCAGAGCAAATGACAATGTGTACACTAAAAAAGAAATGAACTTGCTACACCTTTGTTTTAGGTGGGTTAGTAGGCCTAAAAATTAAGATATTTACTTTTTCTTGAGTTGTTTAAGCTAAGTCATTCATGCCTTCTCTTTTCTTTTATCAAAGAGAGCAGTGGAATAAAGTCATTACATCTGCGGTTATTTTATTTACATTTATTTATATTTCACCCCTCAACAACTTTTATTTTCCTTTGAAGAACCAGGTAGTAACAATATATCCAAGAACCAGGTAGTATTTGTATTAAAAACAAGATTCAAGTACAATATTTGTTTGAGTAAACCTGCTGTTTCCATCAAAAACCTGTCTTTGCTAAGCACTGAGCCACACACTTTGCAAATTTGGTATCTTTTTATTTATCTTTTTTTTTTTTTTTATATAGCACCATATAATTACAATGTTCATTGTCCAAGGTGCTTTACAATTCAAAGATAAAACCAAATACCAACACAAAGAAACAAATACAGCTTGGTACAAGCTGACTTCTCGTCAAATCTCGCACCCTACTTTTTTTTCCCCTTTGAAGAACAAGGATTACCAAAAACCTGGATATATGCCGTCGCCTCATTTTAAAAGTGATTTCTAGACATGGTCATGTAAATAAATAAAATCAGAAAACTATATGAGCATTGAATATACTTTTTTTTTTTAGTTAAAAAAAATTATTAAGTGGAAAATGTAAATTTAAAAAAAAAATCCTTGTCTTTATTTCTTATCCTGTAAATCACGCAAAACTGGAAAAGACATCATGGGGCCTTTGAATATTTTTTTGGCTAATGGGGGGTCTTCGAATCACAAAGGTTGAGAAACACTGGCTTATATAGAATAAAACAGCTTTTTCTAGGCCACTGACTTGATTGAAACATCTCATATGTGTGTGGATCATTTTAAACACATTTCTCAAAAGTATTAATTATATTACGAGGGGTTGATAACTTGAAAGAGTGGAGTTTGAGTGAATATTCAAGAGTGGATTCATTTGATCTTGTACTTCAGCGAATTCTGTCCATCCCTAACATATACTCGCCTGCGAATGTTTTAATTAGTGCACCTTGTGAGCGCTACTTTTCAATTTCCAGCAGAGGAAACAACCTTGAATCACATTGTCAGCTTGGATTCCTGTTAGCATTGAAGTGATTTAGTGATTGAGTCCAACTGAGATTCCCACTGACTCAGTTTGGTCACCCTAAGAGCTCATTGACGTCATGTCTGGACTTGTAAAGAACAAACTCTGCAAGAGCTTACATGTTTTTCAGATCTTCTGAAGCGCTGCTGTAATGACTTCTGGAAACATCTGGAATAAAATATAGGCTAATGTTCCAATTGAGAAAAAAGGATATGAAAGACCAAAGAACTCATGAATCACAGGTACACATGAAAAACATGAAGTGTTGCTGTGATTTACACATAATTTGGCCCTCAGGAATTTAAGACTCAAATGTGTATGAGAGCAAATTAAGCCCTTTAGAGTTGGATCGAATGCACAGCTGGTCTGTTGAGTCACTCAAGCCAATCACTTTCTCTTATCGAAGAGAGCGGTGGAATAAAGTCATTAGATCTGCAGTAGCTTTAACTGGAGGGTATGAACAACATCCCTGAGAGTTGGAAATTCAGGTTTTTTCTTCTCATTAACAGAAGTGCCCCTGTGCTCACAGGATATTTATTTTGTCTCGGCCTCGTCTGTTTGGATTGCAGGTGTTCTCTTTAGCTCCTGTTGCGCTTTCTCTCCAAACAGGAAGTGCTATAATGGAGTCAGCGGCATTACCTCATCACCTCGCTAATTAGCTGCGGCACTCTGTAATGAACAGCTGGCGAAGTCCCTCATGTCAGCATTTTCCAACCCAGGCAATCACCGGCTCCCAACGGTGGAATTTCCTGCACAACGCAAACAAAATAGCCATGCCATTTCATTTACCACCTCACTTTTTCCATCCACTTCAGTCCCCCCAAAGTAATCAACCCGAGTGAACCTCACTGAATCATTGTTTTTCAGGCAGCTGGCAGAACACATCCATCTTTCAGTGTCTGGACCTTGAGTAATGTGTTGTCCACGTTATATTAACTAGCTGGCTCTTTCTTACTCCACTTGCTGCCGACAGGTGGGTACTTCCTTTGAAACTCAATGTGAGTTTGGTTCAGAGATTGTTTTTGTTCTTGTTCTTTTCTCAAATTCGTCGGACCTAAAGTGTGCAAAGCTAATTAAATCAGTCCTCGAGCTACGGCTTGTGTCTTTTCTCTCTCTGCTGGGCCAGTCACCCGCCTGTGGTTTGCTGCATTTACTTCCTTGACAAACCTGCCAGGGGCTTTTCTCTCTCCCTTCTTTGCATTTCATATGATCAGATTTTTCCTTCTTGCTTTTCTGTTGGCATGTGACAGCCTAAAGCCTGTAAGGTCTGTTCTGTAAACCGCAGACCCATGAAATATAAGTGATTCAGAATGTGGGACTTGAGTTTTCTGTTGCTGCTGAAATTATAGATATTTTAAGCTGTTCATTGGTTAACTTTTGCACTGCTGTTTTTGTTACAGTTTGACTAAAAAAAAAAAAAAAAAAAGGGAGAAAGGCAGACTTACACTACTGTTTAAAAGTTTGGGATCAGTAATATTTATTTTTTGAGAGAAATGAATACTTTTCGGCAAGGACACATTAAATTGATCAAAAGTGACAGTAAAGATTTTACAAAAGATTTCTATTTCAAATAAATGCTTTTTTCTTTTACTTTCCCATCCTTAAATTATTCTGAGAAAAAAAGCTACCAGAGTTTCCATAAAAATTTTACGCTGCATTTATAATAATGAATGAATGAATGATGCATTTATATAGCGCTTTTATTGTGTATTGTTGTACACCCAAAGCGCTTTACAATCATATGAGGGGGTCTCTCCTCAACCACCACCAGTTAAAAATTAATTAATATTTTAATAATTAAAAGTTTCTTGAGCACCAAATCACTAATGGAGTAATGGCTGCTGAAAATAGAAAATGACAAATAGAATATAACTATTTTAAATCCTAACCATAATTTACAGTATTACAGCTTTACTGTATTTTTGATCAAATAAATGCAGACTTGGTAAGCATAAGAGATTTTCGACAAACATTTAAAACTTTTACAGACCCCAGACTTTTTTATCGGTAGTAAAGACCTTTAGATTTATAAAATGTATTCAGTTGTAATGAGTAGTTAATGCATAACATGTTTTATCAAGGTTTTAAAATGTAAATGAGTAAGGGAATTTCATTGCACCTTTTGCCTTTTAGGCATCACTAGCCTTCACTGTTTAAATGGCCTTAAAATACAGTTTAATTTTAATGATATTCTGTCACATAGCTCAATAATAGTCAGTGACACAAATAACATTAAAAATCTTGAAGAAAGTTTTTCCTGTCATTTCCCATTGAAAATGTTTCTTGTGAAAGTAATTCTTGAACTCAAAGTTCTTGGATGTTTACAGAATAAAATAATATAGTGTAGAAGTACAAATCTGAGCTTTATTAATAAAAATAACAACATTTAAATGCAGTTATTTTTAATGAGAGAATTAAAAAGTGGTTTTATGCCCGTTATGATAAAACCAGTTGTCTATGAGTGTGTTTTTCTTTACTCGCATGCTCTGATTGCTTATCCAGAACACCAGCAGGTGTCACTGTGATGTTAAAGCGAGGAGATGATGATCCAGTGCCTGCAGAGCAGCGAGACTGCTGTCTGTTTGGCAAGGTCACAGAATAATGGAACCTCAAGAAAAGAATGAGACACTTTATAGATCTCAGAAAGCATATGTGGGGAGAACTATTTGAACCATTGTCCTGCAGTAAATTGAGGGAAACAAAGTCGTACCAAAGGTGAATGAGATTTATTTGAGGGTGGATCTGACGGTCTGCTTTTACTGTAACCTCGTCCAAGGCTGTTGAGAGGGCTCAGACAATTTGTAAAGCTGAATTATTCAAAGCACTTCATTTTAAAGCCAAAGGGCAGTGCCTGTTGAGGGATTTATTTAGGCAAAATAGCAGAGATGGCTGTTATGTTACAAAATTTAAAACCTAAGATCTGGTGGTGTTGATTTCTCTGTTAAGGCTTGCGATGAACTCCTTTTGAATTATGCAACAATCCATTACTGGGGCTTCAGCAGGTTGTTTAACTTCACAATCTCATCTCTTAAGCTCTTGTGTTGTTTAGACAATAGGTCATCACAGTGAGTGGTTACATAAAATTGTATTCAAACTGTGGTAGTATTTGTCCTTGGATACTTTTTGTGATTATTTTTCAGGCTTTTAAATGCCTGCCTTTGGATAATGGCCCAGCTTAACCTTAGTTCAGGGCGCTCATCTTTTAAGCTGCCTAGAGATAACCCAACTATCAAAATTCATGTTTCTGTTCACAAATACCACCATATCGTTTTCATTCATTTTTAATCCAAGATGTTTCTTCAGGAAGGCATCAGATTGCTCGTGGCAAGTAAATAATCAAATAAATACTTGAGTCTTGTGTGTAGTGACCCTGATTTATACAGGTGAGATTCGAAAGGTGCCTCATTCATCTACTGTTGAGCATTAAAAATAAATGGGATCATTGTTGAACCCTTGCAGCAATGACTTGTGATTTGTGGTAGCTCAGTGATTGAATATCTAGGTTTGTATTCTGAAGGTTACAGGTTTAAAACTCATAAGGGGACCATAACTTAACCTTAGGTTTTTCCAGAGGGACTGTCCCTGTAATAATTTTATTGTAAGACCTTTTGGATAGAAAAAGTGAAAAATAAGTAAATGAATGAATGCTAAAAGATTTTGTTAAAGGAGATCAGGAGTTGTATTTGTATTTCTTTAATTGTTTTTCAGGTTAAAGCAACTGTATGTGGTTTTGTGTAGTTTTTAGATTTTGAAGCCCCCTATAGGTAAATGAGTGCAATTCACTGTCGTAAATACACTCGTCGGCCACTTTATTAGGTATACCTTGCTAGTACTGGATTGGACCCCCCTTTTCACTTTAGAACGGTCTTAATTCTAAGTGGCATAAATCAACAAGGTGCTGGAAACATTCCTCAGAGATGTTGGTTCAACCTGCCATTCCAAATATCGCAGTAGAATTCCAGACTTATCAGACCAGGCAACCTTTTTTGTAGCCTCAGTTTTCTGTTCTTAGTTGACAGGAGTGGCACCCAGTGTGGTCTTCTGCTGCTGTAGCCCGTCTACTTCAAGGTTCAATGTGTTGTGTGTTCAGAGATGCTCCTCTGCATACCTGAGTTGTAATGAGTGGTTTGTTGAGTTACTGTTGCCTTTATCAGCTCAAACCAGTCTGGCCATTCTCTTCTGACCTCTGGAATTTTCGCCCACAGAACTGCTGCTTACTAGATATTTTCTCTTTTTGGACCATTCTCTGTAAACCCTAGAGATGTAGAGTTGTATGTAAAAAATCCCAGGAGATCAGCATTTTCTGAAATACTCAAGATGAGCCTATCTGGCACCAACATGCTTGGTTCTGATGCTCGGTTTTTGGACTTCAGCTTGTCTTGACCATATCTGTGTGCCTAAATACATTGAGTTGCTGCCGTGTAATTGGCTGAGAACGAGCAGTTGAACAGGTGTACCTAATAATGTGGCTGATGAATGTATATCACTGTGGTAATTACTGTGCATAGCTGTACGTGTGCATTTGTTGCTGCCATAAAGCAATCTGCGCTTTTCGCTGAATTTTGTACCCACTCACCAAACTTACATACTCCCACAACAGCTTTTTGGGGAGGAGTGTGGGAAAGAAACAGAAGCTGTTCGACTTATTAGAAGTCAGTGTACCATCAGAATGATTATGAAACTGATGTTTCAAGGTAAATACTCTTACATACAGTTGCTTTAAATGCTATAAATTACCAGAGCCTGATTCTTTTTTTAAAGTGTGAAATGGGCTCTGTATTTTTCCTGGCTGCTGTTTTTGACGTCACACCTCTGGATATTTGGTAGTGAAGGGCTTGGAACTGAGTATGTTCCTGTGGTGCCATCAGTGCCAAACAAAAATGAGTGCATAACAGTAATTGAAGTAATCAAAAAGTCACTATGTCGTCATTTTATTCTGTCTTTGTTTTTCAGCAACTTATCCCCTATGTTGGGGATGACAGTTCTAAACTGGATGACAGAATGGCCATTCAAATGCGTGCAGCCAGCGAAGAGAGAAGAGAAGTACTGGAAGTTAATAAGGTTAGAACCTTATTTTTTAGGACATTTTACTTTTGACAGATGCTTTTATCCAAAGCAACTTACATTGTATTTAAGGTATTCAGGTACATCTCAAAAAATTAGAATATCATTAAAAAGTTCATTTTTTCTTGTAACTTATTTCAAAAAGTGAAACTCTATATATTTTAGATTCATTGCATGTAAAGTAAAACATTTCAAAAGTTTTTTTTTTGTTTTAATTTTGATGATTAGAGCTTACAGCTCATGAAAGTCAAAAATCAGTATCTCAAAATATTAGAATATTTACATTTGAGTTTCAATAAATGACCATCCATACAGTATAAATTCCGGGTATCTCTTGTTCTTTAAAACCACAATAATGGGGAAGACTGCTGACTTGCAATGATCCAGAAGACGAACATTGACGCCCTCCACAAAGAGGGTAAGTCACAGAGGGTCATTACTGAAAGATGTGGCTATTTACAGAGTGCTGTATCAAAGCATATTAAATGCAAAGTTGACTGGAAGGAAGAATTTGGGTAGGAAAAGGTGCACAAGCAACAGGGATGACCGCAAGCTTGAGAATACTGTCAAGCAAAGCTGATTCAAACACTTGGGAGAGCTTCACAAGGAGTGGACTGAAGCTGGAGTCAGTGCATCAAGAGTCACCACGCTCAGACGTCTTCAAGAAAAGGGCTACCAAGCCACTTCTGAACCAGAGACAACATCAGAAGCGTCTTACCTGGGCTGTGGAGAAAAAGAAATGGACTGTTGCTCAGTGGTCCAAAGTCCACTTTTCAGATGAAAGTAAATTTTGCATTTCATTTGGAAATCAAGGTCCCAGAGTCTGGAGGAAGAGTGGAGAGGCTCAGAATCCATGTTGCTTGAAGTCCAGTGTGAAGTTTCCACAGTCAGTGATGATTTGGGCTGCCATGACATCTGCTGGTGTTGGTCCACTGTGTTTTCTGAAGTCCACAGTCAATGCAGCCATCTACCAGGAAATTTTAGAGCACTTCATGCTTCCTTCTGCTGACAAGCTTTATGGAGATGCTGATTTCATTTTCCAGCAGGACTTGGCACCTGCACACATTGCCAAAGGTACCAAAAGCTGGTTCAATGACCATGGTGTTACTGTGCTTGATTGGCCAGCAAACTCGCCTGACCTGAACCCCATAGAGAATCTATGGGGTATTGTCAAGAGGAAGATGAGAGACACCAGACCCAACAATGCAGATGAGCTGAAGGCCACTGTCAAAGAAACCTGGGCTTCCATTACACCTGAGCAGTGCCACAGGCTGATTGCCTCCATGCCACGCCACATTGATGCAGTATTGAGTGCATAGAGATGAACATACTTTTCAGAAGCCTGATATTTCTGTTTAAAATATATATTTTTTTATTGATCTTATGTAATATTCTAATTTTCTGAGACACTGAATTTAGGGTTTTCATTATCTGTAAGCCATAATCATCAAAATTTCAAGAAATAAAGGCTTGAAATATTTCACCCTATGTGTAATGAATCTATATAATATATGGGTTTCACTTTCTGAAATGAGTGACAAAAAATATTGTCCTTTTTCACGATATTCTAATTTTTTGAGATGTACCTGTACATTTATGAGGTCATGCATTCTCTGTGAATCGAACCCATTGACAAAGGAACACTCCTAAATCAAATGGTAAAATAATACATTTTATACAAAATACAAAACTGTTGGCAGTGTATACACACTGCAACTATTCATATAACTACATATATACATTAATACTTGTATTCAGCAAGGATGCATCAAGTTGATCACAAGTCTATTGACAGTAAACACTTTTACATTATTACCAAACATTATTTCAAATAAATGTTGTTAAAATGTTGTAGAACTTTCTATTCATCAAAGAAACACTGTTTCATACAATGATAATAATAATGAAAAAATGAACACTAAATGAGCACTTGAACACTTGAACACTAAATCAACATATAAGAATGATTTCTGAAGGACCATGTGACTTTAAAGACTGGACTAATGGTTGAGTCCTGAAAATTCAGCTTTGCCATCAAAGGAATAAATTATGTTTAAAAATATGTTCAAATAGGAAACAGTTATTTTAAATGTCTAATAAAATTTTACAATGTCACTGTTTTTACAGTATTTTTGATTAAATAAATGCAGCCAGAGAGGTATCTTTGAAAAACATTTTCCAAAATATTACCGACCCCAAACTGTGGTGCACTGTACAATATATATAAACCCAAAACAGCCCACTTCACTGCCTGCAGAGATCTTATTTAGAATCTGTTTACAGTCCTGTTTTTGTCCTTTAACTTGGCAAGCAATGAGATATCTGCCATATTCACTCGCATAATGAAGCCATAGTATTTGAAAACCGACCTAATGGCTCTCTACCGAGGATTTCATGACTTTCTTGCAGTAAAAGCAAAATGATCAGATTTCTTTTCTGCGCCCCTCTCTGCCATTGAGTCTGCCTTATTAAAAACTGCAGCATGCTCATGAAAGGCAGTCGGTGTGGAAATGCTTATGCGACAAGGGCCCTGGAGCTTTTCGCCGGCCAAATAGCCAGCTGCAAATAACACGCTGAATGAGGCAACCATGTTGGGGGAATGAAGGATGTCAAACTCAGGGGAGGTCAAGGTTGCATCAGAATGTGGAGAGCAGCTCTCCGTCATCTGCCTGTGCAGCATTTGCATGCTCAAGGATCTCTGATGTTGGCTAATAATCACATGACATGCAAGTTAACAAATAAAATATTTCATGTTTTTATAGGAATTGTTTTTTTTATTTTTGTTTAGACATCTATCTATCAGTCTGTCTGTCTGTCTGTCTGTATGTATGTATGTATGTATGAAGGATGATGGAAGGACAGATGAATGCAGAGAATGGTATAGTAATGAATGGACTGATGGATGAACCGCCAGATAGACATCAGCTTGAACGAGCAAATGGACGCACGCATGAAAGTAATGAGGCCATGGATGATTGAAAATTAGCACTCAGGTCGGTTTGTTGAAACATAATGGAGACCGTCTGTCTGACTCATCCCATTGCAGGCTAGGTTACGCATTTTAATAGAGTCATGCCATTGTCCTGTTGATTGAGTGCCGCCGTTTGCTGTGCCAATGGAGCTCAGGCTTGATTTACTGAATCCTTCATCACTGTTGGAGCTCCAACAAGTTGGTGAAGTGGTGGAGAGATGTATAGCACGAGTATGGTAATGCCCTGCTGCTTTATGGGACGTCCCGTCACTGAATGATCACCCTGCTCTCGTTATATGTCGATTGGGGTAATTGCTGTTTGTCAGGGCCCAGGCTGAATAATGCTCCTGCAATCTAGAGTGGCCTTCATCACCATGACCGCTCTGTCTTCACACATCTTGTATGTGTTCCGCAGAGTTTTATTGTGCCTTTCATTAGTGGCGAAACAGAAAGATTTTGGCTTTGCTTTTCTATCGACAAAATCTCAGCGGTGTAATTGTATTTTAATCACACAGAAATGTCGGAAACAAGCACAAGAAAAGCCATCAGTGTAAACAAACTCATGTCCGAAATATGCATCATCTGACTCAAGAGGATAATTTACTGCAGGCCTGTCATCCCTCCCCTCTTCTTGACTCTCTAACTGCTTTGGTGTGAGATGTGTGAGGCCATCCAAAGGTCCATTGTAGTCGAGGCACTGTCAACTCATCCGGGCAAGCGCTTTGATTGAACACTGCTCTAACTGTTAATAAATTCCTGTCACAGCCCATTAAGAAGGCCTTGGAGAGACGGCTGCTCTCATTTATTCTCCACCACTCTCCTCTTTTTTTTCCTCCCCCTCTTTTGCAATCTTTCTTCCTCACTCGCCCCTCTTCTCAATGTTTTTTAATACCCTGTTAATTACCCCGTGTGTCCTCTTTATTCAAATGAGAAAGTGAGAAATGTGAGAGGAGAATGTTTGTAATTTCAAATAGGCCTCTCAGAAGGCAGATACTGTGAGCATAATCAACAACGGCAGAGGCTGCGGAGGTGGCAGCACGGGCGTTTTCCGTTATCTCTGGAGCAGGGCTAGGGCTGAGGGGCTGTGTTGGAGCTGTGCTCTGATAAACAAACACGCCGGAACCATAATGAGGCGGTTCAGAGGAGTCTGTCCTCCCCGTACACACACACACACTTGCTCGCAGGAGGCACTCAATTCTCCACATGATTAGTCAGTTCATATGTCATCCATTAGAACAGGTTTACAGGCTAGAGGCCTTTTAATTGGTGCACACAGGATCAGGGAGGAAGGCCCAGCATGCTTAGGGCATGGAAAAAAGGGACACGCTGAAAATAGAAAACATTTTGCAGCGCTTCATTGCGCTTCAGGTTGAGCAATTTCTGTTTGTTTTCCTATTATTACTTTGTACTAGTGGACGAATAATTAGTTTTTTTTTTTCATGCGATGGTTGTGTTAACATTTAAACAACAAATTAAAGCCACTCAAGGTCTGGAAGGTCTCACAGTGTAATGTTGGTTTAAACCCAAACAACAAAAAAGGAAAAGAGTATTATGAGTCTTCTTAAAGAGACATTTCACTCAAAAATACATCCTTAAAGGAACACTCCACTTTTCTTGGAAATAGGCTCATTTTACAACTCCCCTAGAGTTAAACAGTTGAGTTTTACCGTTTTTGAATCCATTCAGCCAATCCTCGGGTCTGGTGGTAGCACTTTTAGCGTAGCTTAGCATAGATCATTGAATCTGATTAGACCATTGCGCTCAAAAATGACCAAAGAGTTTTGATTTTTTTTATGTAACTACAGAAGAGTCAAGCTTTACATAGGAAAAATATCGAAACTCTTTGGTCATTTTTGAGCGTGATGCTAATGGTCTAATCAGATTCAATGATCTATGCTAAGCTAAGCTAAAAGTGCTACTGCCAGACCCAGAGATCGGCTGAATGGATTCAAAAACGGTAAAACTCAACTGTTTAATTCTAGGGGAGTTGTAAAATGAGCCTATTTCCAAAAAAAGTGGATTGTTCCTTTAACTCACCCTCATTTAGTCTTAAAGACATTTAATAGCTTTGTGTGAGAAACAGGCCCATATTTAAGTTATTTAGAAATTTAGAGATCCTTTTCAGTTGCTAAAATATCTTCGCATTATCAGTGATCAGATTATATAAATTCACCCTCCATAAATCAGTGCTCAAATATAAACTGACACTGCTCTGATTTGTCTTATATTTGTTCTTTTCTTGGCCTACTACCCATGAGGAAATGTGATTCAGTTTCAAAACGAACCCTTTTTGTCTTCTCAGCCAAATCCAAAGTTTTCCCTTAAGAGCGGAGAGGCTAAAATTACATCTTTCTCACTTTAGGCTTTAAAATGGAATTACTGCTACACCTTCCCTGAAAGATTTCTATTGCTTATCTCTCCTTTATGCTGCCTGGGAAGCACTCATTGGAGCCAGATGCAGTAAACCCCTGACAGTCTGAGAAGAGAAGAAAGAGCTCGCTGTAAGGATGGGATGCAGGGACATGCCTGATTGGGAATCACACAATCCTTTCTTTAAAGAAAGCTTTCTCTTGTTTTAACAATGTCTTTAGCACCATTGTGTATTTTTGCATAAAGAAAATGAAGCATATATTTAGAAGCATTAACAATTTTATGCATTGTAGCACTAGTCAGATTCCAAAGGCAATCCCCCAAATGCGAAATAATCTCATTCTCATTACAGTAATAAAAATAGTATCCTCTCTGGACTAATATATATATATATATATATATATATATATACAGTATATATATAGTATAAGTAATTGGGGAAAGTTGATATGCTTAATTATTCATGAAAATATCAATATTAAAAAAAATATAGTAGTCTTAATATGAAGGGACACGCCTAATTTAATTCTGAAATTCAGTACTGGCTAATTTAAGGATTACAAACTGATAACAAGAAAACACTTCAGCTCGCATTACCATTTGACATGCTGTGGTTTCTCTAATACATTCCATTGTATCAATCATTCCTCAAGTGGGTTCCATCTTTCTTTCATCCCTCTCGTCCTTCACCTCTGATCTATGGAGATCTCCTCCCTCCTCCGGCGTCTCGGTCTCATCACATTGGGTTGGGGCTTTAGTTCCTCTCTGTTTCATTTCTCCATCAATCCTTTCACTCCCACTCGTCCCAGTCACAGCACTCACACATGGTGCACTGTTTAGCTCAAAACCGAAATGTTGCTTTGAAGATCTGATGAACTTTTCAACCTGAACATTGCGTGTTTAATTGAGTTTAGGTTCTTGTTTATGAATTGCTCTAGTGGAACGAAAATAATGAGACGTTTGAGAGAGGAAAGGAGATCATTTGCAAATCATTTGCAACTAGATCGGTTTATGTTAATTCAGCAGACAGCCTACGTACAAATCTGTGTTTATAGTCACAGATGGAATGGGCAGGGAATGGTCATGAAGGGTTGATACAAGCACTGTAAACGAAGTAACAATAAACAGCAAAATCAATACTGCAGGCTGACAGCAGTCTGATGTTGCAAGATTGAAAAATGCTGGGGAGCAGAGCAGTGATCAATGGAGACAACCTTCAATACTTTGACATTTCACACACAGTCTCTCTTTACTGCGGCTTATACTCCGGAGAGCATTTGGAAAAGAGTTTTACAGGTTTTCATTTGTAGCGCACGGTGAAGCAAGTACCATTATTACTGTTGCCTGTACTTACGAACTAACCCCATTTGTGCTATAGACATGAGTTTGTAAAATTATGCAACTTGTTAAGAAGCATGTTTCCATTATTTTCTAAGTGATTAGACATATTATACAGATGATGTCGGGATTGGGGAAGTCGTGACCTAATGGCAGGAATTGTAGGTGGGGGGGAGTAAATGTACAGCGCTCTCTCCACCTTCAATACCACGACTGAGGTGCCCTTGAGCAAGGCACCGAACCCCCAACTGCTCCCCGGGCGCCGCAGCATAAATGGCTGCCCACTGCTCCGGGTGTGTGTTCACAGTGTGTGTGTGTTCACTGCTGTGTGTGTGCCCTTTGGATGGGATAAATGCAGAGCACAAATTCCGAGTATGGGACATCATACTTGGTCGTATGTCACTTCACTTTGATAAAAATCCTATAGATGTCCAATGAAAGAGGGATTCAAACAGTAAAACGACCAGAATATCTGTGGGCTGTGTTCTTCTTATAAATTTAAATTTAATTTAATTTAATTTATATTTTATAAATATAAATTTAATTTATAAATGTAAAAATTAATTAATTTACATTTATAAATACAGATTACTTTAGAAACTAATTTTTGTGTACTTTTTTATGTACAACTTTGGAGTCTCTGGAATCTCAGTCAAGTTAACCTCAACAGACCTTGAATGTTAAAGATTTTTATTGGTTGCACAATGTACAGGTGCACCTCAATAAATTAGAATGTCGTGGAAAAGTTCATTTATTTCAGTAATTCAACTCAAATTGTGAAACTCGTGTATTAAATAAATTCAATGCACACAGACTGAAGTAGTTTAAGTCTTTGGTTCTTTTAATTGTGATGATTTAGGCTCACATTTAACAAAAACCCACCAATTCACTATATCATTAAATTAGAATACTTCATAAGACCAATAAAAAAACATTTTTAGTGAATTGTTGGCCTTCTGGAAAGTATGTTAATTTACTGTATATGTACTCAATACTTGGTAGGGGCTCCTTTTGCTTTAATTACTGCCTCAATTCGGCGTGGCATGGAGGTGATCAGTTTGTTGCACTGCTGAGGTGGTATGGAAGCCCAGGTTTCTTTGACAGTGGCCTTCAGCTCATCTGCATTTTTGGGTCTGGTGTCTCTCATCTTCCTCTTGACAATACCCCATAGATACTCTATGGGGTTCAGGTCAGGTGAATTTGCTGGCCAATCAAGCACAGTAACACCATGGTCATTGAACCAGCTTTTGGTACCTTTGGCAGTGTGGGCAGGTGCAAAGTCCTGCTGGAAAATGAAATCAGCATCTCCATAAAGCTTGTCAGCAGAAGGAAGCATGAAGTGCTCTAAAATTTCCTGGTAGATGGCTGCGTTGACTGTGGACTTCAGAAAACACAGTGGACCAACACCAGCAGATGACATGGCAGCCCAAATCATCACTGACTGTGGAAACTTCACACTGGACTTCAAGCAACATGGATTCTGTGCCTCTCCACTCTTCCTCCAGACTCTGGGACCTTGATTTCCAAATGAAATGCAAAATTTACTTTCATCTGAAAAGAGGACTTTGGACCACTGAGCAACAGTCCAGTTCTTTTTCTCCACAGCCCAGGTAAGATGCTTCTGACGTTGTCTCTGGTTCAGAAGTGGCTTGGTAGCCCTTTTCCTGAAGACGTCTGAGCGTGGTGACTCTTGATGCACTGACTCCAGCTTCAGTCCACTCCTTGTGAAGCTCTCCCAAGTGTTTGAATCTGCTTTGCTTGACTGTATTCTCAAGCTTGCGGTCATCCCTGTTGCTTGTGCACCTTTTCCTACCCAAATTCTTCCTTCCAGTCAACTTTGCATTTAATATGCTTTGATACAGCACTCTGTAAACAGCCACACCTTTCAGTAATGACCTTCTGTGACTTACCCTCTTTGTGGAGGGTGTCAATGTTCGTCTTCTGGATCATTGCCAAGTCAGCCGTCTTCCCCATTATTGTGGTTTCAAAGAACAAGAGATACCCAGAATTTATACTGTATGGATGGTCATTTATTGAAACTCAAATGTAAATATTCTAATATTTTGAGATACTGATTTTTGACTTTCGTGAGCTGTAAGCTCTAATCATCAAAATTAAAACAAAAAAAAACTTTTGAAATGTTTTACTTTACATGTAATGAATCTAAAATATATGAAAGTTTCACTTTTTGAAATAAAAATAACTTTTTCACGACATTCTAATTTATTGAGATGCACCTGTATAGTATCATTCTGTTATAAGTGAAGCTTTAAATGCAACACTCACTTTTATACAATATGTAACGGGGGTCTTTGCTCCATCTCTCACTGTACACCAAGGGGTCCTTCGGAAAGTGTTGAAGACCTTTGTATAAGCAAGCATCATGTTCTGTAGGTGACTTGCACAAGCAAGCACCACTTTTTTTGTGAATGTAATGTAAACATCTAGTGTAAAATGTAAACATCTAGTTGTATTTTTAGCTGTCTTTCAAAGACTTTTTCTTTCAAAGCTGTCTTTTCTGCTTGAATTGTCAACATGTCTAAAGGAATTTTGTTGAAGGGCAGTTGTGCAGTATTTTTTTCTGTAGATTTCTGTCACTCATCATTTACTGCATTCTTGCCATCAGCAGTCTTCTCATGTAACACACAGAGGGGCCATCTGGCTTCAGCTTTGATCAAAATAAACAGCTGATGAAGCTAGTTCAATTTTTGGATGTTCAGCAGCGGCATTAATGCCAAAAGAACACACTGTCCACATAATTTACTCTACAAGTCGACATGGGAGAGATAATGCTAATTCAAAGAAAAGACTAATGCCATTCACATCTGTTCAGGGAAATGTTCATTCATTCATTCATTCATTTTGAATTTAAATTGAATTTAAATTAACGTAATTTACCCAGACCCTTGACAGTCATTTCCGACTTAGTTTAATAACATGACATGCCCAAAAATAGAAAAAGAAAAAAACATTGTGTGTGTGTATGTGTATATATATATATATATATATACACTGTATATAAACAACTTGTTAAACCCTAAAAAGTGTTACACGAGGGTGAGCAAATGATGGCAGAATTTTCAGTTCAAAGCAAAAGAGGTTTGTCCTGATTAGACTGACAATATTTTAAATTGCGATTTCTGCCACAATGTTTTTTTAAACGTACTAATCTTGCAACTTAATTATCAAATATTAAAACGATTTTGCTTTGGAAGTTGTATTCAAAATCCACTCGGCTCAGAAATCTTAGGGGGCATGTTCATTTGAGATAGGAATGGGAATGACGCTTCTGGATTCAATCTAGGCAAAGTTTTGAGAAAGAATAAGCAGTGTCTTTAAATAAGCAGAACACAATAGTTGCATTAAAGATGTTGTGATGTCACCTGGATTAGAATGAGGTGGTGCATCCTTTCCCGCTCTTCAATCAGTGTAATCCCCTTGCTTTACTCCCAGACACTTACACTAGTAATTCCTGCTCAATCTCAGTGAGCAGAAATGCTGAAACGAGTCGAGAGAGACGAGGCGGATTAGCCATGTGGAATCCAAGGTCACAGTTTTTATAATGAAGGCTTGTTCTACAAATAATTTCTGCATTTCATTTTATTCTATTTAAATTTTCTTAGTTTAAAATTGTTTCACTTTGATCAGTCTCTGCAATAAACATGTTCTAACTGGTATTTAAGCCACACTTCTCAATAGCTCTCTTGTTTTAGATCTTTTTTAATCCATTCAGACCTCAGAGACTAATTTGTGCTTCTCACAGTTTTGGGTGCCATTGAAAAAACACAAATTTTTCTTTGCAAAATGGTGCACTTGTGCAAGCACGTCATCCAGCTGTCACTCAGAGTGTAAAACATAGCACATTTGAACAAACCTGAATTTTAATAAGTCCGCATTTGATCAAAAACTATTCCCTCTGTGCACATTATCGAGGGCGGCTGCTTTGATCTCATCGTGAGTCGATGAGGTAAGAGATTCAGATGAAGGGAGAGGCGAAATGAGATGCCATGTTTGAGCCTAGGACTGAATGATATGAAAAAGTAAAAGCAGTTTTTCTCTTCTGATTGTCTTCTGCAAAAGCCACTTAATGAATTTATGATTAGGCAGCAAAATTCAAATAGTCCTTAAATATAACTTACTATTGTTAATGATAATTAGCTGTACTAAAAGGAATTGTTAATTTAAAATATGAAAATTCTATTATCATTTATTCACCCTCATGCCATTCCAAACCTGTATGACTTTCTTTTTTAAAAAGAAATGTTATGAAAAATGTCAATGAAAGTCAACTGTTGTTTTGGCTCCCATTGACTGTCATTCTGTAGGCAAAAATGAATGACATGACAGTGAGTAAATAAGTATATTTCTGGGTGAACTGTCCCTTAGTCAAAACATCACTGCACAAGTACAGGTGCATCTCAATAAATTAGAATGTCGTGGAAAAGTTCATTTATTTCAGTAATTCAACTCAAATTGTGAAACTCGTGTATTAAATAAATTCAATGCACACAGACTGAAGTAGTTTAAGTCTTTGGTTCTTTTAATTGTGATGATTTAGGCTCACATTTAACACAAACCCACCAATTCACTATCTCAACAAATTAGAATACTTCATAAGACCAATAAAAAAACATTTTTAGTGAATTGTTGGCCTTCTGGAAAGTATGTTAATTTACTGTACATGTACTCAATACTTGGTAGGAGCTCCTTTTGCTTTAATTACTGCCTCAATTCGGCGTGGCATGGAGGTGATCAGTTTGTGGCACTGCTGAGGTGGTATGGAAGCCAAGGTTTCTTTGACAGTGGCCTTCAGCTCATCTGCATTGTTGGGTCTGGTGTCTCTCATCTTCCTCTTGACAATACCCGATAGATTCTCTATGGGGTTCAGGTCAGGCGAGTTTGCTGGCCAATCAAGCACAGTAACACCATGGTCATTGAACCAGCTTTTGGTACCTTTGGCAGTGTGGGCAGGTGCCAAGTCCTGCTGGAAAATGAAATCAGCATCTCCATTAAGCTTGTCAGCAGAAGGAAGCATGGAAGTGCTCTAAAATGTCCTGGTAGATGGCTGCGTTGACTGTGGACTTCAGAAAACACAGTGGACCAACACCAGCAGATGACATGGCAGCCCAAATCATCACTGACTGTGGAAACTTCAGACTGGACTTCAAGCAACATGGATTCTGTGCCTCTCCACTTTTCCTCCAGACTCTGGGACCTTGATTTCCAAATGAAATGCAAAATTTACTTTCATCTGAAAAGAGTACTTTGGACCACTGAGTTCTTTTTCTCCACAGCCCAGGTAAGATGCTTCTGACGTTGTCTCTGGTTCAGAAGTGGCTTGGTAGCCCTTTTCCTGAAGACGTCTGAGCGTGGTGACTCTTGATGCACTGACTCCAGCTTCAGTCCACTCCTTGTGAAGCTCTCACAAGTGTTTGAATCAGCTTTGCTTGACAGTATTCTCAAGCTTGCGGTCATCCCTGTCGCTTGTGCACCTTTTCCTACCCAAATTCTTCCTTCCAGTCAACTTTGCATTCAATATGCTTTGATACAGCACTCTGTAAACAGCCACACCTTTCAGTAATGACCCTCTGTGACTTACCCTCTTTGTGGAGGGCATCAATGTTCTTCTTCTGGATCATTGCCAACTCAGCAGTCTTCTCCATTATTGTGGTTTCAAAGAACAAGAGATACCCGGAATTTATACTGTTGGGATGATCATTAATTGAAACTCAAATGTAAATATTCTAATATTTTGAGATACTGATTTTTGACTTTCATGAGCTGTAAGCTCTAATCATCAAAATTAAAACAAAAAAACTTTTGAAATGTTTTACTTTACATGCAATGAATCTAAAATATATGAAAGTTTCACTTTTTGAAATAATTTACAAGAAAAAATGAACTTTTTCACGACATTCTAATTCATTGAGATGCACCTGTACATACTAAAGTGCAAGTGTGTAGGTTATTAGACTTCAGGTCACATTGACTTCACATTTATTAAGCAGCCCACAGTGGCTTTCAGTGCTCGATAAGAAGAAGCAACTTTGTCATGAGAGCTGAGCTGCCACCAACCAGTTGCCTTCATGCTAACTTCTGAAAGCTCCTGTCTAAACGCTGAAAGCCAGTGGGATGACGAGAGCCCTTTATCACAGTTAACATCTGTACTGAGAATCATGATCAAGTGAGACTTTACCTCTCTGCTCTATGAGAGACTTGTGTCCTCTGAGCTTGCCTCAGGACTCCTGTTTCAGTGCTTGACAACAAGTGCCTCAGACTCTCTTCCTGTCAGTGTTCCTGGAGCAATCATGATCCAGGTTGACCCTGCTAGGAAAGGAAGAAGCGATCAATGTAGTGTTCTGCCCTGTACCAGCTGGGACCTGTTCACTTATACTGAGTCTTTATGTTTTAATGGTGCTAGACAGGAGTTCAGCTCACCAGGGTCATCTCTTACTGCTGATCCCGCCAGGCCTGTTGCTGGAGCTCTGATTTTTCCTAGTAGGTAGACTGTCTTAGATAAGTTGCATCTCTAAGTTCATCCATTGTCATTGCCTGCTGTGAGCAATTTGCCTGAAATGTATTATGTCATCTTTTTTTTTTAAGTGTGAACTTTTGTGCAATCAGATATAGATATTAAGCCTATAGGCTGCCATTTAAAAGTTTGGTGTAAGTTAAAAAAAAAAAAATAGCAAGGATGCATTAAAATTATCAAAAGTTACAATAAAGACTTTTACATTGTTACAAAATAGCTCCTTGCCACAGTTGTAAAAATTATGATTTTCTTTCTTCCATGTGAGAGAGATTGGCATCACTACGGCTTTGTTTCCAAGCGGACTGTTAAAAAACATGACATACACATCTCCTGGAATCATCGGATGTTCAACCAACAGTCTATGGGAATGGGGCCTGATGCGGAGACTATCTATTGATCAAAGAATTTAAAAAAAAGGATAACTGTTTTAACAAAAAAATGTTAAGCAGCACAACTTTTTACATTGATTATAATAAGAAATGTTTAAAAAAAAAAAATCAAAATCAGCATGTTCAATTTTTTT
>CM049844.1:15269753-15467253 GCA_027422415.1 Schizothorax lantsangensis | reverse complement strand
CACTTGACTTCATACTGAGACACATTTTGGGAAGCATCAGGTCCAGATCCAAGACAAATAGCAGAGCAGTGCTAGACTGAGCCCTGTGGTTTCCCATAAGCAGGGCTAAAACACTGAACTTCATACAAACACATAATCATGTGCACATCAGTGAAAAAAACAGTGTTGCCAGGTCTGTGCGACAAAGACAGCTCTATCATCAATCAAAACTAGGCCAAAAGCAGCCCAATACCAAGGCCAAAAAAACTAATAAACACAGATTCCCTTTTATGCCATTTCAAATTTCCTTTTATTTGTAGACCTACTGTATACTGTAAGAAGCAGCATTACAATTTAAAATGTTTTTTTTAAAAAAAAACATTACATTCACAGGAAAAACAGGAAAAAAAATCGACTCTCTAATTCACTTTCACAGCCTTGTTGTGTTTATACTCGCACCTTGCAAACTATTCTAAGTGAAACGTGTACACTTTAAATAAAGATTAAAAGATTTGTCAGAAGCTTAGTGGTAGTGATGTTGAAGTCATGCAACCATGGTGTTGTTTATAAGCTATCTTTAGCTTTTTACTTCTGGTGATTGTATTTAGGCTTTAAATTGAATAAAAAATGTGTATATTTGTTAAGATTATCTTGAACAAAACATGAAAGAATCCTAAACTTCTGTTGGAGCTTTTTTTGCGATAATCTAAAAGCCAATGGAAAAATCCTGCTGGGCTTTTGTTGAGGGAACCAGGGTGATGCTAACTTCCAGATTAGCCGTCAAAAATACGTCATTACTGCAGCACACTTCTCCAAACATAATTGTGTATTCTTTTTAATAGTGGATTTTTTATATTTTGCACTGAAATCCACATATATTGTCAATCAAGGTTTCTTGCACCAAAAACTGTTAGCATTCCCAGTTATCTCAATTAATTTATCAATATACTCATTTTGAGTACGCTACTTATGAATAGTTGTCATTGGATAAGGTAACCATACATCCTCTTTTTCCTGGACATGTCCTGGCTGGGATTCCGAAATTGGCAAAAGTGTCCTTCGTGCTCTTTACAGTCCTCATACTTTGTATGTATGTGTATTGGCATTGCTTTGACCGTTCTCTGTAGATCCCACCTTCTTGCAAACCACGTCAGTTATGTGCAATGCCTGCACAATGAGAGCATTTCAATAGGTAAAGAAAGCCAAAACCCAGACATTTTAAGCAATTTAGAAATCCCAGCCTGGACATGTCCGGGAAAAAGAGGACGTATGGTCACCCTACATTGAAAAAAGGTGCAGATAATGTAGTTACAGCATTTTCCAACACAAACAAACCATGACCTCTTTGTTGTGACATGCCACAACCGTCACCATTTCTCAAGAAGTGTTTCCCAGTTTCGAAACCAAGCCGGTTTTGAAGCTTAACGTTAATAAATAGTCTGTGTGAACAGAGGGAGCTTTGCGTTGTGAACGTTAGCCTGTGTCCATATAATATTATTGCACTCTTTTGTTTCAGCATAGAAAAATAATCCAGTTTTCCATTATATGATCCCATTAAAACACACATACACAGTAAACAGTGTTGGTGTAAATGTGTGCTGAAGGCTGATAACAGATGAAGGTGTTAGCGGCGGGAGCTAATGTGACTGCTCTCAGTGTCACTGCATTGCTGCATGACTCATAAAGCAGGCGGGGTGAAAGGTGTGTGTTCACAGAGGGCTCTGGGACACCAGCCAAAGTTGTCTGGAGTGTGTGACAGAAAGTGACAACGAAAAAGAGAGAGGCTTATCATACTGTTGTGTAGTAAAAAAAAGAACCTCAGATCAGATTAAAACATCAGCCTGGACACGTAACCACACATGCAAACCACAACATCCAGGGTTTACCGCAGCAGAAACTGAGAGAAAAACAGGATCTTGAAGGAGTAAGAATTGAAGAACCACAACAGAGAGAGAGAATGAATGTGTGTATGTTTGTGTATGTCACAGATGGCATCCAGTTTTTGCTATAATAAGATGAGGTTTGGACTGGTCCTCTGTTTTTCTCTCCCACATTCTCTCCTCCTTCTTGCTTTCATCCATTTACCCGTCTCTTTTTCTGCAAGAGGATCATTTAAGCTTTTATTTCACTCAGGGGTGATTCTAGGATTGTAGCCATATGGGGCTGAGCCTAAAGAAATCAAAATCACTTGACATGCAATGTTGTACTGTAGCAATACAAACGGCAAATGTTTCTTAGTTCATGTGCATCATCGTCTTGAATTTGAATCTGTAATTTCACTTTTTATGTGTGTCACATGGCATTCCATGATCCCCTAGATAAGAGTGGCATTCAAGGCTAATTTTTATATTTCATGGTCTTGTATCAGCGTGAAGGGATTTATTTTTGTGATAATGGTTTTTTGATTTATTTTATTATGGTGGATACCGCATAGAAAACAGAACACAAGCACAGAAATGTAGGTTTATGCAGTGCTGCTATGGGCAACAGTTAATATTTAGAAATATTTGACCACTGAATGATGCAACTGACCAATCCAATAAAGTATTACAGGGCGCTGTGTAAAAGCCAGAATACTTTATATAATTCATTAAATCATATATAAATTCATTAAATCATTTGGGAAGGGAAGAGTCAGTGTGCAATATACTAATTTTCTCTCTCATTCTCTCTCGCTCTGCTCGGTCTTTCTCTCATTCTATCTGTTTTAATGTTTAATGTGCTTTATTGACATTTCAAATGATTGTACATTTGTACTGCCGAAGCATTTCCAGCTAAGTTGTGTCCCTAGAAAATGGTGCAAAACAAACAATATAAAACAATGGACTTAAATTAAGAAAAATAATGACAAATAAAAAAAATATTTTATATATATACATAATATGATATAATTGTTTTATATATTTTAGTGGTGGCCAAAATTATTAGAACACTAGTATTTTCACCAGCTAAAAAATGGTTTTAAGTCAGTTATTTTTATCTTTTGCTGTAGTGTGTCAGTAGGAAATATCAGTTTACATTTCCAAACATTTATTTTGCCAATCATTTTAATAATCCAGTGAGATTTTTGTTTGCACAAGGAGTCTGACAGCAGCAGTGCTCCACACAGAGATCTGATGTCATCATCCAGTTGGTCTGGAATAACATGAAGAAACAGAACAAACTGACACAGACTAAATCCAGAAGAACTGTGGAAACATCTCCAAGATGCTCCAAGAAACCTACCTGCAAAGCTGCCTGAAAAACTATGCGCAAGTGCACCTAGGGCAAAAGCTGCTTTAAACGCAAAGGATGGTCACATGTTGATTTAATTTAGAAGTTAATTGATCAAAAAAATCTATTTATGACATTATTTTTGACAGCATCCTCATTTTACAGCATTTTTACACAAGTGCCTAAAACTTTTAACAGTACTGTAGCTTTGCAGGTAGGTTTCTTGAAGCATCTTGGAGACATACAGTCATGGTCAAAAATATCGGCACCCTTGGTAGATATGAACAAAGAAAGCTATGAAAATTAATCTGCATTGTTAATCCTTTTGATCATCCTTTTGATCTTTTATTTAAAAAATTCACAAAAATCTAACCTTTCATTGGAGAATAAGAATTTAAAATGGGAGGAAATATCATTATGAAATAAATGTTTTTCTCTAATACACATTGGCCACAATTAACGACACCCTTTTATTCAATACTTTTTGAGTCCATTTGCCAGTTTAACAGCTCAAAATTTTCTCCTTTAATGCCTGATGAGGCTAGAGAACACCTGACAAGAGATCCGAGACCATTCCTTCATCCAGAATCTCTCCAGACCCTTCAGATTCACAGCTTCATGACGGTGCTTCTTCTCTTCAGTTCACCTCACTCATTTTCTACAGGGTTCAGGTCAGAGGACTGGAATGGCCATAGCAGAAGCTTGGTTTTGTGCTCAGTGACCCATTTTTGTGTTGTTTTTGAGGTTTGTGTTTGGATTATTGTACGGTTGGAAGATCCAAACATGGCCCATTATAAGATTTCTAACAGAGTCAGTCACTTGTTGATTTTTTATCTGTTGGTATTTGATAGAATCCATGATGCCATGTGTCCAAACAAGATGTCCAGGACCTCCAGCAGAAATATAGGCCCACAACATCAAAAATACAGCAGTATATTTAATTGTACACATGTGGTACTTTTTATCCCTGTGTTCACCAAACCCATCTTGAGTGTTTGCTACTAAAAAGCTCATTTTTTAGTTTCATCTGACCATAGAAGCCAGTCCCATTTGAAGTTCCAGTTGTGTCTGATAACTGAATATCAGATAAATTCTTAATTATTGCCCTGATGGTGGAAATGGGAATTTTCAATGCTCTAGCTCTTTTCTTAAAGCCACTTCACTAATTTGTGAAGCTCAATTATCTTTTGCTGCACATCAGAAATATATTCTTTGTTTTTTCTCATTGTGATGGATGATTAAAACCTTGTACTCAGACAAATGAAACTACATTTATGTATCTTATATGTACTAAGCTACTGAGCTATGCTTTGATACAACCTCCCAACTTTTCTCTTTTTTTTAACAAAATGTGCTTTTTACCTTGGACTGTGTAATATAATTTCAACTTTATCTTTAACAGCATTCAAGATGTCTTTTTAACATTTCACTCTGGAGAACACATTCTTCATCGATTAGCAGACAGCCACCACCATGCTTCACTGTTGGGACTGTATTGGACAGGTGATGAGCATGCCTGGTTTTCTCCACACATACCGCTTAGAATTAACAAAAGTTCTATCTTTCTCATCAGACCAGAGAATCTTATTTGTCACCATCTTGGAGTCCTTCAGGTGTTTTTTTAGCAAACTCCATGCGGGCTTTTCATGTGTCGGGCCACTCTGCCATACAGCCCCGACTGGTGAGGGCTGCAGTGATGGTTGACTTTCTACAACTTTCTCCCATCTCCCGAATGCATCTCTGGAGCTCAGCCACAGTGATCTTTGACAAGGCTCTTCTCCCCCGATAGCTCAGTTTGGCCGGACGGCCAGCTCTAGGAAGGGTTCTGGTCGTCCCAAACATTTAAGGATTATGGAGGCCACTGTGCTCTTAGGAACCTTAAGTACAGCACCTTGGCCAGATCTGTCTGACGGTGGTGATGAAAACCTGAATTTGTAGTCTTTTTAACTATCAATTGGACAACCTGAGTTAAATATATGAGTGTCACAGCAAAGGGTCTGAATACTTACAATTGCTGGACATGTTTTGTCCCATGTCTCAAGAATGACTGATATATATATATATATATATAAATATAATACATGTTTTGTTGCAGAAATTTTTATTGCAGAGGTCAGCTGAACACCATATCAACCAACTTAAACCAGATCAGCACACCCCTTTTTAAATTGGTTAGAGAAAGAGACAGAAGGCAGATCACTCGCTGTCCCTCATACTGTGGCAATCACTGTGCTGCGAACTCTCTCTCTCTCTCTCAGTAATCTGACGTAAAAAAAAAATTGTAACATTTGGTTCACAATGGTTCACAATACATTAGGAGCTGATAATAACAGATTGTCTGACTCCAGGGCTGGAAATAGCCTTTGGAGACACACCCTTGTTCCCTATACATTTCTGCTATGGGTATGTGACGTTATTTCAGTCTGCCGTGTAATGACGCTTTAGCCTAGAGTCGTATAATGCAGCCTGAAAAGAATGTCACAGTGAAATGGTCTACTGTTTAATTTTACTGATCTTAATTTCATGTTACGTGATGTGAAAATAACAGCTCTTGTCAAAATAATAGCTTGTTCATATTTAAATGTCCTACATGTGTTCTTGGACTTATTACATGTAGATTAGTGTAAATTTGAATGGAGATCTAAAATGTTCCTCTCTCTCTCTCACTCTCACACTCTCTCTCTCTCTCCAACAGAATATTTTAATTGAATGGTTTTGCCCTGAGCTGCATTGTATGCCGATACATATGCACAGCCAGTACAAACCAGATTAAATATCTAATCCTGCAGACAGCAAGAGAAGGACAGAGGATTTGTGTGTGTGTGTGTGAGAGAGAGAGGGAGATAGAGGAAGTGAGAGAGTGATTTACACATGACCTTTGTCCCTCTGCAATGGATGAGAGATGAAGATCAGCGTCCACTGGTGGCTGTCTGTCAAAGACGACAGGACACACCCAATGTGTGTGTGTGTGTGTGTGTGTGTGTGTGTGAGAAAGAGAGAGAGACAGCTTCAATCTGTCTAGTCTCTGCATCAGTGCTTTATAAGCCTCAATAACTGCAGCACAGAAACCGAGCCTAAGGCAAGGTGTATGAGTCCGTCCTTTACATCAACTGGTTTTGCTTCAGATGGTCACCTAATACCAACTAACCACCATTTTTATATATTAAGGGCATAGGCGGAAATCCCGGGGGGTCGGGGGGGGGGACAAGACCCCCCCTATCTGAGGGTTGTCCCCCCTAAAAATATGATTTAAATAACCACGCTGTGTATTGTAAATAATGTTTTATACTTAAAATAATTGTGTAAGTAGTAAAACAACACAAACGGGGCAAAAATGCATTTTAAGTTTAGAAACATTTTGAGTCTCCCCTCCCTTTCCTCACAGTGCTTTGGTCCAAATGCTTTCCTCTTTTATATCACACACAAGTCCGTGAGAGAGAGAATCTCAGTAGTTGTGGAACTCAGTAAGTAAGGCTGTCAATTGGCTATTTTATTCACTTAAACATCGGATGAAGTAATTATTTTGTCTTTGCGAGAGCAGCGTGCTTCTGGGAGCGCGTGTCCGGTTTTGTGCGAGAGCAAAGAAAATCCGCGTGCTAGGGAAGAGATTCCCGCTCGAGCATTATTTTAAGGCAGGGGCTATTTGCACAAATAGCTACTCTATTTTCACTATGTTAAAATAGCAGGCTTTTCTGCTATTTATACTACTTATTGCAAATAGTGGCAATTATCTGCACCTCAGTATTGTAGTACATTATAAAACATGCAATAAGTTATTGAGTGTAAATTTTAATATTAATTCCAATTATTAAATGGATGCCACCTTATTGGGACAATAAAGCCCTCCCTACACTAACCCTACCCATTAATTTATTTTCAACTTTTTGATTATTTCCTTCTTTTTAATGGAAAATAAATGCTTTTCTGAGGTGATGTGAAATTTGAAAAGGGAGAAAAAAAGTTCGCCAAAAGGTGGATTCGAACCCGTGTCGTTTGCGTCAAAAAAGAGGTACGACACACGATTTACCATCTGCGCCACTAGAGCATGACGATTGATGACCGTCTTTTGTAAGTCTGACTAGCCCAAACAAATACTGCACTCTCGACATTTGTCATTAAAATAACGGCTTCGTCTCCCTGCTACACTAATAGTAGTAGCTTTCCTCTGTGTATACATCCTTACGAGAACAATTTTAGCTGTATTATTTGTGTCCCCTTCAAAAACTGCTCTTGAGAAATTTTATGTATATTGTCCCCCCCTACTGTTAGACTAAATGTACGCCCCTGATTAAGGGTCATATTTTCTTTTACCTTGTAAAATGCAATTGCTTTTTGAGAATAATAGGGATGTTGCACAACCCGTCTATGTTACCGTCTGTCTGATTTGACTCACTTCTGCCAAGTGACAGATGAATTTGCGGTAAAAGACTTAGATATCAAGCTATGGGAAGCTTTTTTTCTCCCTTTTAGAATTTTTAATTCTAAAAATGTGACTTTATCAGAACAGACTGTTTGTGCTTCTTTATGCACAAACTATAGTTATGTTATATATAATATTAACCTTTAATAAATAAATACCATTTATTAGATCCAAAATACAATAAAAACAGTAATATGAAATATTACAATTTATTACAATTAAAAAAAAAAATGTAATTTATTTGCTGCTCAATAAACATTTATTATTATCAGTGATGAAAATAGTTTTGCTGCTTTACTGTATATTTTTGTGGCTATTATTTCAGAATTATTTGATAAATATAAAGTTAAAAAACAGCAGTTATGTGAAATATAAATCTTTATGCACAAACTATATGTATAATTATGTTATATATTATATTAACATTTAATAAATACATCATATTTATTTGATCAAAAATACAGTAAAACAGTCATATTATGAAATATTAGCATTTAAAATAATTGTTTTCTACTTTACATATAAATCTAATATAATTGGTGCTCAATAAACATTTATTATTATCAATGATAAAAAAAATAGTTTTGCTGCTTTATATTTTGTGGATATTGTGATACATTGTTTTCATAATACTTTGATAAATATAAAGTTCAAAAGAATAGCAGTTATGTGAAATATAAATATTTATGCACAAACTATATGTATATATTTATGTTTTAAATAGAATATTAACATTTAATAAATAAATAACATTTATTTTAGCAAAAATACAGTAAAACAGTAATATTATGGAATATTACAATTTAAAATAATTGTTTTCTACTTTATATTTTTTATGTAATTTATTTGGTGTGCAAGAAACATTTATAATTATCATTGATGAAAACAGTTTTGCTGCTTTATATTTTTTATGGATATTGTGTTACACTGTTTTCAGAATTATTTGATAAATACAAAAAGTTCAAAACAACCGCACTTAGATGAAAAATCTAAATCTTTCCTAACATTATAAATCTTTATAAATATATACTTATTTTTTACTTTTACTTTTTTACTTAGTTACTTTTGATCAATTTATTGCGTCCTTGCAGAATAAAAGTATTAATTTGTCTCAAAAGTAATCTTACTGACCTCAACAAATTACTTTTTTATAGTTTTTATAATTGCCTCTGCATATTGCACTGAAAGTTTTTTCTTTAAAATGTAAAAATTGCACATTAAATTTAGCCATCTCATAAATGAACTCTGCCAGTCATAATAAATGCATACTGTATGGGTATACAGTGCACAGATACAAGTTAAAATCATCAGCATTCAGCAGTATGAATACTATCTTTCACACTCACCACTTTCAGCACAAACAGCCTCTCTTTCACTCACACTCATTCACACACTGGTTCTTACACACACACATATACAGAGGCCTCCGGTCCACAGCCGTTGATGACAGCTGAGCAGCCGGGGAATGTTTAGCAGCTCTGATACACAGACAGCACAACAGCTGCCCCTTCAGTGCTCCTCTCAATAACAGAAAGAGAGAGAGACCAGCTACTGGCACTAGCTAACCTGACAGGAAGTAGCAACCTGAAACGTGAAATAAGTAAAGAGTGAAATAGAGGTGTGAAGCCAAAGGAGAAAGAGAGCGAGAGAGGGATTTCCTCCATATTCCATCTTAAATATTTCACACACTTTTCCCCCTGGAGAAGGTAGATATCAGAAGCATGTCTGCAAGTGCTTTCTTGAGCATATGCCTGTGCATGCACGCTCTCACACACACACACACACACACACACACACACACACACACACACACAAACACTGTATGCCATATATGAACAGAGATAACAGCAGACACACACCTGCAGCTATCTATTCTTAACTGAGTGTGGCATGGCCCTGAGTTTACTTAGCAGGGGAACCCAAACACACACAGCAGACTCAGACACCCCACTGGATATTTGTTTGTTTGTTTGTTTTTTTGTTAGTGATAAGACAGTGGCAGGGGTTAGTTTTGTTTTTTAGTCAATATTTTTGCAAGTTACACTGTTACGCCAGTAATCTTTATGAGTAAGCCATTTGAATTGTTCAATTAACAGATTGAAACAAAAATGCTGATTCATTGAGGAACGAAACAGTTGACTGTCCTTAATAGTGAGCCACTGAATCATTAATTTTGTCAATTTGTTCAAAACACAGATTCATTAAAGGGATAGTTCACCCAAAAATGAAAATTCTGTCATTAATTACTCACCCTCATTTCGTTTCAAACCCGCAAGTCCTTTGTTCATCTTTGAAACACAAATTAAGATATTTTTGATGAAACTTGAGAGCTTTCTGACTAGGGCTGGGAAAATAAATCGATGCATCGCAAATCGAGAAATGATTCCGCATCAATTCAGAGATTTTCCTAATGCATTGCGATTCTGAGCTTAGTTTTGAACAGCAGATGGCACTGAAAACGGCTTTAGAAACAGCCATACTCTGCTTGTTTCCAAATCCTTCCACACACTTGAACCTAAAATAATCATTCATAAAATTCTAAAAAGGTTGAAGCGAATTACAAAGGTGTTCACAGTGGACTGTGTTTACATTAATCTCGCGTCATAAACATTCTAAGCCGAGGTGAAATTACATGACTCAGCTGAACGCACAAGCACTCTTCTTCATGAGCATTTGAGAGTGTGGATAAAAAGTAGATTAGGACACCATCTGCTGTTGAAATCTAGGCTCAGAATCGATTCCCGAGAGAATCGCGATGCATTCGGAAGATCTCAGAATCGATCCACGAATCAATTCTGCATCGATTTATTGTCGCAGCCCTATTTCTGACCCTGCATAGACAGCAAGGGAACTACCACGTTCAAGGCACAGAAATGTAGTAAAGACATCCTTAATATAGTCCATGTGACATGAATTTTCATTTTTGGGTGAACTATCCCTTTAACAACAAAACAAGTGACCATTTTTATAGCTGCAACACATACTGAGTAGGTATACATCATGACCGTTAAAGGAGTATGTTCCATATTGTATAAATGTGTGTATGTGCCGACTGTTTTATGAAACTATGAATTCAGAAACTCTTTTTCCCATACTGTTTTTTGCCTACTATAGTACGAACGTATGCCTGTTTGGATGCAGTTCATTAGTGAGGCAATGAATCATTCACTCAACTGATTTGTTCAAAAACATTGATTTCTTTAGGAATGGAACAAGTGACTGTCTTTATGAGTGAAATATTTTTATATTTTCATTTTTTTCCTATTTTTACTAGTTTTGATTGATCGTTTACTTAAATTTTACTTAATACTTAAAGGGATAGTTCACCCAAAAATGAAAATTATATAATTAATTACTCACCCTCATGTCGTACCAAACCTGTAAAACCTTCGTTCATCTTCGGAACACAAATTAAGATATTTCTGATGAAATCCAAGAGCTTTCTGACCCTCGTTAATGGCGGCAGACAGTGACACAGAAGAGAAGAAATTGTTGAATAAAGTCGTTATTTTTGTTTTCTTTGCACACAAAAAGTATTCGTATAGCTTCATAAAATTATGGTTGAACCACTGATGTCCTTACTACGTTTCTGTGCCTTGACCGTGGTAGTTCCCCTGCTGTCTATGCAGGGTCAAAAATCTCTTGGATTTCATCAAAAATATCTTAATCTGTGCTCCGAAGATGAACGAAGGTCTTACGTATTTGGAACGATATTAGGGTGAGTAATTAATGACAGAATTTCCATTTTTGGGTGAACTATCCCTTTAATTTTTTTTCATCATGTACTCACCTTCACGACATTCTAAATCCGTTAAGATTTTTTCTTCCTGTCCCGGCTGTTCTTTTCCATATAATGAATGGGGAGAGTTGCTTTTGAGCTCTAAAAAGAACCAAAAAATGTGTCAAAAGTAGTCTGTATGACTCATGTACTATATTCAAGGCTTCTAAAGTCACGGGACAGCTTTGTGTGAGGAGCAGACTGAAATTTAGTCTACGACTGTGACTAGACGGTGCATTAAAACCCTAAGCATACACACACATTACCACATGATGATGGTACAGAACTGAGATATATTTGATGTCATTTTATTGTCTCATGACCAATTTAGTGAGACATACACAAAGATATCCCCGCAGAACTGGCCGTGTTCCACGCATGTGCCGGTAAATGCATGAGAATGTCGTTTATTAGCTCTTGGAGACAAAACACTGTTAAATGATTTATTTGTTCCTCTATTTGCGAGTAAATGGCTTCATTAAAATACACTAGAGCAGACAGAGGAAGAACACACACAGTGGGGGACGGCAGCGGCCAAAGCTACCGCACACAACCACACACGTCATTATAAAACACACTGTGCATATAAACCAACCCTGCCTCGTTTTTCTTCATCACTGACACTCAGAGATGACTGATGTATTAGCTAATAAACAGCGGTTCTCTTAACAGGTAGTAAACAGAAGAGCAGATTAGAGCATCTCCTAACAATCCAGCCTCTTACAGCAGCCGAGTGCGTAAAGAGCTCTGATGATTGCAGGGTAAACAACCAGCCATTACACTCGCTATATCAGAATATTCTCTGCTGAAATGATCTGCTTACATTAGTGCACATTCTCAGGCTAGTTTATGCTGGTTAGTGCTCAATTCAGATTGACCTAAAATGTAACCATAAAAAAAGAAGAATCATTTTATTCATGCATTTTATATTATATATAAATAAATTGATCAGCAATCAATTTAGTATATCTTTTCAAGGGACAATACTATAGAAATGAAACTTGGATATATTTTAGAGTAGTCAATGTGCAACTTGTATAGCATTAAAGGCCAGGGTCATACAGAGGTTTTCTAAGACGGGTTTCATTCGGAACAGGCCTCGCAAGGGTCGATCAAAGAAGTTGAGTCCTTGTGCTGTGCGTCAGGTGCAGAAGCTGGCTTCAAAAAACAGACGCATGAGTGCTGCCAGCATTGCTTTAGAGGTTGCAGAAGTGGAAGGTCAGCTTGTCAGTGCTCAGACCATACGCCACACACTGCAACAAGTCGGTTTGCATGGCCGTCGTCCCAGAAGGAAGCCTCTTCTGAAGCTGGCTCACAAAAAAGCCTGCAAACAGTTTTCTGAAGACTACCTGGCCAAGAGCATGAATTACTGGAACCATGTCCTGTGGTCTGATGAGTCTAAGGTAAACTTGTTTGACTCAGATGGTGTCCAGCATGTGTGGCGACGCCCTGGTGAGGAGTACCAAGAAAATTGTGCCTTGCCTACAGTCAAGCATGGTGGTGGTAGCATCATGGTCTGGGGCTGCATGACTACTGCTGGTACTGGGGAGCTGCGGTTCATTGAGGGAAACATGGATTCCAACATGTACTGTGACATTCTGAAGCAGAAGATGATGCCCTCCCTTCAGAAACTGTTTTGCAACATAACAACCATCTCAAACACACCGCCAAGATGACAACTGCCTTGCTGGTGAAGGTGAAGGTGATAACAATGGTGCCTCTACAAAATACTGACACGTTGGACACAGTTTTGACATGTTCACTAAGGGTGTACTCATTTTTGTTGCCAGTTATTTGGACAATAATGGTTAAAAGTTTAGTTATATTTAGAGGACAGTAAATTTGTACTTCTATACAAGCTGCACATTGACTACTCTAAAATATATCAAGTTTCATTTGTGCAGTATTGTCCCTTGAGAATTTATACTAAAATTTTTGCTGAAATGTGAGGGGTGTATTCACTTTTGTGAGATACTGTATATACACTACAACTCAAAAGTTTGGGATCAGTAAGATTTGTAATGTTTTTTAAAGAAGTTTCTTCTGCTCATCAAGGTTGTATTTATTTGATCAAAAATACAGAAAAAAAACCTGTTATTTTGTGAAATATTATTACAATTTAATATAACAGTTTTCTATTTTAATATACTTTAAAATGTAATTTATTTCTGTGATTAAAGCTGAATTTTCAGCATCATTACTCCAGTCTTCAGTGTCACATGATCCTTCAGAAATCATTCTAATATGCTGATTTATAAACAATGTTGGAAACCGTTGTGCTGCTTCATATGTTTTTGGGACCTGTGATATTTTTTTTAGGATTCTCTGATTAATAAAAAGTTAAAAAGAACAGCATTTATTTAAAAAAGAAATGTTGTGTTACAATATACTATGCTATTCAAAAGTTTGGGGTCAGTACATTTTTTTTTTCTTCTTTTTTTTAAGAAATTAATACTTTTATTCAGGAGGGATGTGTTAAATTAATAAAAAGTCATAGTAAAGCCTTATATTGTTAGAAAAGATTTCTATTTTGAACAAATGCTGCTCTTTTTAACTTTGTATTCATCAAATAATCAAAGAAAAGAGTATCACATGTTCCAAAAAACAATATGAAGCAGCACAACAGTTTCAACACTCATAATAAATCAGCATATTAGAATGATTTCTGAAGGATCATGTGACACTGAGTAATGATGCTGAAAGTTCAGCGCTGTATCACAGAAATAAATTCTACTTTAATGTATATTAAAATAGGAAACCAATATTAGAAATTGCAATAAGATTTCACAATATTACTGTTTTTTCTTTATTTTCGATCGAATAAATACAGCCTTGATGAGCAGAAGAGACTAATATTAATATACATATGTGTGTGTGTTATGGTTACACTGTATGTATGATTACACTGTAGATCAATCTGAATGTAGTTTTTTGTAAAATATTATATATAGGCCTATATTTTTTTTTTGTATAATCACAGATGAACTGTAGAATTCACTGTTGCCTTGCAGATGTTTCATGTCTTCTTACATAATAACATCAATTAAACTCAAATTAATATTTAATATCCATGTATGTATTTTTTTGGTGCAGTGCATTAAGCGGGATGTACGATCAGTCAGTCGTTATCACAAAATAAAATAAAAAGTCCAGAACAACTTGCAGAAAAGACTGGGTTTCTATTCAGGAATTTAATACAAGCACTCTATGTCATTTTTATTTATTTGTGAAAATGCACTCTGTTTGGATGCTCAAAGATGATACATGTTGAAAAAAATAACTGCAATTGAAAGGCAGGTCAAAGAGAGATTGGCTCTTAATTTTAACAGAGTGCTTTGAGAGGGGTGCCAAGACAGAAAGATGTATGGTAGCAGTGTTTACTCCACTGGCTCTCCGGTAAATAAACACACCTCCTGCTAAATGGAGATAGAGACGCTTTCATACAAGTGTGTTTATACTCCCGTTGGAGGTTTCACTCAGGGCCAAGCGGTGTGAACTTGTTCTGCTGGGCTGATGGAGAACATTGGGTTCTTTCAGCGTTGTAACGGTTCTACCCACACGTGGATGACCTGAAGCCAAGCAAAATGAGGGGTCTTACAGTAAATCGGAGGCTCAAATGATATCCAGTAAGAAGCACACACACAGTTCTAACACTTAGACCAGAAGCAAAACATTTTTATGTGTCAATGAGAAGTTCATTGACATGGCAGAGATGTTGACAAGTAGAATATACAAAGCTGGAGATTGATATAAACAGTTTCTCAAGAACTAACCACACATTTTAGAAGTGCTACACCTGCATGGAATTTTCAATCACAGTGTTTGTTAATTTAGTATTATTTATTTACTAATATAGTATTTTGAATTAGTTTTCATTTTTATATTTTTTATTTCATTTTATTTTAAGCAATTTTGTTATGTTTGTCAACTTTTTTTTTTTTTTTCTAATGAGTTTTCAACTAATATTTATATTTTATCTCAGCTTCATTTCAATTACAAAAAACTATTTTAGTAGTTTTAAATTTATTTGTAGTTAACAGTAACAACAATGACAATGATGTCCAAAGTTACTTTGCAAGGCCCTTGATGAACGGTTTACATTATTCATTTTTTTTTTACTTTCCTTGTGACTTTCAGCAGGCAATTAATATTGAATATGTCAGGCTGCATCAAAAAAATGTTTTTCTGTTCAGGGCAGATGGCAGCTCAGCTCTTGCTGTGCTGACAGAACATCTATCTGAGATCAGATCTGTTGTACAATACCCAATTTCCATACTCATTAACACACTCTGGGTCAACTGCAGTTTTTTCCCACCTTCACCCTCACTTATCATCCAGCGGTGGCAATCACACAAAGCTTCTGGATTCAGTGTATTCTTAGAAACCATAAATGGTTGCCAGGGACAACAGCTTGAGGCAAAAACGATGGCTTGCTTGGATCAAAACACCCTTCTAGCGTGGCTGCATTTTGAGTAGTGCCAGTGTGGCTCTCAAAGAGCCTCTCTTTAAACAGCCTTTGAACGGTTGTTCTTTGCACTGGGTAATGGGTTTCCTTAATGTTGGTGTTTTTTCATTTTACTTTTGGCTTCTTTGACACTTAATTGATAGCACAGAGAGAAAAGAAACAGGAAATGATGGAGGAAGTAGATTAGGGGGGAAAAAAATCAGGTTGAAACTCGTGTCGCTTACACGACCACCACAGATCAACATGTTAGAGCACGTTCACTAACCGCCTTTATTATATTATAGTATATGTCGGTCTGTAATGTTTTTTTTAAGAAATTAATATTTTTTAATCATCATGGATGCTTTAAATTGATCAAAAGTGACAGTAAATACTTGGTTTGTTATATAAATGTTATATAAAAATAAATGCTGTTCTTTTGAACTTTATATTCATCAAACAATCCTGAAGAAATGCATCTATAGATTATACAAAAATAAGCAGGACAACTGCTTTTAACATGATAATAATTTTTAAAAAATCTTGAGCACCAAACTACAGTTTAAAATACATTACAATAGAAAAGTTATTTTAAATTGAAATAATATTTCAGTATTTCATTGCTGTTCTTACTGTGTTTTTGATCAAATAAATGCAGCCTTGGTGAGCATAAAAGACTCTTTTCTAAAACATTAAAAATTCTCACTGACCCCAAACTTTTGAATGTTGGTGTATCCCTACTTTTTGGATCAGTTCACGTAAAATCTGGATTCTGTAGCAAATCCTGAGCACTAGGCCATGACTGTGCGTTTGCCATATTTTAACCTAATTTTATTTGTTTCTATTTTCCTTCCTAGATTTGACTATCAAGAGCTGCTCCACAACTCCACCTTCTGTCTTGTTCCCCGCGGTCGGCGCTTGGGGTCGTTCCGTTTCCTGGAGTCTTTGCAGGTAAAACATTTTTCAATTGACCCTGAAAACTGAATAAAGCCAAGTATGCTTCAACAAGCCTTTTAGAGATGCAAGAAAGGTTTGGTAGATTATGAAAACAGTCAGGTCTCGGAGTCTCACAGATAAACAGCACATTAGCCGTCGAGTGGAAAAACTTCCCAGGCGCATATATTCTTGGCGTCCTGGTGGTGTGTGTGAAAGGGCCGGAAGCTCATGGAGGGTGCCCTCGCTTCGACTCTGCCGAGCCGTGCTGAATGGATAAATCCACAGAACGGTGGGTTTGGCAGCCAGCTCAGCCCTCACACTGATTCCTCGGCACTCCCTCGCTCTACTCCTCTGTCTTTTTCTCCCTCTGTGCTTTTCCATATAAGCCCCTGTCTGAGTTCCATAGATCTCTTTTCTTTGGAGGCAGCCAAAGCCACAGAAAGAACTGGCAATTACTAGAACTGCTGAAAGTTCTACAACAGAGGTTCTCAAACATTTCAGGCCAAGTAGCACCTAGTCAGGGGTAAGACTGGGATTTTAGAGGTGGCTGGCACTAAACATTTTCAAATCAAAGGTGGCGGACCATTACAGCCCTGTTACACTTCTTCATGTTCCTTTTAATTTTTTCAGCAGTGAAATTGAATTGACATCTCTGGGCGCAAGTCTACAGACTGTGTGAGTGACAATGCCATCTTTTGATTAATATCCATATTCCTATAATTAAGATAAATCTTGCTGATGTCTCATCAATCCCTTGATTGGCCTTTTTGCAGATTTATTTAGGATGCTTCTAAAACAACATCTAAAAGATTTTTCAATGAAAAATCACATTGTTATGCCAACGTTGCAGTCCAGTTTAAAACATTAATACTATATTTTGGAATTCTGTCTAGTCTGACTAGAAGTGCTCGGAACACACATTATCGATACCGGATTTAAAATTGAGGGATAGGGTATAGGATTAAAATAAATACAATTTAATTTTCAAAATAAACACAAATTAATATAGAACATTATCCTAACTGTAGGCTATTTAGGGGCAGTCGTGGCCTAATGGATAGAGAGTCGGACTTGTAACCCGAAGGTGCGAGTTCGAGTCTCAGGTCTGGCAGGGATTGTCGGGGGGGGCGGAGTGAATGTACAGCGCTCTCTCCACCCTCAATACCACGACTGAGGTGTCCTTGAGCAAGGCACCGAACCTCCAACTGCTCCCCAGGCGCCGCAGCATTGGCTGCCCACTGTTCCAGGTGTGTGTTCATGGTGTGCGTGTGTGTGTGATTGTTCACTACTCACTGCTGTGTGTGCACTTGGATGGGTTAAATGCAGAGCACAAATTCTGAGTATGGGTCACCATACTTGGCCACACGTCACTTCACTTATTTATGGTTTCTAAGCAATGTGACAACTATAATACAATTAAACAATAAAAAAAAATTAAAATAAAATACAGTCACAGGTGTGTTAAATGAGTTACATTTATTATTAATATTGATCAGATTGAACACATAAATAGGCTATAGTTTATATCCTAACTGTAGGCTGTTTATGGTTTTAACATGGCATAAAAAATACTAATAAAATAAAATAAAATAAAATAAAATGTGTGGTCACAGGTTTGAATTTTACAGTGGCTTCAAACGTGGCCCATTCAATTAACAACAGAACAATCTGTTTTATGAATGTATATGGATCATGACTATAGCAATTTAAATAAAAAATCTGGGTACTAAAAATTAGTACTGCAAAAACCACATGCCACAGCATGAGAACTGCTGTTCTAGAACATCCTCTGACCCCTATCATCCAGATCCTGCTTTTTTCCTCTCTAATCTCACAACCTCTCTCTGGTGCTGATTCCTCGACACACTCCTTTTAGAAAAAATGGCTGTGCAAGCAACCACAGAATGGATCAGTGCCAAGAGGGATCTATGCTAGTCGGGCGGCCCTAGAGCTATCATCCCAGAGCATGAAACAAAGGCCAGCTCCTGGATCTCTGTGGGCTTAGTAGGCCAAGGTAGCAATCAGTCACCTGAAGCAATTTGTTGCTGTCCGCCCCTGTGTCCTCTAACGCTGTTTAGGATGAAAGCATGGCTGCACACAGCTAGAGGGGGTGTGTTTGATCTTGGCCCGTTCTTAGGATTGCACTCTCTTGTGATTTAATTAAAAATCTCACTGTAGAGCAGAATACGAGCTGAATGACGAAAAGAAGAAGAAAAAAGGCAAACAAGGAATCTGGGAGGAAAAGTAGAACAACATCAAGATGGAATAGTAAACAAGAGGGAAGGCGAGCAACTCCACTTCAATAAATCATGGACCCCTGTTTCTCTCCTACCTCACCCTCCTATTCGGGGCGAGGGAGATGGGGTAATTAACACATCTGTCTGGCGGTGTGTCTGATAAAAAAGCTGGATGGGAGCAGTGAGTCATGCACAGGCCCCTCCGAGACTTCTTAAACAACCAACAGCCTTTTCATCACGCGCTATACATCTCATAACCTTGCCTAAAGGGAAAATCAGATGCACTATGTCTATTTTTCAGTGCATTTGGGGTGAACTTGGTCTGTTTTCTTGTGTGTGTTTTTGTTTTTCATTAGATAAATTGATTATGCTGATGCTAATTATAGTCTAAGTCACTGTCTGTCTCCTGTGGTTGTATCCCTCACAGGCCGCTTGTATCCCGGTGTTACTCAGTAATGGCTGGGAGTTACCTTTCTCTGATGTCATCCAGTGGAACCAAGCAGTCATCGAGGGCGACGAGAGACTGTTGCTACAGGTAACAGACCTTTGTGTGAAGAACTCGAATGTCACTTTTCTGAGAAGGGAACATGAGGATGGAAGAAGCCGCTAATTAAAACATGTTGGTAGTTCAAATTAATATGCACAAGCACTTTTTTATCATGAAGATTTCATATGAATGTATAAGGGAAAGTGTGTGTTCTTAGATTTTTTGACTGTCACCATTATCTAGTCCTGCTGCTGTGACATGAATATTTAATAAAACATTTCATTTAGGTTCAATTTGTTAACATTAGTTAATGTATAAGGTGTCATGAACTAACAACGAACATTTTGAGCATTTGTTAATCTTGGTTAATGTTTATTTATATACTGTTTCTTTGAAATCAAAAAATCCTGTAAAAAAGTAACAGTTTTCACGAAAATATGAAACAGCATAAATGTTTTCATCATTGATAATAAAAAGATAATGTTTCTTGAGCACCAAATGAGCATATTTGAATGATTTCTGAAAGATCATGTGACTCTGAAGACTGGCTGCTGAAAATCTAGCTTTGCCATTAAAGGATTAAATCACACTATATTTTTTAAAAAGTTATTTTAAATTGTAGTAATATTTCTGAACATATCTGTTTTTACTGTATTTTTATCAGATAAATGCAGCCTAGGTGAGACATCTTTCAAAAACCAAACTTTTTTTTTTTTTATCTTACCGACCCCAAATTTTTGAATGGTAGCTAATATTAATTTATATACATTTTTTAAATAAATGTACAACTTGAAATGTTACAAACGTATTAGTATATGTAGAAATGAACATTAAACAAGATTAATGAATAAGTATGTCACAAAATATACAGGTGCATCTCAATAAATTAGAATGTCGTGAAAAAAGTAATTTTTTTCTTGTAACTTATTTAAAAAAGTGAAACTTTCATATATTTTAGATTCATTACATGTAAAGTAAAACATTAAAAAATAATAATAATAATTTTGAGGATTAGAGCTTACATCTCATGAAAGTCAAAAATCAGTATCTCAAAATATTAGAATATTTACATTTGAGTTTCAATTAATGACCATCCCTACAGTATAAATTCCGGGTATCTCTTGTTCTTTGAAACCATAATAATGGAGAAGACTGCTGACTTGGCAATGATCCAGAAGACGAACATTGACACCCTCCACAAAGAGGGTAAGTCACAGAGGGTCATTACAGAAAGGTATGGCTGTTTACAGAGTGCTGTATCAAAGCATATTAAATGCAAAGTTGACTGAAAGGAAGAATTTGGGTAGGAAAAGATGCACAAGCAACAGGGATGACCGCAAGCGTGAGAATACTGTCAAGCAAAGCTGATTCAAACACTTGGGAGAGCTTCACAAGCTGGAGCTGGAGTCAGTGCATCAAGAGTCACCACGCTCAGACGTCTTCAGGAAAAGGGCTACCAAGCCACTTCTGAACCAGAGACAACGTCAAAAGCATCTTACCTGGGCTGTGGAGAAAAAGAACTGGACTGTTGCTCAGTGGTCCAAAGTCCTCTTTTCAGATGAAAGTAAATTTTGCATTTCATTTGGAAATCAAGGTCCCAGAGTCTGGAGGAAGAGTGGAGAGGCACAGAATCCATGTTGCTTGAAGTCCAGTGTGAAGTTTCCACAGTCAGTGATGATTTGGGCTGCCATGTCATCTGCTGGTGTTGGTCCACTGTGTTTTCTGAAGTCCACAGTCAACGCAGCCATCTACCAGGAAATTTTAGAGCACTTCATGCTTCCTTCTGCTGACAAGCTTTATGGAGATGCTGATTTCATTTTCCAGCAGGACTTGGCACCTGCCCACACTGCCAAAAGGTACCAAAAGCTGGTTCAATGATCATGGTGTTACTGTTCTTGATTGGCCAGCAAACTCGCTTGACCTGAACCCCATAGAGAATCTATGGGGTATTGTCAAGAGGAAGAGGAGAGACACCAGACCCAACAATGAAGATGACCTGAAGGCCACTGTCAAAGAAACCTGGGCTTCCATACCACCTCAGCAGTGCCACAAACTGATCACCTCCATGCCACGCCGAATTGAGGAAGTAATTAAAGCAAAAGAAGCCCCTACCAAGTATTGAGTACATATACAGTAAATGAACATACTTTCCAGAAGGCCAACAATTCACTAAAAATGTTTTTTTATTGGTCTTATGAAGTATTCTAATTTGTTGAGATAGTGAGTGAATTGGTGGGTTTTTGTTAAATGTGAGCCTAAATCATCACAATTAAAAGAACCAAAGACTTAAACTACTTCAGTCTGTGTGCATTGAATTTATTTAATACACGAGTTTCACAATTCGAGTTGAATTACTGAAATAAATGAACTTTTCCATGACATTCTAATTTATTGAGATGCACCTGTATATTCCAACCACGATAAGGTAATCAGAACCCCTATGTGAATTAACATGTTTGCTAATTCAATTGTACTTTATAGTTGTGTATTTATAAAGTATTTTATTATGTGAGGCTAAAAACACTGCACTAGAGCATGCCATCAGTTTTGTTCGCGACCAACTGACTGTAATAAATACAGTACGTTCACAAAAAGATGATGTGATATTGTTTAGAGTTTGAAACTATTGTATTACTTTACCTGTATGCCTGTTATCTTTCCTCTAAAAACAAAACACTTGGCATTGCAATAAGCAATAAGACGAACACTGCAACAATATTAGCAACAATATTACTGTAATGTTCCTGTAATGCAAGTCCTCTTTCAATAAAATCGATAAATGAGCGATTAAAGATGGCACCAATGAAACGAGTCAGCTGTAGTATCAAAAAGATGCGACAGACATGAAATTAGCGTCGGTTTAAAAAAAATATACAGCTTTGCCACGGACGACGATGAATAGGCTATAATAGATTTTATATAAGATATTTAAATAATTAAAATTGAAAAATACTTCCAGTTTTTATATGCCTATATAGTTATTTTTAGCTCTACAAAACAGCTCATTATGTTGCATGAAATGGAAAACGGGTATTCCTTACATTATTTTAATGCAATGTCGTAAATCTAAACACACTGGTTAGTAGCACAACTAGTTTTTACTGTTTACTGCACTTGTTATTCTTCTCGCACATTCACAGAAAATAAATTACTTCCGCGTTGAAAAATAAGGTGGGTAACTTACTGTAGCATTCCACTGCAAAACACTTTTGTCAGCGCTGCACATTTGTGCCTGGAAGAGTTTGTGGAGGTGGTCGACAGGTAAAAACTCGATACTAAGGTTTTTATAGGAACACAAATTAGCCTCACCGGTGAGTTCTTTGTCACTTTGTTCCCTCAGGTACCTTCCACGGTGCGGGCTGTGGACATTGACAGGGTGCTGGCTCTCAGACAGCGTACACAGATGCTCTGGGAGGCCTACTTCTCCTCCGTGGATAAGATTGTACTCACCACACTGGAGGTGAGAGCTGGGTCAGCTTAGATGTGTATACAGCGGCGGATCTGACAGTGAGGAAGGTCTGTCAGGGGAAATTAAACCAGTGCAGGATGGCATACATCATTAGCACATACTTAGTCCCCTGCCCTTAGGTTAATTGGCAAATGAACTGTCAATTTTGCACAAAAGTATGGCTTTGGTCTGCCCTCTGCTGGCCAGCAGGTGAAAATGGGCATCTTTAAAACCGATAGGGATTAAATGTGCTGTTGTGATTTAATGTGATTGTTATATTTAATGCTGCCGTCTTGATGTCTGTCAGATCATAAAGGACAGAGTGTACTCGCACATCTCCAGAAATAAATTCATGTGGAATGCCTTACCTGGAGGGCTGCTGGTTCTGCCCGAGTACTCGACACACCTGGCACACTACCCCTTCTATTACTTAAACCTCGGTAAGCCTGTGCCAAATCTTTTTAAATATTTTGTAGTATACATATTTATTTGGAATGGAATACTAGATGTACTTCATTCTGTGCCATACATTACACTCTTAAAAATAAATCTTTATTATTGGCATCTATAAAACTCCAATCTTTCCATTGCACAAAATGTTCTTTATAGTGGGGAAAAAAATTCATTAGATTATTAAAATGTTCTTTACACTAAGAAAAAAGGTTCTTTGAGGAACTCGAAATGGTTTTATGACATTGCTGCAAATTGCTGCAGTGTGTATTGCCTGAATACAAATTTGAATGGAATAACAAGCAAGCAAATAATGAACAAAAACAATAAATATGTTTAAACATTTGTATTCTACATTGTTGTCACATGACCTTATTATTGTATATTGCATGTTTGAAAAGAATCCACTTATCTTACCTATTTAGCTTTTTCGTCATATTTTGTGTAAAAATAGTTTTATAATATAGGCCTATAAATCAAATATTGAGTCAAGAAAGATGTTAATAATCATGGTTGATATTCAATCATCATTCATTCATCAGGTTATTTGTCACACTGTAAGGTTGATTGTATTGCATTATGGGATACAGTATTTCACACAGCATGCTCTGGTTGTATACTGCATATTTTGACAAATGTAACAAATGTAATGATTTGACTGCAACAGTATGCATACTGCAAAAATGTATTAGTAGTTTGGTAGTAGTGTTTGTTATTAACTAAAACTAAAACTATTAAAAATAGGTAATTGAAAATAAAATATAAATATTAGACTAAAAACTTTAAAATTTTAATTAGAAAAAATTTGAAAGAAAATTTTAAATGTTGCCTTGACAAGTAACTAAAATAAGTCTGCAATTACTAAACTTAAAAAAAATACTAAAACTTAAACTAAAATGAAAACTGAATTCAAAATATTAATAAATACTATAATAGGATATAAATAATATTAAAATAACACAGGGATAGTTTGCCATTTCAAACATTGTGCCATTGAGCACTATACTAAGTATATAGTATGGATAGTGTCTTAATGGCAAGGGACGCTCACTCTTTTTCCTCTGTTGATGTAGGAATCAGTCCAGGTCAGGAGTTCACTGCTGTAATTCATGCCACCTCACCTCTGGTCTCCCAGTCTCAGCCAATCATGAAGCTTCTTCAGGTCGTCTCCAAATCAAAATACTGCTCACAGGTACAGTACTGCAAAGTCAGTGTTTAAAAAAAATATAGAGTAATATGGATTTTTACAAACTTAAAGTAGCAGCTATTGCACCACTAAGGAATTGACCTTTTGTTCAATGATATCAATGTAGATCCACATCAGTTCAGTGTTAATATAGTTGGACACAGACAAAAGCCAACAAGAAGACACATCAACCAGTTTGGTGTGCATGCTGTGATAGTGTGTGTTCTTGTTTGGGTTTCTTGTCAGATCATCATCCTGTGGAACAGTGAGAAGCCGCCCCCTCACCGGAGTAAGTGGCCGCCTATGCCAGTGCCCCTTATCATCACAGATGGCAGGAGGAAAGTGAGTATTCAAGTGAGAGAACAGTCAAGTCATGTCTGTGAGCGGTGCGAGATCTTGCGCTCTCTCTCTCCACCTCGTGTCTCACTCAGCTCTTTTCCCTGCCACCCTCTGTGCTTGCAGACGAGCAGCCGTTTCCTGCCTCATGCAGCTATTGAGACGGAGGCGGTTTTGAGCCTAGATGAAGACACAGTGCTGTTGACCAACGAGGTATAGAGTTTCCTCTTCATCCTGCATGGTTTTATTTCACTTTAATCTATTTTAAGTTAAACTTTCATTTATTTATTAAAATCGTGATCATTATTTTATTTATTTATAGTATACATTTTATTCCTTATATGATTTTAAAATTAAGATTGTGTATTTTATGTGTATTTAAACTGATATAACTTAACTTATACTTATATTTATAAGATGCTATAATTTTATAATAATATTTTGAATTGGTTATTTTTATATTTTCGATTTTCAATCTATTTAGTTTAGTTTTAGTAATTGTGTTGTTTTTATAATTTTTTTATATTTTTAATGTTTTTATTCATTTTTATTTTACATTTATTTTAGTACATCAAGTTAAATTAAATGAAAATTTTAAATGTTTGTATCATTTTGTTTTTATCTAATATGTATTTTATAAATGTCTAATTTTCATGTTTTTGAAGTTTGTTTTTATCTAATATTTATATTTTTCTTGTGTGTGTATATGTATACTGTATATATATATATATATACTAAAATTTCAAATTTTCATGTAAGTTTTTGAAGCTTGTTTTTATCTAATATTTATATTTTATTTCAGCTTAATTTCAATCACTGAAAACAATTTTAATAGCTTTGCTATTATAGTTGATTGGGAATTCTAGTGGATGCCCTGGGTCATAAAGAGTCTAAACTAAATGAAATAAATCAGATTACATTGTTTTGACACATGACAAAGCTAATTCATGTTTTTCCTCTGTAATCCGACACTTCCAGATAAATTTTGCTTTCCATGTGTGGCGAAGTTTCCCCGAGAGGATTGTTGGCTACCCTCCTAGAAGCCATTTCTGGGACCCTGTAAAAAAAGCCTGGGGCTACACCTCTAAATGGACCAACGAGTACTCCATCGTCCTCACCGGAGCGGCGTTTTATCACAGGTAATTGGCTGCAGTTGACCTATCCTGTCAGTCTCGACGTCTCTCACGCTTCATCAAGCTCTCTAACATGATCAGCGGAGACAGTGCTCTTTATTATGCGCTGATGTCTTTGCGTCTCACAGGTACTACCATCACCTGTTCTCTCACTACCTGCCCTCCTCTCTGCGTGCACTGGTGGATCGCACCTCTAACTGTGAGGATATCCTGATGAATTTCCTGGTCTCCTCTGTGACACACCTGCCACCGATTAAAGTAGCGCAGAGGAAGCAGTACAAAGAGATGCCCACCCTGCAGGTGAGGCCAGAGAGCCTACATTTTGTACTTACAATTCTGCTCATAAGTTTACATACCCCTTACAGAACATGATTTACATACCTGTGAATCTTAAAGAGATAGTTGACCCAAAAAATGTGTTTTTAGGTCATTGTTTTATGAGTGATAAAGTGAGTGCTAACATTTGTTAGTGTTATGGAATAATGACTTGATTTGAGACAACTGTAAGTGTTTTGATAGTTTTAGTTCATTTTGGAAGTGAAATGTATTGCTGTGCCAAGCTGAAAGTTGGTAATGAGAAGTGTGTCCTAGTATAGCAATTGTAAAAAAATAAAACTATAATGTGATATATTTTTGACATCTTATTTCCTGTCCATTCTAAGGGCACTAAGATGGCCCCATGGGTGAACCCTGAACACTTTACCCAGAGGCAGGAGTGTGTCAACACCTTTGCAAGCTGGTTTGGTTACATGCCTCTGGTGCACTCTCAGTTTCGCCTGGACCCCGTACTCTTCAAGGACCACGTGTCCGTCCTGCGCAAGAGGTACAAAGACCTGGAGCGTGTCTGAGCCAAGCTAAACGAGTGGCGACGGGTCACAAACTGATACTTATGCTGATGGAGAGACTTATCTCTATCCTTCCACTACTGGCTGCTAGCTTGTGGTGGCCAGCTGATGGACAAGAGACAGGTTTTTGCCTCTTATGACCAGTTCTCAATTTATGACTGACAGCTTCATGGATGAGAAAACATCACAGATCTGTCAATCATTCCAGCTGCTGTTTGACTGGAGGAGTTTGTAGCATTAAGGGTGCCTAATGGTGCATTGGACTAACACATGAGTCACAAAGCAACTGACTGATTACATGAAGTGATAATTACATGACCAATAAAATAATTCCGAAATGCAAACGATGTGTGTAGCTGTATTTGTGAAATTATGGTTTTATTTTGCTGTTCCCAGCAACTTGCCTAAAACTATTACCCAAAATGTGGGTAGTTAATAAATAAAATCGTTTTCTCTTCAATATCAAGACATTAGATGAAAATTAATATTTTTTGTGACAAATCTTTTTTTTAGACAATTTAGAGTTGAATTGGATTAGAAGAATACAATTTATATGAAAACATATGGAAAAGTTGTATAATTACAGATGCACAAGCAAAGGACTGAAAGAGTCAATTGTAATGAATTGTTAAAAAATATTCTTGAACTCATGATTCACCGGTTTTAATTACAGATGAATCTGTTAGTTCAGCAGTTACTGAATCAACATTGTCTTGAAAATGAAATGGTGCTTTGTGCACTTAAAAGTTTGTGAAAATTAATGTAAATTAATGTAATTGCTGACTGGTTGTTTATACAACATGTAGTTCAAGATGAAATTTTGTAGTTGTATTCATCGCTGGTATGAGTTTTTAGAAGCATACACTACCGCTCAAAAGTTTGGAGTAAGATTTATGTTTTTGAAACAAGACTTGCTCACCAGAGTTGCATTTATTATACAGTATAACCAGTAATGTGAAATATTATTACAATTTAAAATAACTGTTTATTTTAATACATTTTAAAATGTAATTTATTCCTGTGATGGCAAAGCTGAATTTTCAGCATCATTACTCAGAAATCACTACAGACATCATTCTAATATGCTGATTTGCTGCTCATAAAAAGATTTCTTATTATCATCAATGTTGAAAACAGTTGTGCTGCTTAATATTTTTATGGAATTTGGAAACTTTGACAAATGTTTTCAGAAATCTTTGATTAATAGAAATTAAAAAGAACAGCATTTACTTGAAATATCGAAATTTTTAACAATATAAATGTTTTTAGTTCTAGATATAATGGCATATAATTGCTGTTGTGAATTCTGTTTTTGTATTTCCTAAAAGAAAAGACATGACAAAAGAGTTTTCTTTTTTATTTTGTGTAAAAGTCTTTAGTTTACAAAAACTATCATCCTGCAATTCATTAGTTTCTTTCCCCAGAAGGCAGATATCAGGAGTGTAATGCAGAGCTCAGGGAAACACACTCTACCTGAGTACATATTTGCTGAGGAGCAACAGTGTGAAACACATCACACAGTTCACTGCACAAAAGACCATAGTGTAGGCACTATTATTTACAAAGCTCAGTCCGCAGTGCTCATTTATCATGCCATCAACATGGCTAGCTTACATCATCTGCATGGCTGTTACATTACTTCCCGTTTCTGATGCTAATTCAGTGCTTTGATGAAGCAGTTATTAATCAGAGCATTGGGATTTAACACTGTAAATGAGGCAGGAACACAAAGAGCTGCCAAGCCTGAACTCATTTGTCAAAATGAAATATTAAGTGGCATTTGCACGAGCAGTGAATGAAAGGCAGTCTGCCATCCACTGCTATCCGTGTGAAAGCACCTGAACGTGTGAGAGTGAGAAGACCGTAGATGAGGGCTGACGGACGATAGTCAGATGTTTACTAGGAAGCGTATCGCTGTCATTTTCGCATGGTGAGCATGGCATTGACGTCCCACAGGAGGTTCCTCATCTGGTCCATTAGCACCTTCATCTCCTGGTTCTTCTGCCTCACTTTCTGTTAAAAAACACGAGAGGAGAAGCTCAGAGCACTATTATTACATGTATCGTTTAAAAAGGTTTTTTTTTTTAAAGAAATTGACACTTTTATTCAACTAGGATATATAAAACTGATCAAAATGATAGTAAAGATATTAATAATGTTAAAAAAATATTTTGTGTCAATTATTTTATATGAACTCATTTCTGAACTTTCTATTCATCAAAGAATCCTGATAAAATGTCTCAGTTTCCACAAAAATATTACGCAGCACAACTGTTTTCAACATTGATAAGAAATGTTTCTTGAGCAGCAAATCAACATTTATAAAGGTTTCTGAAGGATCATGTGACAATGAAGACTGGAGTAATGATGCTGAAAATTCAGCTTTGCCATCACAGGAATAAATTACATTTTAAATGGTAATTATATTCCACAATATCACTTTTTTAATCAAATAAATGCAGCTGTGGTGGGAATTTATATTCCATCTTTTATGATTAATTTAGATTTTAATGTACAAATTACAATTCCTTAATTTAAACACATACATTATATGTATTTGCTAATTATAATTTGCAGATGAGAATATAAATTATGATAGCATTAAAAAGATTTTTAAAATGATATAAATCCAAATTTGAATATTATATTTGAAAACAGTTGAATACAGTTGGTTCACCCTCTGCCCATAGTTATAGGGGTGTTTATTTTCACCCAAATAAAAGAGCATAACATCTTGTAGGTATATACTGCAGTGTAATAGTATGTGGAGAGATATGAAACAAACCTCTAGAACCTCCTGTCTCTCCTGAATAACAGCTGGGCTGCACGGCTCCCCTCTCACAGGTGGCGTCTCTTCCCCCACATAAGGAACCAGCTGGAAGGATGGAAGAAAACACATTATTCAAATGATATCTGTAATAATAACTAAAGTGTCCTCCACTAATATTGGCACCCTTGGTAAATATGAGCAAAGGCAGCTGTGAAAATAAATCTGCATTGTTTATCCTTTTTATCTTTCATTCAAAAAATTCACAAATTTCCAACCTATCATTGAAGTAAAACAATTGAAAGTGGGGAGAAAATCTCATTGTGAAATAAATGCTTTCACTATTTCATGTTGGCCACAATTATTGGCACCCAATTATTGCAATGTCCTTTTCCCAGGGTAACAGCTCTGAGTTTTCTCCTATAATGCCTGAAGAGTTTGGAGAACACCTGATAAGAGATCAGAGACCATTTCTTCATTCAGAATCTCTCCAGATCCTTCAGATTCACAGCTCCATGTTATTACTTCTTCTCTTCAGTTCACCTCACTCATTTTCTGTAGGGTTCAGGTCAGAGGACAGAGACAGCAATGGTAAAAGATTAATTTTGTGCTCAGTGACCCATTTTTGTGTTTATTTTGATGTTTGTTTTGGATTGTTGTCCTGGTGGAAGATCCAAACATGGCCCATTATAAGATTTCTAACAGAGGCAGTCAGGTTTTGATTTTTTATCTGTTGGTATTTGATAGAATCCATGATGCCATGCATCTGAACAAGATGTTCAGGACCTCTGGCAGAAAAACAGGCCCACAACATTAAAGATCCAGCAGTATATTTAACCGTGGACATGGGGTACTTTTTTATCCCTGTTTGTACTAAACTCATCTGGTGGGTTGCTGCCAAAAAGCTCTTTTTTCAGTTTCATCTGACCATAGAAGCCAGTGCCATTTGAAGTTCCAGTCGTGTCTGAAAACTGAATTTGCTGGAGTTTGTTTTTGGATGAGTGAGGAGAATTTTCCTTGAAACCCTCCCGAACAACATGTGGTGATGTAGGGGATGTTTGATTTATTTTTTTTAGGTTTCTGACCCCAAGACTCAACTAATCTCTACAATTCTCCAGCTGTGATCCTTGGAGAGTCTTTGGCCACTCAAACTCTCCTCCTCACCGTGCATTAGGACGATATAGACATGCGTCCTCTTTCAGGCAGATTTTTAACATCTTTAGTTGATTGGAACCTCTTAATTATTACCCTGATGGTGGAAATGGGGATTTTCAATGTTTTAACTCTTTTCTTACAGCCACTTTCTATTTTGTGAAGCTCAACAATCTTGTTCTTCACATCAGAACTATATTATTAGGTTTTACTCCTTGTTATGGATGATTAAGGGAATTTAACCTTTGTGTTCCTCATATTTATAATCCTGTGGAACAGAAAGTCATGGCTGGACAATTTCATGCTCCTAGTCACCCTGGTGTGCTAAAAAATGTAAATATGAATGGGAATATACTTCAGAGATATTTTACTCATAAGAATTTCTAGGGGTGCCAATAATTGTGGCCAACATTCATTGGAGAAAAACATTTATTTCATCATGAGATTTTCTCCCCACTCTCAATTGATTTACTTCAATGATAGGTTAGAATTTTGTGAATTTATTGAGTGAAAAATCAAAAGGATAAACAATGCAGATTTATTTTCACAGCCGCCTTTGCTCATATTTATCAAGGGTGCCAATATTAGTGGAGGGCACTGTATCTCCTGAAATTGAATCTGATTTAAAAAAAAACATCTGAGACAAATAATGAAAAAGCTTCCATTTTACTTTTTTGCATTTAATGCTAATTTTAACAGTAAAGTTTTCAAAAATATGCATTTTCTCTTAAATTGTTTCAAAAAATGTTTCAAACTAAAACAATATTTCCAGGATTATTACATTTTAAATTTTCAATGCAGTCTCAGACTTACTACAGAGTGTGTGTGTGTGTGTGTGTGTGTGTGTGTGTGTGTGTGTGTGTGTGTATGTATATATATATATATATATATATATATATATATATATATATATATATATATATATATATATATATATTTACCACAAAAAGGAAAACAACAAAACCTATTTTAGAGCTTGGTTTCTATATCAAAAGTAGTAACAGAACCAAGGTATAATATTTATTTAGCAAATGCTTGATTTATTCAGCAAAGATCTGACTTGATTCACAGATCTTGCAGCCCACAAAGGATTTCAAAACACTTGTTGACTGTTCATGCTGCTCTGATGGAAAAAGGATTCTTGAGGTTTTTTTTTTTTTTTTCACACTATTCTTAATATTGAGTATAGCAGCTAATAATACACAACATCACAGCTACCACTAATAGCATGAAATTAAACTTTGTTGCTTTATTGCTGTGGTAAGTTAAATATTGTTGCAAGCTTTATTATTGTTGCAAAGTTTTTAATACATCCACAAACTCTGTAAGGAAGTTGTTTATTCAATTTACATAATACATGCAAGTAACTTTACATGTAAATCTATTTTAGTCTTGCAGTCTGACTATATGAGACGATATGAGGCCAAGTAAGCCTAGCTACTTAATTTGCTATTGTTTAAAAAATGTTTTGATAACATTAATTCCATAATGTACAGTATTATAATGAATTCAGCTAAGCATGACATGTAATCTCAAATCATGTTAATGCTCACTGCGATCATTGTATGAAATGGTATCTATGACTTTGGCATTACCAGTAGTTTGCTCATCTGAACCCTTTATGATCAGTTCATGTTAATAAGTAGTCTGTTATTCTGCTATAAAGATCTCACTGATTTACATTACATGCTATCAGAATTTCATCTTACTTTGTAGCCATATAAATACCAGCAACTGCACCAAAATCATACAATGGAGTATGAGCTCCATATTCTCATTATATCATACTTTATGAGCCATAAAAGCCTGATGTATCAAATATGATACAAAACATTTTTTGTTGTTTATTTTAGTGCTGGGCAACGATTAATCACGATTAATCGCATCCAAAATAAACATTTTTGTGTACATAATGTATGTGTGTGTGCCGTGTATATTTATTGTGTATATATAAATACACACACATGCATGTATATATTTCAGAAAAATATGTCATGTTTATATATTAAATATATTTATTTATAATATTAATTATATGAATATAAATATAGACATGTAAATATTTTCAAAATATATACTGTACATGTGTTAGGGGTGGGAGAAAAATCGATTCTCCGATGCATCACAATTCTCTCTTCAACAGATTCTGAGCTTGGGTTTTTTTTCCCGCATATGGCACGTGTGCGCGCTAGAGACGCGGCGGGCTTCATTGCACAGAATTTGCGCTGTGAGACACCACGTGCACATTGCTTGACAGTGTGTGCTTCCGCCCGCCGTGTTTTACTTTAGATATGCTTTCATTTATACCGTTTGGAATGCAGTATTAGATGCATGAAACTCGCGCACTGACAGACTTTCACGTGCGCTTTGTGTTTGTTTGTCCTGAAGCTCGATTGCTGCGGTTAAATGCACTTGCATTTTCAAATACTTTTATACGAAATTGATGTACACACAGTCAGTTATGTTTTCAGAGCAGGACAAAACATCTGATATATCGAAATAGATCTGTGCATTAGTCTGAATGCAGCCTGTTAAAGCTGCCACTGTCTATGATCTCATCAGTAATAATCAAACGGCAATAATGCTGCGGAAAAAAGAAAAACCCATAACTATTGTCTGTAAACTTTCGGATCCTTAAAGAACACTTATTTTAAATAAGTAATTATTTTAAAAAGTAGCCTGCTTAGTGCTTATATAATAATAATAAAGAAAGTAAATTTTGCACAAAATAAATTTGATTTAAAATTTATGTGAAAATGTAGCCATGTGCAGTAATATTGAAAACTGAGAATGTGACGCATCGTGATATTGAGTTGATAATGATAATCGTAATTTAATTAAATCGTGAAACCAAGATTCACACCCCTACTTTTAAGATGGCAGTAGGCCTACTGACTAGGGCTGCAACTAACGATTATTTTGATAATCGATTAGTTGTCCGATTATTCTTTTGATTAATCGGATTCAATTTTTTTATTGACAAAACACACTATTCCACATTCTGCCCAATGTCCTTCAAACAAACGTGCCAACTGAATGCTATGAAAACATACAGCGCTTAATTTATTAGACCACCTGTCATAAAGAGAACACACATATTTTAGGAATCTGTCAAAAAATTGTTTAAATCTAAAAATGTTATTGTCATTTATTGGGCAAATTACAAACAGAAACAACTAATTAGTATTTATTCACATAATAACAAAAATGGCCTCATAACAGCTTGCATTCTTGCTTGCATTGTTTATGTACTTTTTGACTGTAATTGGGTATATGAAAAAAACAAACACTAAAGTGCACGGCTGAAGTTGGACGTGCACTGTGGGCAGACCCGACTAATCAATAATGAGAATCGTTGTCGATGATTTTCATAATCGATAATAATCGATTTTATCGATTAGTTGTTGCAGCCCTACTACTAACATACAGAGATTCCAAATATAAACAAAGAGCACAGAAACTGCAATTTTGGTTAAGATGTAAAGATGTATTTGCACAGCTCAGCAGAAGAATTGTAGATATGCAGAAAAATGTAGATCAAGAATCGTTTTGGAATCGGATCGTGACTCCCAGAATCGGAATCGGATCGGATTGTGAAGTGCCTGAAGATTCCCACCCCTAATGTGTGTGTATTTAAATATACATATATTTATATTATGTACACAAAAACTTTTATTTTGGATGTGATTAATCGTTGCCCAGCACTTTTTTTATATTTCATCTAAAGGTTAAAAAAAAATTCTCTTGACTATTATTTCATATGTCAGGCTTTACAGGGTTAAACTAAAAATAAAAAGTATATTTCTAAATACAACACATTCCTTACTTTCTAAAAAAAAAAAAAAAAAAAAAAAAAAAAAAGCAGACTTTTTAGATTTTTTAAATAAATGTCAATTGTGACCTAAGAGGGTACTTCAGAATAAGTGAAATGACCATTAAATATAGGAAAAGGGCAGAGTTTATTGAAAGGCCACATGAACAAACAGAAGAGGCTATACTGTGCGTCAATAAACATGAATGAGACTCACCTCAGCTGGAGACTCCTGGATGTCAGGTGTCATTTCTACACAGCGTTCATATAGCAGACGCAGCTTACGGAAGAGCAGTGTCAGCTGACGCAGATGCTCCTGCAGCTTCCCAAAGCGGTCCTGATACGCTGCCTGACTCTGTGTCACACCGTTGGGAAGCTAGAAGAAACACAACCAGATTTTTCATTTTATTAGGTATTAGTGTGTGGTGCATGTGCTTTTTAGATGCTGTTCTGATTATAAGAGATATTGATATTTATAATCAAAATATGGCATTATTCGTTGCATAGTTTGAACTTTTAACATTTCTATATCCAAATGCAAAATAAATAGTACTAATAATATAATTATCTTGATTTGATCAAATGTAACACTTGGACCATTATTCCATAATGAAGCACTAGGAATGACTAGCTACTAGTACTGTGCACTAGCGTTCTCAGATCCCCTGTATTTGGAAAATCACCTGAGTGGCCCGTGTGATCTGGAAGATCTCCATAGTGCGTGTGACGATGTCCTGGACAGTCTCCTGACCGATGCGGCACAGGTAAACGGGAGAGATTTCCCGCAGGGCACCTTGTGGGGGCATCCCAGGCTGCGCAAGGCCAGGAGGCATGTGTGTCTGCTGCTGCTGCTGAGGGGGCATGACAGGCATACCCGGACCAAGTCCCTTCTGCGGGAGTGGAGCAGACATCTAAAAACAGAGATCATTCATCGAGTCAGCTAAACAAAAAAGTGGAGCGTGCTTATGGAAAAAAAAAACTATTTATCTGTTTATTTATGAATGGATGAGAGTGAGACAGAATGGACGGAGCATTGAATTCTGCGCTCCACGTTCGGAGTAACGTTACGGGCTTTGTGTAGAAACTCACTGCGCGTATTGGTGTTGCTCCTGGTCCGTAAGTAGTTTACTTCTGGTGGATAACAGTAATAATTGCTAAATAAATGTGGGACTTCTCCACTCGCTCACATCAAAGTCAGTCCCTTGATTTCAAACAGAGCAGCATTAGGCATTACCTGTTTCATCATTTCCTGTTTCCTGTGTTACATAGAGGTACTTGTAAATCCAGTCAGGAAAAGCAAAGCAAAGCATTATTTAATTATAAATTAATTCATTTGTTTTAGGTTTAATATTTTGGGTTATATTAATGTTTGTTTTATAGTATAATATTAATATAAGTATCGCTTTTTATTTCTCTTCTTTCCTACTTGTTTCACTTCTGTTTCAGTTTTTATAACCATTTCTTACTATGTGTAAGTAAGTTATTGTTTTTTAGCATGTGTGTTTGGCAGTGTTATTTTTTAGGATTACTGATAAACTACTGTCGTTTGATTTGTATTTGTTATCTATTTTGATAACAATCAAACAATCAAGTCATGCCAAATGACTAAATGTAAATGTATTTTAATTTTAGTTAAATTATGTCTGAATTGATTATGTCTGTATAGGTCTTTTATTAAGTTTTAGTTTTACTTCATTTGAGTTATTTTAATACTTCAACAAACTAAATGGAAATGAAATAATATATATATATATATTGAATTTATAAATGTGTATGTGTATGTGTGTGGTTGTACATACACATATATGTAGTTGTTTTTTGGTGTTTGGCTTAGTGTTATGTTGGAATCATTATTATACTCTTATACCTTTTGTTCTTTAATATTTTGAATTGTTTTTAGCTTTATTTATTGTTTTTCATTTAAATGTTAAGTTTTACAATTTTGTTGTATGCATTTGTCATTTTTATGTAATTTCTTTATTTTTAAAATGTGTATATGTAGTATTTATAAAGTTTTAGCTTTTAGTTTTGGATCTGTTTTTAGTTGTTTTAAGTCGCTTTGGATAAAAGTGTCTGCTAAATGACTATATAATATATATAATATAAATATAAAATATATATTATAATAATTATTAATAGTATATTGTATGGTTATTATTTATATTTTATTAATACAATTATTCATGTACTATATTCAATCAGAATTGTTTATCTTTTTAGTGTTTTATTTAATTTTATTAATTTATTTTTAATTAATTGTAGATTTTGTTATTATTAATGTTAATATTTATATTATAATATAACATAATATTAATATTTGCACTCTAAATATTTATGTGCCTAATGTAAGCCTGAGTCCTAATGTGCATACTATCCATCCTAAATTCTGATATTAGTAATTTTTAATACTATTTAGGGCAGATAGGGTGGGTAAAGCAGGGAATGTTTTTCTTCCGTTTACCGAAGACTATTATTTTGAAATTGACTTCTCTCATTATGTCTCGCGGGTTTTTCCGTCTCCACGTAGCTTCAACGTGTGTACGATAATCCTGCCTGGCTCCAGGTTTGTTCATTGCATATGGTATATATTTATGGCTTTTTAGATTTGACTTACACTAGTCTACATAATTTAAGACATTCGTATGTGTTGAATATGGTTTTGAAATATGTTTAGCTTTACGTTTGCTTGCTACTTAGTAAACGCTTAACTTCTTAACGTTAGTTCTTTACAATACAATAATAAAACATTAAACAGTCATTTACCTTCACAGCTGTGTGATTTAACCTGACGTGATCTCTTAAATCTGTTAACCTGCTGACCTGAATATGCCTTAGACATTTTAATCTAACATATTAAAGCTCTATCAGTAATTACACACCAGGCATTATATGCATACATTTGGACTAGTATCTAAAGAAGTTAACAACTTCTGATTCATGAATGAATATCTGATGGTTGTTTACAGGTTGGCCCAGAGATGGCAGAGAATGGGTGTCATCTCAACCCAGAGGAAGTCCCTACCCCGCAGCATCCACCCAGTACAGAGCCAAATTCAGCAGAAGGGAGCAGTTCTGAACCCAATGGCCTGTCTCCGTCTCAGAGAGAGGTTCTGGATCGCTGTCTACATGCTCTCACTCATGCCAAGAATGACAGCCACATTTTAGCAGCACTTCTCCTGGTAAACAACAGCTTATCCTCCTCATCCACCCTATACCGAAAACATAATATTGTATTGCTCATTGTTATCTCTTGCGTTTAGATCACAAGGTTGTGTCCAGCAGGACAGCTGGATACCGGGACTCTACATCGGATTTTTGAAGCGGTAGGTTTTAATCTTCCCGCACGCCTTCTGGTTACAGCATTTCGGGGTGACGACAGCTCCGGGTTGCCCCCAGAGGAGTTGATCTCTCTGGGCACTGCTCTATTGGCTGCTCTCAGCACAGATGCAAGCATGGTTGCTCATCCACAACTTCTCAGCACAGTCCCTCTGATCCTGAGCATACTGGAGAACGGACCCAACTGGACAGATAAACAGACAAAAACACTTGAAGCCCAGAGTGGCTCTGGATCTCAAACTGAAGGTGCTACAAATTCCCAGACCACTTCTAGTACGTCTACCTTGGATGAGGCTTTGGCTTGTGACTGCTATCAGGTTCTAAATGCTGTATGTGCTTTACCACAAGGCCCCGAGCAGCTTCTTACCCGTGGTGCTGTTCTGGCTCTATGTAGGACCGTACTCAAAAAACAAACTCTCAGCCATGAAAAAGGGCTTCCGCTGTTGGGACACCTGTTGTCATCTAGCATAAGACCATGTGCTTGGGCTAAAAACTCATCTGATCTTCTCTTGCTGTTGCGAAACGTTTCGCAAAACTTCTGCCGAGTTTCACATCAGGACAGGTTAGAGATGTGCTCTCAAATACCGCCGTTTCTTCCTCCACCCGGGGTCGAGTCAGAAAGCCAGGTGCTTAAGGAGATTGTGGGTGATCTATGGGCTTCGCTGCAGCCTTTGATTCAGGGCAAGCTCAGTCAAGAGCATTTAGGCTCTGTTTTGGTAGTATCTGCCTGCCTTCTGGATCTGTATGGATGGGAGTCAACGGGACCTCCTAAATTCTGTTGCTTGCTGGTGAACCGGGCATGCGTGGAGGTGAGGATGGGTCTAGAAGAGCCGCCGGGTACAGAAATCTCCCCCCAGCTGCAGCACATTCTTACTGCCTGCTATCGCATCATGGAGGCGGCTATGGAACAAGCCTGTAGCCAGGGGGCGGTTTCAAACCCTGCTCAGATACAGACAGCTATCACTGGCCTGAGTCTTCAGCAGAGCAGACAGGTCCTAGGAGCTCTGGAGGAGGCATTCTCAGCTGAAATTTACTATCTGAAACAGGTGAGAATGCAGGTGTTAAATATATGCATCATTGTATTATGGTTCAAAAGTTTGTGGTCGGTAAGAATGTTTATGAAGAATCTTTTGTGCTCACCGGGGCTGCATTTATTTGGTCAAAAATACAGTAAAAACAGAAATATTAATACATTTTTTAAATAACTACTTTTCTATTTCATTGTATTTTGAAGTGTCATTCAGTGTCCTGAAGATCTTTCAGAAATAATTCTGATAAGCTAAATTGGTGTTCAAGAAACTCCAATTAATGTTAATGTTGAAAACAGTAAAGCTGTTTAATTTTTTTTTGTGTGTGGAAACTTTTATATATATATATATATATATATATATATATATTTTTTTTTTTTTTAAGGATTATTTGATGAATAGAAAGTTAAAAAGAACAGCATTTATTTGAAATAGACAGAAATAATTTGATCAATTTAACACATTCTTGTTGAATAAAAGTTTTCTTTAGAAAAAATCATACTGACCCCAAACTTTTGAACAAAAGTGTATGTATTATTAGCAGTCTATTTGAACTTTAATTAAATGGGAAAATACTTGGAATGCTTAGAATTATAAACTGTTATTCATTGTTTCCCCATTTAGGTGGAGCAGACCAGCTATGATGACCCATTTCTGTTTGCCACGTTCCGCTCCCTCTGTGCATGGCTTGCTGAAGAAACCTCATGTCTAAAGGAAGAAGTCATTGACCTCTTGCCTTTTCTCATCGGATATGCTAAAAGTCACTTCAAGAGAGAGGGAACAGGCAAGGGACTTGCTGATTGGATGTCAAAGATGTGCATCAGCAACAGTTCACAAGATGGGACCTGGAGCAGAGAAGCTGCTCTTAGGTAAGACATTACTATGGCTTTTTTAATAGAAGGTTACCACAATCCTGAAAAGGTCATGGAAATTAATAAAATAAAATCTACAAAATATGTATATATTATTTATTTTTTTGAGATCGTATGCTGTCTGTCTAAGTGTATATATGTTCCTGCTCTTTCTTAGATATCTTCTCCCATCTCTGTGCCACCTCTCCGCTGAAGATGGGCCGAGGCGGGTTCTTCTCTCTCTGGATACTCCAGCCTTGCTTGTGGATTTTCTGAGTAAAGGTTGGGCGTCTTTGAGAGGTCAGAGCGGGAAAACGATGACCCGAGACCCCAGTCTGGAAACAGCGTGTTCTGCTTTACTAAACTTTGCCATCACAGAGCCAGAACGAGTCAGGTAGACACAGATCTTCACTCACACACAGGATAAGTTATTCCTTAACCATGACTTGATGCACTGCTCCATTGCACTTTCTCAGGAATGATCCTTGTTTCGTTGCTCTGGAGAGCATGCTGAGCGAAGCACTGCCTGTTCTTCTCAATAAGCCACGCCTCTTGGTCTTAGCAGCAAACTGTTGCACTTTGGGTCTCATGATTGCCAGGCTGAAGTCAACTTCCACAGGTACTACTGGCTTGAAATGATACTAATTGGTTAGTAGGATATACCATTTTATAGGATGTGTATCTTAGCGATTATGAATTTCATAAAAAGAACTAAAAAGAAAATAAGTGCTTGGCAGGGTTATTATCTAAACTAAAACTTAACCATAAAAAAAAACATTTTCATTAGTTGAATAAAATAATAATTTACTGAAAAGGCAAAATTCTCATTCTCATTTAGTTTGTTTGAGTAATAAATAAAAACAATATATTTAAAAAAAAAAAAAAAAATTATGAAAATTTCTAACTTGAAAATATAAAAATAAAGTCTTATAAAAAATATTTATAAAAGCTATAATAGTATGTCAGTGATGGTAAAATAACACATCATTGTATAAGAAAGGGGTTTCAGAGGCAGAGCAAGTTATTACATTATGATGACAGATTATAAATATAACAGTTTTGTTTTAGGAATAATGTCCACTGATGAAACATTTACAATAAGAGCAGATATGATTATTAAAATTCTATCCTACTTTGTCTTAACAAATTAAAAACAAAAAAACAAAAATTTATTTAAATGCTATAAGTTTACAGATTAACAGTGTTACTAAATTATTGTTTAGAAAAAGTAACTTTAAAGGGATAGTTCAAAAATTTAAAATTTAAATTTTGTCACCCTCATGTGACTCATTTTGTCAGAATGAATAGTGTTGAAGAATGCTGGTGCCCAAACTGTTGCTGGTAGCCCTTGACTTCAATAGTATAGGGTAAAAATACTATGGGAGTCAGGGGCTATCAGCAACAATTTTCATTTTTGGGTGAAATATCCTTTTAAGTGTGCGTTAGATGACAGCAAAGGCAATCTAAATGTAAAAAACCAGGATGTGTTTATTGTTGCTGCTTAATAATGGGTGCCTTGAATCTTTGCAGACCCTGTAGAACTAGGCCAGCGGCGTTTCTTCTCCTCAGTTCTGTCTTTTCTCCTGAGTGCTGTGCAGTCCGGACAGGCTTCTAAACCAGCACGGATCAGCGCTCTCTGGGAGGAACACTGGGAGGAGGCTGGAGAGCTTTGGAGGCTCAGTCTGCAGGCTTTGGGTGGTTGTGTTCGAGCTCAGCCCTGGATAACCACCCTGATCAGAGATGAAGGATGGCTGCAGAACATGTTCACTCTGCTAGGATCCAGTGGACGTCTCCCAGACCAACCTTCACAAGATGCTCTCGAGGAAGTCCTGTGTGCCATTGCCAAGCAATGCCCGGTGTGTCACAAGGACATTAGTGAGCTGGTCAAGAGTGTAAGCTGTGGATCTCTTCAGGGTTTGCCACAGCTTAGCAGAATATTGGTGGAGTAGAATTTGTAAAATACATATTTAATAAGGCAGATAAAGCACTTATGTTGTCATATTTGTCTGTTTGGCATATTAAATAAGCAATGGATTTGTAATACACTCTGTGGCCAAAGTATAAACACGAATGTTGAATAAAACGATTTCTTCTTTTGAAGTGATTTATTATTTTATGCATGAAGTTTGATTCTTAGGAAGCACATTCTGAGCAAATGTACCTGGAATTCACTGCTTTGAAATTGATTCATTTGGAAGGTGCGTTTATGTAATCTGAAATGTATCTGTTGCACTGACCTGCCAGTGTTGTGTGGTAGTATGTCCACTAGGTGGCATCCTTACAGCAATCTATAGTTATTCACAAACAGCCAAGAAATGATTTAGTTACAAACTGTTATAATCAAATTCACAGCATGCCATAAGTGTTTGCACAAGAACAGCTGTTAGAAAACATGGACATAATATTTATCATAAACATTTTGGGTTGCAATCACCATTTCTTTTAATTTTTTGCAGTTCACTTTCACAGTTCTGTGGTTTGAAAAACGGCATTTTGTAAGTACAAACCTACAGTTTCTCAATTATTATGAGGTTTTAAAACAAAACGTTTCAAATGAAGAACAGCATGCCACATTTAAAACACTGCTCTCGCGACTTTAAATGTCAATAACGCATTATCTGTCGTGTCCTTTCAGCAAATTAGTAGTAACTTGTTACTGACCCTTTATGACAATACGTAATGCTTAAGGGATTGAAAGTAATAAAACTTTTATTTTTTTAGTTCTTCCTGATGTCAGTAGGCTACTGCCTACTTGCGGCTGTGTCTGCAAACATAGTGAGCTGCCTACCTAGACAGCATCTTCGGGAAAAATTATTAAACTTCTTTGATTAAAAACATATTTTGTTTTCAAACATATTTACAAAAAAAAACATGGCATTCATTATCATGGTCAGTACCGTTTCTAGGCGAGCTAGGCGGTCGCCTAGGGCGCCACTTTAATGAGCGCACGTACTAGCACTTGCAGGCTTGTGATGAAGAGTGGCACGGTCACCCTGAAATATGACTGCCGCCCCCACTGGATCCCCAACATCATTGGGCTAGAGTACTGTCAATCTGACGATGCCTGTATGCCATTGGATCAGAGCGCTGTCAATTGCTGCCTGATTGTTGCATGCTTGCATTTGGAGCGCTCATCAACACCATTAGATCAATAGGCTCTGTCAGTGCTTTGGCAAGGTAACGTTTTTCGTTTTTTTTGCCATGCAATAAAGCTAAGTTCAAAGGCCAATTTAAAATATTGGTACAGTAAATAAAGTGCACAAAATCAGTATTTTGTTTAGGCAGTATTTGTGGCAGTTGATAAATCGTGTTGCGAGATTTGTCCAAAAGGTGTGCGTTTTTGCGCCAATGCATTGTTAAAGGATCAGCGCGTAATGTAATATTCCCATATAAACTTTAACAGCCAATTAAAAAATATTGGTATATTTCACGAGATCAATACATCCTTTATTAAACCGCTTTGTCGAGTTTAATACATCCTCATGGAGGTGTGGAAATGCTGAATCAATTCACTTCTAACACAGCACTTAATGGGAGAAGCATCATACACAGAGGGCAGAGCGTCACGTTATTTAAAGGGGTTAAGGATTAAGTAGATGCATTGATTACTTTTATGCCACTGATCAGGCTTTTATATGTAGTTTGGGGCAACAAAGGGGTTTATAGGTTTGACTGAAATAATAATGCAATAACTGACACTTTAAATCAATGTTTCAAGCAACAAAACAATTGAACAAAAAACAGCTAAAGACAAAAAGTAGCCATTGATAGTATCTAAATCTAAATGTAATAAAATGTATTTATGTGTGATTTATGTGTAAATTATGTGCAATGTCTTAGCTACTAGGGATTGTTACATAGGGCTATACAGGCATCTAGTGGCAACACAATGATATTACAGATAATAAATTGTGCAAAATGTTTATCTTAAGTCAATTTACAAATAATGCATTCAGATTTGTGGAACTCAATCTCCACAAATTAGTGTCGTTACTATGACAAACAATTTGAATGTGACAAGAAACTGGTGTCTGAAAAGAATATATATATAAAAAATATATAAAAAAATAATATGGATTTCGCCTAGGGCGTCAAATTGGCTAGAAACGGCCCTGAGCATGGTACATATTCAGAAATCGTGGAGAATGTGAAACAAAACAATTAATGAAATAGCAAAAACGTAGCCTAACATAGCTGCAATTCATTCTATAACATTACAACATGTAGAACAGGTGGCAACATGTGTCGACCTGACATTAATTAAAAATGCCATTGACCAGAGAACACAGTTAAAATCTTTCGTAATAAACATGACTTCTACCTGGATGAGATTTATTGTGGACATTGTTTATTCAACACCTAGAAAATATGACGATGCTAGAATATTAGTTTAAGGGTAAAATTACCAAAACATTCTGAATAGCTAAAGCATTTGGGCACCGTAAAAAATGTTGAAATGAAAACAAACCCATTTTCTCCGCTTAAACTTTCCTCAGTGCGTCTTGTCATCCAAAATCAGGATCCCATTTGCCCCCACTTTTGTCTACCCAAGTTTATCCTCCGCCCATCAGCATACGTCTCTCTTTCTCTCCCTCTCTCTCTCTCTCTCTCTCTCTCTCTCTCAACTCTTGTCTCTTTCTATCAATAAAACTCCCGTGTCTCTCCGGTACTCTCTCACCGTTCATCTCGCAGGGCAATAGTCTGTTCTCTCCCGTCTATTCAACAAAGGACGATAACTTTATCCAGAACATGTTGTGGAAATCACGGACCAAGACAGAACCTTACTGCTTACAGGTAAGCTTCAGTTCAATATTATGAGTGTTTCAACTTTAGCTACATCAGAGAAATTAAAAAAATATTTTTTTCAGTGAAAAAGTTTTTGTTGAATATTTAGAACTGATTGTCACTTGATTAAAAAAGTATCTAGGCCTATGCTTTTCGCACTTAGAAACAATATGTGATTTATTTTCTAAAATTAATTAGGGTTATGATTGCTGGTAGGACTTGTAGAAAAAATAAAGCTTAAAAAATTGTCTAAGAACCTAAACTTTTTTATCATTATTTTCTGTGATGTTTATAGAAATTAAAATTATTTATATGCTAAATAAACGGTGGACATTTTCAAATAGTCATAAAGTTTAGTGAACTATTAACCTGCAAGAAAACGTAATTAAAAAGAAGGATTTTTCAAATGAATGAAGAGAATGAATGAATTAATGTCCCTTTAAGGTGGTCTACCCGACCCCTCCCCCATAGTGTAGCGCTATAAGAGCGCTCGGGTGTGATTAACAGGGACAGTCTGATATAGAGCATCATCCAGAGAGGAGAACATAACTGGGACTATCTAGGTCTAGTTAATGGATTGAGATCCCGGGGTTTTATTGACTGCTAGGCTTTAAGGAGACTGTAAAAGTCAACGCGTAAAAGGCATATTGGAGCTCTTGTGTCCAGATGTTAGTCCACACCTACTCGACCATGGTGAGTTAAATTGATGCAAAGTTCTTTTGATCTGTTGGACTCTTCATCGAGATGATTGTCATGTGATATCAGCTGCGATGACTCGATGAGTGTATAGATGAAAGCGCAGACGGGCGAGCGTAATCGGGGTCAATGGTATTAAGTGTGCGTAGAATATGGAGTGTTTCGTTGCAAATGTCACATGCTGCCATTGGTCTAAACAGAGATAACAGACTAGTCTTTGTCTTACAGTTACTTGAAAGTTATATCTTGCGTTTCAACAAAGAGAATCATTAAACTCGGTGGCTGAAAAAGGCTAGACAGAAACTTCGGTTTGATTTGTTTTCATCACATGCGATGGCGTTTCCCACACTCAGTATTTTGATGGAGATGAAAAACTGCCAAATATTTTTTTTTCTCCCTAGATGAAGAAAAATCTAATATTAAATTGAAATATAATAATAAAACAAACCAATGTAAAGAAATATAAGAGTAAATAAATGAATACAAATAAAATGAGTAGCCTATCTGCAAAAGTAGAGATGAAAGATGCTGTCACCTTCATTTGTTACAGGGTTTCAGTCGTTTAAATTATTTTTTTTACTAAAAATATCCGAGAAACTGGAAAATGGCTAGGAAAATTATAGAAGCACAAAAAGCTAAATGATTAGGCCTGCGTGTTTTTCTGTGCCTGTAATCCTGTAAAGCAGCATTAATTGTATCTATTGTCTGTCTATCAATCCTGATTGTTTAAAACAGTGGGTATCATTAAAACCCTGGCACAGAAAAAAAGCTCTGGAACATTTGTTAAGCTATTAGCATTTTTAATTAGTATGATTCTAACGAATATAGGCTACGATTAACAACCATTAATTTAATACCCAGAAATCCATAAAATAAAAAATAATCAATTAATTAATATAGAATCTGCAGTTATCTTTCCTAAGACTTGACATAACAGTTACACACATTACATGTAAATTCAATAAATTATTCTAATAACAATAACTGTATTTACACACAGCTCATAATTAACAAAGAGGGCTAATTATGCTGCATATACTGTATATATAAAAATCAACCCACTATTCAAAATGTAAACGTAATTGCTATCTTAAATATCCAAGATGCTCATCATTGCACTTTGATTTTCATTACTGATTAAGAAAATCGAAACTCTAAAAACATCAGTAGAATTGACAGAAGTCATTGTAACAAAATAAATGGATGGATACAGGGATCAGCATCAATTATGACATGATGAAAACACTTTACGTTTACAATGTGATCTTTTTTTATATACGTCTATTGCCAGTCACTTTTATTGGCGGACCCATTGTCAAAGTTATGATGGATTTTCATGAAACTGGTATTTATCCACAGGACCGTGCGGACGGACTGTCCAGCTCCTCTCCGGGCGGGCGACTCTCGCAGCTCGCTTCGCTGAACCAGGCAGCGTATTCCTCGGCTCCCCCGCTTTGCCACACTCCGGCGTCGGACTTCCAGCCGCCCTACTTTCCACCTCCATATCCCCAGTCCTCACTGTCTTATTCCCAGAGTCAAGACACCGGATACCCGCATTTACCGGACCCCTATCCGTCCATCAATGCCCTCCATCAGCACCAGCAGGCAGCGTGGCATTCCCAGCGCTCGCGCTCAGAGGACGCGGGGCTTCTGTCGCAGTCACACCGCGCTCTGAGTTTAGATCCGCGGCGGGAGTATCCGGGCGTTCCGCGGCTGCTCCATCATGGACTGGGTGAAGGAGCAGCGGCGCTCGGTGAAGGTCCTCTGGGAATGCACGCAGTGGGTCATCACGGTCTGGATGACATTCAGGTGAGTTCAATCACTTTTATATTTATTTAGTTTTATTTTATTTTTCTTCTTCTGTATAACAAACATTAAATAGTGAGCAAGAATCATGCTCAATCAAACTTGAAAGCATTGATATTGTTTTTAAAATTTCACGAATGTTTTTACAGATTTTATAGCTGTTTTTCATAAAATGTAAACCACACAGTTCAGGCTCTTCATAACATGATTTGCGTATCTGTTTTGTTAGGTTATTTATTTAAATAAGAGTGTCTTTGGCGTGTTCCAAATGAATGATAAAATGTTTATGTACATTACATCAAACGGAAATGTAAATATTTTCCTAAACAACGATTTCTTTTATAATCTTGTTTTATGCAGGAGTGCTTTAAAGTGATATTTCTTCCGTGATGACGGTTCGAGTGTGTTTGTGTGAAAATGCATGTAGCTACTTTGAAATATATAATAAAACAATCTTTTTCCTTACTAAAGATAAAAAAATCTAGGCTATAGGCTATATTTTTTTATTCCGTTGTCTAAAACAGATAAATATTTTATACATATTTTAAAACGTTATTTAAAAGATTACAAGCCAAAAAAATAAAAAAATACTGCTCCTGAAATAAAGAAAACTATGTACACGTAAAAACGTGCGTGATTCTTCAATAGGCTTTTCTGACTTCTTGATCTTTAAAAAAATAAACATTTTAAATGTTAATATCTGATGCAAAAGTGGATTTAGGTTATAATATTTGATGGTTTAGATTTTAGATATTACATGGTAATGATGTGAGATGGTAATGACATTTCTCAGAGAAAAGTTGGATAAGCTTTGGACTTAAAGTTAAGAGTCAATTAATTGTGTGGAAAAGTAAAAATTAGTTTTTTAACATAATAAAGCAAATCATGATGCAAAAGTCTTACTGTAGGCTCCTTAAGGAATAAAATAGCCTACAAAAATAATTTAAAAAAATTATATTAGCCATAAAAAGGTACAATATATAGAGTGTAAAGCCACTAATTTATCTTTTAAAAATAAGCTTCTTTAAAACCATCCTAGAGGATGGTAAACGTCAATGCCAGTATTGAAGAATTATCCATTAAACTGACCATTCCACATGATTCTTAAGAATCTGCTTTTAATTCGTTTGATTTTCGGCTCGAGCGACATCTTGTTCTTTCACTCTTTCAGTTGAGAAAACAACAGTAGTGAGCAGGTGCAGAATGAGCTCGTGTCTGTCTGTCACACGAAACTTACAGCGCGTCCAATCGGTTTCCTCGCCAATTATTCAACAAACAACTGGACTCCCTTTGATGATACGAAGCATTTCCGAGAACTGAGTTAGACGGGAACAAACCTGAGAGTTTAATTTGCCATACATAAAGCTACAAATACGCGTAAACACTATTTTTTTTTACTAGGTCATTCCTGCGACTTTAAATGGACAAATATCTGATGTTAATTGTCAAAGTTGTCTGTATTGATTTATTTATGCATTGCATTTATGTCACAATACAATAGAGAAAAGCAAAGTCGTCGTCTCATAACGAACTTTTCCCCAAATGTTGTAAATGATATTGCTGGTGCATGTGACATCATGAAATCTCTCATTCCTTCCACTTGTTTTTTTTTACTCAGATCTAAGAAAATATCTAGTTTAAATTAAGGAACATATAGTAATACAAAATATAAATACAATTTTTTGATAAATAAAATTACTTTATACAACAGTATTCAGTGGGGTCTTATCACCAGTTTTTGACTATAATTATACAGATACAATTTATATATTCATAGTCTGTATTTAATCAGGTATATTTTTTACCATTATCATCATCCTAATAATTTAAACAATTAAGAAAATAAATAATTTCAAGTGTTTTTCAAACATTTTCAATAACTAACATCAAGCAAGTTTAAATTAAGTGAAGTAATAGTGTTATGCTATTCGGTTTTAACAGGGTATGGAGGAGGCATCTGCTTTGGGGATCCTGGACCATTCTGTTATCAAGAAAGGTGAGAGTCTGATGCCTATAAAGAAGAGGGGGTGACCTCTCCAGCTAGGGGGAAAAATGTGCTGCTCAGACACCAATAAAGGATTCAGTCAAGCACACACACACAAAATAATTCAGCTCTGCAATTTCATTTGAAGTCAAGAAATCCTGTAGCACTCTGCCTTCACCCTTAAGGCAGTTGCTGTTAATGAACTGTTCATGGTCATATGAGAGAAAGAGGGGGATTAGAGAAAGGCGAAATGGAGGAAGAGAGCAGATAATAAAGTTATGAAGAATTCAGAGCATCACTACTCCTTTCCACTTACCATTAAAAAAAATGCAGTGGATGGTTAATGAGGATAGCTTCTGAAATCACTTTCTGCAGTGCAGTACAGCATATTTTCATCAATTACTAATGCATTTATTTTAGACTTATTGCATATATTTAGTGCTCTATGAAATCTCGCTTATTTACCGAGCAACAGAATGGATGAATTATGTCCTCATGGGTGTAGGGAGATTTCTGTGTCGAGAAGAAACTAAAGCCTACATGAATAAACGGATCTGCTCTCAGTTTATGTGAGATGCTTCCAGCACCTCTGCCGCGCGCTCAGAGCTCGTTTGTGTCCGCAAATCAGTGATGCACAGCAGGGCATAGCGAAGATGCGCACACCGCCCACGAAGAGGAGAAAGCCAATACTACAGCGCATTTTACCTCTACAATAATGGATATAGATAATATAAACAGTAACGCAGTGTGTTATGTGCCAATCCTTGGAAAGGGGGAGGAGAGAAGCGCTGCTTCAGCGCAACAGTGCGCGAAAACACAGTGAAAGCTGTGGCATATGAAGTAGCCTATCACTTCATAAACATTCAGCATTCGACTTCACTTTTTGGAGGATGGATGATTATTACATTTGAATAATGTGAATTATAGCTACAAATATTTTCAGGGCAGCCGATTTTTAAAATAATTTCTGTCAGTAGGTTAACTGTCCTCTAACAATCTTAAAGAAGGCCTACTTAATTTTTGTAAGCCTACTTATAGGCCTATTGTCGATGTGTTATTAATAATAAAGTGAAAATAACTGCATTTTTGATGAGAAATCGGCTTGATGATAAAATCAAAAATAGTTAAATCATGGTAACCACAAATTAACCATGGTTTTGCTACACTAACCAGTTTAACCTTGGTATTTATAGTAAAACAGTGGTTAAACAAATAGTGCTATAATAAAGCATGGTTTATTTGGGTAAACTAACACTGGAGTTAGTTTAGATGGTCTCCTAGCTTGGCAAAGCTGTTGCTTACCTGGTCTCTTAGCCTGATCATGCTAAAGGTGCCCAAATCTCTCTAAAACCAGCCAACAGACCAACCGAGCCAGGTAAACCACCTTGGGTTGTTTTTTCTTATAGCCAGAATGTTCCCCCAACCCTCCATGTTTTAAATCATTCATACACCCATGTAGCCAATTTTCCTAATACATGCACTGTAAAAAGATTACTGTAAATTTTACAGTAACTTACTGGCAGCTGGATGCCAGTAAGTTACTGTAAAAATGGTTACAGTATTATTACCGTAATTGCATTTACAGTATTACCGTATTTCCATTTACAGTATTATTACTGTATTTTCATATACAGTATTATTACCGTATTTTCATTTACAGTATTATTACCGTATTTTCATTTACAGTATTATTACCGTATTTTCATTTACAGTATTATTACCGTATTTTCATTTACAGTATTATTACCGTATTTTCATATACAGTATTATTACCGTATTTTTATTTACAGTATTATTACCGCATTTTCATTTACAGTATTATTACTGTATTTTTATTTACAGTATCAGTGCTGTAGTGTTTATTTTCATGTAGTTTAAACATTTTTTACCTTTAAAAAACAATCAAATTGTGGTGCAGCACTGTAATCCATGATTTTTACCACCCCCCCCCCCTACCCCATAAAAATCACAATAACTCATGAGCATTAGTTCTGATAATATTCTTTTTAATTGTTGAACATTTTCTTTTTAAAAGTATAAATTACAAGTCTTGAGCTCTAGGATGAACTAGCTGAAAAAAGGGCATCATCACAGTCCCCTGGGCACTTTGTATCATGGCAAAACATACACATACTGAAAAGCAAAAACAAGTAAGTACACTAACAGTCAAAAGTTTTTGAACGGTAAGATTTTTAATGTTTTTAAAGAAGCCTCTTCTGCTCACCAAGCCTGCATTTATTTGATCCAAAATACAGCAAAAGCAGTAACATTGTGAAATATTTTTACTATTTAAAATAACTTTCTATTTGAATATATTTTAAAATGTAATTTATTCCTGTGATCAAAACTGAATTTTCAGCATCATTGATCCAGTCTTCAGTGTCACATGATCCTTCAGAAATCATTCTAATATGCTGATAAACATTTATTATTATTATTATTATTATTATCATCATCATAAATATTTAAAACAGTCGAGTATTTTTTTTCAGGATACTTTGATGAATAGAAAGATCCAAAGATCAACATTTATCTGAAATAAAAAGATTTTGTAACATTATACCATTCAAGAGCTTGGATTCAGTATTTTGGAAATTACTACTTTTATTTAGCAAAAGTGAAGATGAAGACATTTATAATGTTACAAAAGATTTCTATTTCAGATAAATGCTGTTGACAAAACAATTGACTCAGCTGTTTTCAACATAATAATAATAATAACAATAGTTTTTTGAGCAGCAAATCAGAATATTATAATGATTTCTAAAGGATGTTAAAAATTCTGCTTTGATTACAGGAATAAATTTCATTTTAAAATATATTCAAATAGAAAACATTTATTTTAAATACTAAAAAAATTCAAAATAGTTTTGCTGTACTTTGGATCAAATAAATGCAGGCTTGGTGAGCAGAAGAGGCTTCTTTAAAAACATTAAAAATCTTACTGTTCAAAAACTTTTGACTGGTAGTGTTAGTAAAATTAAATAATATAGTAAAAATGAGTTTTGAGTTGTGATAAATGTCAGTGATTTTCACAGTCAAAGTTGACAAGCTCTCCGATGAGAAACAGCAGGATGGGATTCAGGCAGATCTTTTTTCTTTGCACCCTCTTTCCAGAATTCCAGCTGATCTGTGACGTTCAATGCATCAGGTGCCACAAAGATTGACCGTCTGAATTAACCTGCAAGCACAAAAAAAAAGCAAAAAAAAAAAGCATTATTTTTCAAAGCAGTGTTTACATAATTTATCACAACTGTCAAACTTGGTGCTGTATGCACTTTGATGTTAATAAAAACATTATATACTACATCTGAACGCACCTACAAGGGAAGGTACATAATTAGTTGATAATCCATCACATTCAAATTATTAAAGCTCTATTTTTTACAATGCATTCTCAATCTGTAGAGCAACGTGGTAGAATGCTGAATTAATGGGTTTGATTCAGGGGCGGACTGGGGCCAAAAAGTGGCCCTGAACTTTTTGGCACCACCAAATCTGGTCGGCAACACACCGCACCACACCATAAATGAGTGGTATACTTCTTTACATTATAATTTCTCTTTTCTGGTGTATATGGCAAATAGTAAATCATTTTAAAGATTTTTTTTTACGAGGGACAGTTTAATATCACTAAAGTTAAATCCATATAATCAGTCCATATGACACAATACTCTGGTATCGTCTAGATTAGAAGACTTGAATAGTGCAGAATGCGGACTGTTTTTATGGGCCTTTCTATTGGTCATCATATACAGTATTTGTCGTTTTGCAGGAGCTTGACATCTATCATTTTAAGGAATAGAGCTCCAATTGTAGAAAAGAGTGCAAATTATTTTGATGAAGAATGCAGTAAACAGTACTGTGAAATATATATGTTACAATTTAAAATAGCTGTCTTCTATGCGAATATATAGTAAAATATAATTTATTTCTGTGATCAAAGCTGAATTTTCAACATCATTACTCCAGTCTTCAGTGTCACGTGATCTTCAGAAATCATTCTAATGCTGCTTTGCTGTTTTAGAAACATTTCTGATTATTAGCAATATTGAAAACTCTTGTGCTGCTTCATATTTTTGTGGAAAATCTGATACCATTCAGTCTTGGGTAAGATTAAAAAATATTAATTAATATTTTTCTTGAACAATGTTGCATTAAATCAAAGATTATAGAATACAAAAAGGGACTTTAATTAAATTGATTTAAGTGACAGTAAAGATATTTACACTTATTACGAAGTACTTATTTCAAATAAATGCTGTTCTTTAACTGAGAACCATTATACCAATAATAAACCATTATTAATAATTGATCACAAATAATAACTGATAATAATTAAGCAGCAAATTAAGCAGCATTAGAATGATTTCTGAAGACTGGAGTAATGACGCTGAAAATTCAGCTTTGATCACAGAAATAAATTACATTTTAAAACATCCTAAATAGAAAAAACACTATTTTAACTGTAATATTTCATAATATTATTGTTTTACTGTATTTTTGATCAAATAAATTCAATCTTCTTTCAAATAAATAAAAAGCCTTAATTATTTCAAACTTTTAACCACCAGTGTGTATATAAAATAGGCTAATGCATGTGAATTAATAAGCAAATTATATTTGTATTAGGCCTATAATATAAATCACTTTCCTATGCACAGCACTCGAAAGCAAAAGTCTTCAGATTTGCAATGTTCTAGAGTAAGATTGAGAATGATTTTTATAGATTTTTAAACATTTTCTTAGACATGTGAAATCACGGAAGAAAGCCTATATAGAGATTAACTCTTATCTCATGTCTGCTGAAAACTGCTATGTTATGTAGCCTACATTGGGACGAATAACGTACATGGCATTTTTTTATTTTTATCGTAAACGGTTGGCAAATATTGCTGAATTGTCTCGTCATGTTTAGCTGCTTACATCTTACCTCGCATTCAAGTCGCGCACAGCTCAGCGTCAGTGAACAGTAAATCCCGCCTTCTACACTTTGATTGGCTATTTCAAACATTTTGACATTGACGAGCGCTTTTGAGCCGCTGCACTGAGCCGGAGTAAGCTAAATTAATTAGAATTTTTGAATGAAGTGGGCCGTGCGGCCCGGGCCATTCGTCTATATATATATAATTATATATATATAATTCGTTATATATATATATAAGGGGTGGCACGGTACGTTTATTCGTACTGAACCGTCACGGTACAGGCATCTCGGTTCGGTGCATGATGCCTTACGACGAATACAGGCAATTCACCCCCAATCCAGAAGGGGGCGCCCGCAGCAATGAAACGCTGTTTGATAACCGCCAGCAGAAGAACAGCGAATGCCAACGGTGACACAGAGGCGGCCGAGCTGATGTTTGGCTCACTGTATTTTATTTTGATAAAGTACCAACTGGCTTTCAAGTTAGCAATGCTGGAACTGATGTGTGTGTGTGAGTGTGTGTGACGCGATCACTTCAACTGTTATTTAAAAGCTCTTTATATTCTGTATTATTCAACAAAGACAAGCAATAAATCATTGTATAGTATGCAGTGTTGGGCACGTTACTTTAAAAAAGTAATTAGTTATATTACTAGTTACTTCTCACAAATAGTAACTGAGTTACATCATTATAAAATAAACTAATTACCAGGGAAAGTAACTATTGTTACTTTTTTTTTAAATGTTCAAATATGTCAAATAACTTGGATGTCCCCAATATTAAATGTTAAATGAATGAAATGGACACTAAATAGAATACATTATTATTATAATACATTGCACACTAATCTACACTATTTTAATGTTTCTGTGGGACAATGTGAGAGACACCTATCAAATTCAATTGATTATTGTAAATATGATCAACCCTCTATGGACACCTTGGCAATAGAATCTGTATTGGTTTGTCATTTTTTATAGTATATCAGATAATTAATATTAGTCTGGTGAGTAAACTAAAAAAAATGACAAGCCAATGGAGATTATATTGCCAAGGTGTCCATAGAGGGTTGATAATATTTACAATAATCCATTGAATGATTTTCAATTATATATAATTATATCTATATAAAGCTTGTTTATAAAATGGCACAGTTTTTTTAAAATATCTCACTTAGCATCAGTCAGTCAAACATTATAATATGATATTATGATAATTTAGCATTACATTTTAGCATTATATGATGATATAACTTTAGTAATTAGAATAACCATGTATGAATGCATATTTGTCATTTTGACTGAATTTAGGATTGGTGGTGGTGCTTGTTTGTCATTTAGTGTTTCTATAAAAAAAAGGAAAAAGAAAACTACAAATAATACTGATAAGATAATAAAACTACTACGAATTCTACTACTACTAACAATATAAAACGCACTAAGGATTATTGAGCTGCTGGGTTCATGAATATTAATCAGGTTGTCTGCGTTCGCTCGAACTGATTCACTGAAATCAAAACAGGGACGATGATAGGTGAGCGGCAATCTGCGGACTTGGCAACATAGCGTGCCAACTTGATGCTTCCTCTGAAGACTGCTTAGATGTGTTTGAATTGAAGCAGCGCTGCTAGACCGATCGCTGTGTGTGTCATCAAAGTACTGCGAGAGCTATAAGAGAGCGGACGTCTCCTTATGCTTTATCTCGCCGTACTTCGATGTCATACGATCTATCTTCAAGTCGAACACACCGCTTTACTCCTACTCTCGCGTGTCACGTGACAGTGTAATCGCAGCCTCTGCGGTTGAAGAATCGCGTTTTCTCATATTGCGATATTATCGCAAATGCAATTAATCGTTCAGCCCTAATTTCAACCACAAATAAAGGAAATGGGTCTGATGAGCATGAGCCTCAAGATGAAGATGACGACGGCGTTAAACCAAGTGATAGTGTGTCAGAGGTGATGACTCGTTGTGATAGAAGGAAAAGTGGATCTGTGACAAGTAGCGTTAGTTCTGTGGCATCTTTAACCAGTTCTGCTCCTGTCAAGGCGGAGGCTAAGCATGCAGCACTTTTAGCCCGAGCATCTGCTTTAAGAACGAAGCAAGAATTAGAGGCTGAAGAGTTGAGATTGAAGGCCAAAAAAGAACAGCTTGAATTGGATACAGAAATTGCTGCATCAAATGCGGAACTCAAAGTGTTAAAAGAGTATGAAGAAGGTCAAGATGGCATGAATGATTATTACAGGTCACAGACTGGGTCACAAGCTGGTGATTCATTCAAAGGCCGAAAGCAACGGCAAGTTCAGCCAGTATCTAACCTGTGTAGAAAGTCTGAGCCTATGTCAAGCACCCAGGATCAAAGCTCTATCCAGAGACTATCTCAACTAACCACAGATCATGGTAACACTCAACAGTCGATTGATGATAGCAGATATCTGTTCAATGTGATGCACCGCCAAAACGAAATAACTGAGTTGTTGGTCAAGCAGCAGAGCTTATCCCAATTACCTCAAAGAGATGTGCCAATATTTTCTGGAGATCCTCTTGTCTATATTTCTTTCATAAGGGCATTCGACCACTCGATTGAGAACAAGACTAATAATCCTCAAGACAGGTTATACTATCTCGAACAGTTCACAAGTGGTGAACCACAAGCTCTTGTTCGCAGCTGCGAACATATGAGTCCAACTAAGGGCTATAAAGAAGCAAAACGTCTTCTTCAGCTACATTATGGCAACGAGCTGAAGATAGCTACAGCTTACCTTGAGAAAGCTCTAAAATGGCCGCAAATCAAAACAGAGGACAATAATGGAATGAAGACTTATGCCTTATTCCTTATTGGATGCAGAAATACCATGGCTGATGTTGAATTCATGGATGAGATGAATAATCAGACAAACATGAGAACAGTCCTTTCAAAACTTCCTTTCAGACTTAGAGAACGTTGGAGAAATACAGCCTTTGATATTCAGCAACGAAATGGACGAAGAGCCACATTTGAAGATTTGGTCAACTTTATTGACTTAAATGCTCAAGTTTTGAATGACCTACTCTTTGGAGATATTCAGGACGTTAAGGTGGAGAGAAAAGGAAAGTTCAGTTTTCCAGAGAAGAACTCAAGGAAGAGTGGTTTCAAAGGTAGTATCTTTGCCACAAATGTCTCGCCGTCTGACAAGGACAAAGCAGAATACTCACGACAAAAGAAACAGAATACAGATAGATCTGATTTTGCAGTTCGAAGAGCTTGTTTGTTCTGTAACAAGGAACACACACTTGATTCCTGTATTAAGCTTAAGAACCAGGAATACAAGGACAGAATTCAGTTTCTTAAAAGTAAAGGTCTGTGCTTTGGCTGTCTAACACAAGGACACATGAGTAAAGATTGTAAGAGGAGAATGTCATGTCCAGATTGCTCACTAAAACATCCAGGTGTCCTACATATCGTTAAACAAGAAGATAAGCAAGATGAAAAGTTTGAAGACCACGACTTTGCAGTTTCAAATACTTTTCTCTCACTGGGTCAGGAAACTTGTGGATATACTGGGGCTGGAGATAGTGAGTGCATCCTCTCCGTTATACCTGTAAAGGTGAAATCAAAGAAGAGTGAAAAATCTGTAGACTTGCGCTTTCCTAGACCCAGGAAGCACAAGCACCTTTTGCACAGAAAATCTCATGCATCAACTGAACATACAGGGCAAGAAGACTGATTTTCTGCTTTGCACTATGGGTCAACAAAAAAAAGGTGCGAGGATACTTGCTGTCTGACTTAGAAGTGTGTGTTTTAGAAGAGAATACTTATATCGATCTACCCACTGTCTTGACTCGGCGACACTTGCCCGTGAAAGAAGGGAACATTCCTAGACAGAAGGATATTGAGAAATGCCCTTACTTGCATGAAGTTCATCTGCCACATATCGAGGCTGCAGTAGGGCTACTTATTGGAGTGAACGCTCATAAGGCCATGGAACCATGGAAGGTGATAAACAGCATAAGCAATGGGGCCTTATGCAGTGAAGACAGTTCTTGGCTGGATAGTCAAATGGACCAAAGGAAGAGAGCATCAAGACAAGAAAATCTGGTATACAGAGCTATACAGTGAATCGCATATCTGTGGAGAAGATTGAAGATTTGCTGGTGAAGCAGTTTAATATCGATTTTCCTGAACGTCGTTATGAGGATAATTCTGAAATGGCACAAGAGGACCGGCAATTCATGATGTCTGTGACCAAATCTACTCAGTTCATGGATGGTCATTACTACATGAGATTACCTTTGAAAGACGACAAGATCAAGATGCCGAACAACCGGGTTTTAGCGGAACAGCATCTCGGGAGCCTCCAGAAAAGGCTCAGAAGGTATCCTGATTTCTATGAGGACTACACCATATTTATGAACAACATCATTGAGAAAGGATATGCTGAGAAAGTACCTGATGAGAATTTACACCGTGGTGATGGAAAGGTCTGGTACATTCCTCACCACGGGGTTTATCATCAGAAGAAAAATAAAATCTGTGTTGTCTTCGACTGTAATGCATCTTACCAAGGATTTTCTTTGAATAGTCAGTTACTTCAAGGGCCTAACCTCACCAACACACTTATAGGGGTGTTGACCAGATTCCGTGAGGAGCCAATTGCAATGATGGCTGACACTGAATCAATGTTTTATCAGGTTCGAGTACCTAGGGAGGATGCAGACTTTTTGAGGTTCCTCTGGTGGCCGAACGGCAACCTAGATCAAGATGAAGAAGAGTACAGGATGCGTGTACACCTGTTTGGTGCAACCTATTCACCGAGTTGCTCTTGTTACGCTCTTCGAAGAACAGCAGAAGATGAAATCAACGACACTACTCCAGAAGCAGCTCAGACACTATTGAGGAATTTTTACGTTGATGATTGCCTTAAATCAGTGGCAACTGAAGAACAAGCAGTCATTCTCGCAAGTGACATCAGAGTTCTTTGTAATCGAGGTGGTTTCCATTTAACAAAATGGACTAGTAATAGCAGAACTGTACTTTCGTCCATACCTGAAGAAGAACGAGCCACTGACGTGAAAGTCTTAGATCTGGAGAGTGGGTTGCTTCCCATGGGAATTCTGTGGTGTACAGAGAATGACACGTTTAATTTTAAGATTGAAATGCAAAATAAACCACTTACCCGAAGAGGTATATTGTCGGTTGTTGGGTCCGTTTACGATCCTCTTGGGTTCCTAGCACCGTTTGTGCTACCGGCAAAGCTCATTCTGAGGGACCTGTGCAGAGAGAAAATAACATGGGATGAAGAGATTGCAGGGAAAAAGGCTGAGAGGTGGCTGTCCTGGCTGGAGGATTTGCAGAAGCTCGCAAACATCAGTGTGAGTAGATGTATCAAACCTGCAGGGTTCGGGCATGTCAAGACCTTTCAGTTGCACCACTTTGCAGATGCTTGCGAGAACGGATACGGGACTGTCACATACCTCTTGTTGACAAATGACCATGATCAAAAGTGATGCACATTCATGTTGGGAAAGTCCAGAGTGGCACCACTCAAGCAGGTTACTATTCCAAGAATGGAATTGACAGCAGCTACCATTGCAGTTAAAATGGATAGGATGCTGAGACAGGAGCTTCAAATCAATCTTGAGGATTCTAACTTTTGGACTGACAGCACCACAGTGCTGAGATACATTGAAAATGACTCCACAAGATTCAAGACGTTTGTTGCAAACTGAGTCTCATTAATCAGAGAGGCTTCTAAACCTTCTCAGTGGAGATATGTAAGCTCAGCAGATAATCCTGCAGACCAAGCTTCAAGAGGCCTAAATGCGGACAACTTGATCGAAAGCAAAAACTGGATCAAAGGACCTAGTTTCCTGCTGAAGCCACAATGCGAGTGGTCAGTTAGACCTGAGGATTCAGTGTCTTTTGCGGTTGATGACCGTGAGCTCAAAAAGATTTCCATTGTTAACGCAATAGGCACTCAGAACACTAAGGAAGGCCTAGAATGTCTTGTTTGTTATTATTCAAGCTGGCAGTGCCTAAAGAAGGCTGTAGTACGACTAGACTAACACATCTCAAAGAAATCCTGCTGGATTTAAGTCGCAAGAGGAAGGAGATACAGACAAGGATCAGTCAAACAGAAAGAGATCCCACTATACAAAACATTCTGGTACAGAAAGAAATGGATACCTATAAAAGAGGTTTGAAAGAAAGAACACCTACCATGGAGGATATGGTAAACGCTGAGCTGGATCCAATTCATTACAGCCAGAAACAGAAGTTTCAGGAAGAAAGAAAAATGCTGCAACAAGGAAAGATGCATGTCAGGAAAGACAGCTGCATATTCCGATTGGATCCTTACCTTGAGGATGGCGTGTTAAGTGTTGGAGGTAGATTGAGCAGATCGGCGATGCCTGAAAAATCAAAGCATCCCATCATCTTGCATAAATATATAACACATCCACCAAGGCGTTGGTCACTTGGGTCAAAACAGTGTCCTGGCAAAGTTAAGACAGAAATACTGGCTTCCACAAGCAAATTCTGCAGTTAGAAGGATAATTTATGCATGTCTCATCTGCAGACGACTACATGCAAAGACTGGTGTGCAAAAGATGGCAGATTTGCCAGAAGATAGGCTGCTTCCTGACAAACTACCATTCAGTAATACTGGCGTCGATTACTTCGGACCGTTTGAGGTGAGGAGAGGACGCTCTATGGTCAAGAGATATGGTGTGCTCTTTACCTGCCTCACCATTAGAGCTATTCATCTAGAAGTCGCACCTTCTCTGGACACAGATGCATGTGTCAATGCTATACGCCGATTCGTTTGTAGAAGAGGTCATGTCTCAGTAATCCGTTCCGATAATGGAACAAACTTCACAGGAGCTGAAAAGGAGTTGCGTGAAGCATTGCAGAATTTGAATCAGGCAACGATTCAAGAAGAGATGCTAAAAAGAGAAATTCAGTGGATATTTAACACTCCTGGAGCATCTCACCATGGCGGGGCCAGGGAACGTCAGATTCGCACAGTGAGAAAGGTTCTGAATTCCGTACTGAGACAGCAGGTATTGGACGATGATGGCCTACATACACTATTTTGTGAGGTGGAGTCAATTATCAATGACAGGCCTATTACTAAAATGTCTGACGACCCTAACGACCTCGAAGCCTTGACCCCAAACCATCTGTTGTTGATGAGGAAACAAGCAAGCTTACCTCCAGGCGTGTTCAAAAAAGATGATGTCTATGCAAAGCGCAGATGGAAACAAATTCAATACCTGACAGATCTTTTCTGGCATCGGTGGACTCTGGAATACTTGCCTCTTTTGCAGGAATGTCAGCGATGGTCCAGGTTGAAAAGAAACTTCGAGATTGGAGACATTGTACTAATTATGGTTTCCAGTGCACCTCGGAATTCCTGGATGATGGGTCGCATCATCAAAACAATGCCTGACTCTAAGGGAAATGTTCGCAGTGTGGGTGTTCAGACGAAAAGCAGCACACTGAATCGTCCCATCTCCAAAATATGTCTTCTACAAGAAGCTGTCTGATTGTGAATTGAATGGAAATTCTAATTATAACTTCAAAGACTCTTATTCTGAAGGTTTATGGCTCTATTTAATTTGATGTGGTAATTGATATACTTTGCCTACCTATACAATTAGGGGCTGGGGATGTAAGAGCCATAATTTAAATAATTAAAATTTAACATTGAAGTTAGAAGTGCTTGAGTAGATATTATTTTAATATGTTTAGATTTATATGTACATTGGTTAAACACCCCCCATGTTTATTCTGTAATGGTTTGCTCCGTATATTATTTATCTTTTTATATATTATATATTTTTTTAGGAAAGAAAGAAAGACGGAGCAACACAGTTTTTTGACCGGAGTTTATTTGTTTCTGTTCATTGTACAAGAACATTCAGTAAACGGTTGAAATTCGAACGAAGACCCGAGTCAATTCTTTGCCCGAAAGAATATAGAAGCTTATTGCTACAACACTAAATGCTAACCAATCTGTTCGTATAATCTGGTCATTCTAAATGTGTGTGCCCAAAAAAATCTTTGCTTATAATACCATGATTAAAAATCTATATTTGTTGCTATACAGTAACAGTAATCTAATTTTGTCAGATGGGGATATCGGTATTATGAATTTATAGGCTACAGTAAGTTAAAGATACCTGAAGCAGCTGCATTTTGCCTTTTAAGTGCTGATTTAATAGAAATAATTTTAATGTGCATGAAAACTCAATCTTGATGCGCACAAGACATGGTAATAAAAACATTCAGGGCTTCAGCCCCCTTAGCCCACCCCTAGCGCCTGTTTGATTCCCAGGGAATGAATAACTTAATAAAATGTGTAGGGGAGCGCAGGGCACAAACTAAAACGGGGTTAGTTGTAACACATGGTTTAAATATTTCCACACATGCCAGCATAACCAAATTTACAGTATTTACTAGCTGCCATATCAACACTATATAGAGAATAAAGAGCACCAAAATTCTAAACTCTTTTGAAGATGTCGTAAATGTCGTAAAAGTAAATTTCTGACTGAAGTAAATTTGGCATCTCAGTTTTAAGTATTCATTTAATATTAGACAAATCTGCTATTATTTTAATCTCCAATCTGTTATTTATCAGTTTAGATAGTTTTATAATGTTTCGCTAACTAGCAGAAGACACTAACCAGTTTTAAATTCCAGTTGCACAGATGGGGAACGTTATAACACTGCGTTACAATGTGCCCCGCTATTATTAAACTATGCTATTCTATGACATTAGTGATGCAATTTACACCATTTACTTTTATGAGTTTTAATGAGAAGCCACAATAAGCAGGTGAATAAAGACTGACAATCGATGTTTAATGTTCAGAAATTATTATTTCAAGAAATGTAAAGCATTTTGGCTCGTTTATGTGTCTCGTGTCCTGTGTCCTATGATAGATGTGTGTGGAGGGAGGGGAGGGTATCCGTTATGAATTTCATGAATGTGTTTATTCATTTGCGCACTCTGTTTTGAACTACACTGTATACGTAGCTATGTATTGCGATCAGGGCCGCCCAAGCATGGTTGCAATGTGTTCATTGTCAAACTCCAAAATTAGATTAGTTTTAATTCTTAAAAAACGCCATTATTTTATTTGAAAAAGTTCATGATTTTATTTTGACAAAATATTTTAGTTTGTCTTGTATATTTTTTTCATTAGATCCGATAACATTTTAAGCTGTCATATGGTTATGTTACAACGTGCCCCTCACATGTTACAATGTACCCCACCTACGGGGCATGCCGTCACGAAAAATAACGAAAAACATACACTGTAATTATGAAACAACGCAAAATATTTGTACTAGACAAGTGTGAAATTAAAGTGTATAAAAAAAATTATACTCGAACCCCACGTGGATTTACACAAACTAAGAAAGTCAAACAGTGTTAGGTTGTGCCCCGTGCTCCCTACTTTAAATACAATATAACTTGCTTTGGATAAAAGCATCTGGCAAATGTATTAATGTAAATGCAGTGTAAAACAAAATGTATTTTGGGTTACCTAATTCTGCATTTCTGTAAAATGGACAGCTGGCTGTATAATGATTCTGCCCTCATAGTCAGGATCCTGTTTTTGCTTGGAGAAATCTCCTGTAACAGACAGAGTCACAACACCCTATTAGTGTTACTATAGTTTATGATCAGAAAAAAAAAAAAAACTACCATACAGTAATACAAACATTTTTGGTAACACTTTACAATAAGGTGTCATTTGTTAACATTAGTTAATGTATTAACTAATATGAACAAACAATGAACAATGCATTTATTACACTATTTATTAATCTTTGTTAATGTTAGTTAATGAAAATACAGTTGTTGTTTATTCATGTTAGTTCACAGTGCATTAACTAATGCTAACAAACACAACTTGTGATTTTAATAATGCATTAGTAAATGCTGAAATTAACATTAACTAAGATTAATAAATGCTGTAGAAGTATTGTTCATTCTTAGTTCATGTTTACTAATGTTTTTAACTAACGTTAATGTTAACTAATGAACCTTATTGTAAAGTGTTACCACATTTTTAATATTTATTAGCATAACTTACTATATTAATATATTGCTAGCCACTGTTGCCAACTCTCGTGAGACAAATAAGCAACCGCATCTTCAAAAACAAGCCCAAATCAAGCCCAATATTCTTTTTGATGATTTATTATCATCAATATTATTTATTATCAATTATTTATTACCAATAAATGAGCCTGCAACATATTACACTGAAACCACTCTTTTATCTGAAAAGCAAAAACAGAAGCTATTTTACAAAAATTAGCAAACTGCAACAAAAGTGGGAACAAAACTCATCTCCAATCACATGTGAGCGGAATAGGATTGGAGAGATGGAAAAGGAGAAAAGCACAAGAGCTTCAAAGGAGAGCTGTAACATAGCCACATATTTATAGCCTAAAATATATAGGGGTCATTCTATGGAAATGTCCATTTTTCTGCCCCTAGCCTTTACAGAAATATTACACTTGAAAAACACTTGGTTACATTTTTTTTTAACAATTACACCTCCTTGAGCCATCAATGTGGCAATATTTGTTTTTAATTAATTATAAAGAATTCCAAGCACCACAAAACTGCTCATTACAGCCATGTACAGAGGGAACGTGCTTTATTTTGAGGTCAAAAACAGGTTTTTCTTCCATTTAAAATAAAATAATGTATACATAACTATCAAATAAATGACATAAAAAAACAAAATGACACATAAATATTATAGAAAAATATATAACATATTATATTAAATTATAATATATATTATATTAAAAAAGAAAATGTTATATAATATTATTAAAAAGATTATATATATTTTTTTTTAAATCATTAAGCTGTGTATTCATGAAGTCAAAAGGTAATCTAATAATGTGGTCTAAGTTTAAATGTTAAAAAAAAGAAATACATTTTAAGACATCTTGCCATACCAGCCTATTCAAACCAAATGTATTTAATCTTAGTATTAGGATATGACTACTTGTTTTTTTATTACAGCCTGTGATAATTAATACATTACAAAAACATTGTAAAAATTTGGCTAAAAGAAACTCATCTACGTCTTCTTCTGTCATCGCTTGGATTACAGCGTCACGCGTCTTCTTTCTGAATGTGATTTTTCTCCAATGAGGAGCGGAACATATGGCAAATTACTCTACGGCTTATAATACTTATATTATTGCACTGGTTGGCTATTAACTGCGAGCAGACAGAGTGTCAATCAATGTATTGGAGAATACGGCGAACATAAATAAAGAAACGAAGTTGCTTGTCAGATTTCCCAAACAAGCAACCATATTTTAAAAATAAGCCAAAAAAACCGCAACCCGCGACCAGGGATTTTTTCCCTCAACTTTACAAAAAAAGAAGCCCAAAGTCTGGTATAATACGCGGACTTGGCAACTGTGTTGCTAGCCCGTCCCTCTCTTTAAAAAGTAAACTCGTTCTGCGAGTTAGTGAGAGAACAGCAGTCAGTGGCTAATTTGGCTACTTTAGTAACATACATTAGTTAAGTTGATGAAAGCTCACCTGTTGTTACGACGGCAATCACAGGAACACACTCCAATACTCCTCCGATGCAGACGACATGACCACAAGACCACAAACTTGAAAATAAAATACAAAAGATGTACTTTACAGTGGTATTTCTTAACTCAGTTTTCCTCAGTATTTCATGTGAGCTCGCGGTTTTATTTTACGTCTCTCACTGAATTTAGGGACCGTCTCTAAAGTCACATACAACATTGGTACACACGTTTCTAACTTAAATAGCATTTGAAGAGAATTACACTTGAGATAGTGGCAGTGTACAAGAGATATTATGCTTCTCTGTGTTCGTTAACTTCGGCTAACTGACATTATTCACTTAACGTTACCAGTTGATGTTATCATAGATGGCATTCACAAGAAGAGGCTCCAAAATACACATCCGACGATGCAGATGACATTTAGACTAGAAACTTGAAAAGAACAAACAAAAGAAGTAACGTTACTTGAAAATACTGTTTAAAATCTCCACTGAAACAGTGGTGTTGCCAAGGCACTTTACCTCAGTAACGTTATTTCAGGTTAGTTCGTTGTTAAGGTTAAGTAATGGCTCCCAGATTAACTAACTTGCATTAAAGGGCAGCAGAACCTACAAATGTGTTTCTCGGTTTAACTAAGGTTTATTTTGACTAATATAGGTGACCTTAATTTACTCACCAGTCGATGTTATCACCGTTATGGCGGCGTTAATCCAGCAGTGTCGTGGCCCAGAGCTCGGCAGCAGTCAGTCAGAGAAAATAAAGGCCCCAACTCCCGACATGAGAAACGACACGATGAATAATGTTAGTTTGCTGTTAACAAGTTAAAACATCTTAAAATATCTCAGTTTTGCATAAAACAGAAATAATATACTAACCTTTTTGTCCAGATAACAGTGCAAGGAGTCTCTTTTGTCCTTTTACCGCTTCTTCCACCAAACAGCAAACAAAATAAATCTCCCTTGCCATTGGTCAGTTTTTCGCGGGCAAGTTCACTACTGTAAATTTACAGTAGTTTACTGTAGTGGCCATATATTTTCCCATAATCCTTTGCAGTTTACAGTAAAATACTGTATATACATTTTACAGTATCTTACTGTACATATTACAGTAAAATACTGTTCAAATTACAAAAATCAGTTACAGTGTGCATACTCTGCATTTTCTCCAGTTCTATTGAAGTGTGCTTGAATATCCAGCCCACACAGATGTGGCATAAGCAAATGCTCGATTAAGCGTCTGCATACAGGCTAATCTTATGAAAACAAATGAAGGTTTTTAGGAATGATGTAACAAAAATACTTGAGCTCAAATTAAAAGCCAATGGTAGTCTGTTCTTCTCAGAACATTAATCATTATTAGAGCTTGAATGGAGGTGTAGGTCTCATTCCTTTTTGTGCCTTGGTTTAATGGGGAAAAAAATCTTTATACAATGTCTGCTTTAAATGGGTTAATACATAACAGCCTAATTTTCTGTTTTATGTTTGCTATTTTATTACATTGTGTTATTTTTGACACCGTAATCATTGGGTTCATTTAAAAGTCAGATTTTTAAGTAGCCAGAAAACTTTAATTACAAACACAAGTGAAAAACGACTGTGTGCACGACAGATGGAATAAAGCGTTCCCCCAATGGAGATGCAACACCCATTTGAAAATAAGAGTGAGAAACAGAAATTAAACACACTGTCACTGAGACAACATATGTCAACCTGTGGGAGAGCGTCTTAAAAAGGTTTTTAAAACAGAAGGGCAAATCCAAAAGCACAAATTATCACATTTTTATAAATCATCACTTTCTTTAAAGTAAGATTTCACTCTCCTGTAGTAATTCTGGCACACATACCCTAAACTGCTTTCTGTTTCTTCTTACAGTTCCGGTCCCATCAAAGCTAAATGGCTCAGCGATCTCTGCCTTGTCCTTCACTAAAGAAGGCCTGGGTCTGGGAGGTGTATCCAACCCCGCAGAGGTTTTCTGCTCTGTCCCGGGCCGCTTGTCGCTCCTCAGCTCCACCTCTAAGTACAAGGTCACAGTTGGAGAAGTGCAGAGACGCCTGGCCCCACCTGAGTGCCTCAATGCCTCGCTGCTCGGAGGAGTCCTGCGCAGGTGAATGGAAGGGATGGAGAAAGAAGAACAGCAGATGTGTTGGATGAATCTGAGGTATTAATCTTTTCTACCTGTTCTCCTTCAGAGCCAAGTCAAAAAACGGAGGCCGCTGTCTGCGAGAACGTCTGGAGAAGATCGGCCTCAACCTGCCTGCCGGTCGGCGAAAGGCAGCCAACGTCACACTCCTCACAGCGCTGGTGGAAGGTACTGAAACGTTTAATAAAAACCAGACACATACACAATCAAATTACGTCTACTACTGAGACACCACCTCGTACTTGCTGCAGTAATTGTCCCAAACACAGCACACACACTACATTATCAGTCACTTATGGCGAGAACGTAGATGTTAATGTCAATGTGAAGCAATAATCTTCCAGCGAGTGTTAACTTAAAATTATAAGTGCCTAAGAAGTCATTTTTAAACTTTCGAGAGCCTATTATCACCTCAAGCTTTCAGTCAGCACATTCAAGTTCCATTTTTCAATCTTCACGCTCTCTTCTCAGGTGAGGCGGTTCATCTCGCACGGGACTTCGGGTACGTGTGCGAGACCGAGTTCCCCGCCCGGGCCACAGCAGAGTATCTGTGCAGACAATCCGACCCAGATCAGCTGCCCACACGACGCAGTATGCTGCTGGCCACCAAGTGAGTTCTAGATCTGCCGAAATCTTCAAGCGGTTCAATCACTTCTACTTACTCAAAAGGAACAAGTAATTTCAAAAATAATAAAGACGTTTGAATGGCGTAGATATTCTTAAATGTATAGATTCTTTGAACCGTGAAATAAATGTGAAGCACTCATATTTTTAAGCAGTTCATATTTAAACCAGGTGTTGTTCTCAAATGTAACAAAGTAGTTCTCAGTTATTTTACTGAAGTCTGTATCAGGGGTTTTCAAACTGGTGTCCAGTGGGTCCCATGAGGGTGCTAAAGTTAAAAATGTGATTTTGTCCATGCACTGGTCAATCACAATAATTGTATTCTATCAACCACCCTAGTTTTATGCTATTCTTCATGTTTACCTAAACAATCATTTAAATATTTTCCAGATTTTATGTTTTATAAATACATGCATACATATACAAACTTTAATTTTTTTTTACTATATATATATATATATATATATATATAGAGAGAGAGAGAGAGAGAGAGAAACGAAAAACAAAAATAGTTTTATATACATACATACATACACATACATACATACACACACATATATATATATATATATATATATATATATATATATATATATATATATATGTACACACTTACATACATATGTATATATATATATATATAAATAAATGTGTGTATATATATGATTTGTATGTAAATATATGTAAATATGTTATATATTTTTAACATCATAAAATAATAATATAAAATAATAACAATAAATGAGTCTTAAGTCTTTATACATGAAAATATATGGCTGCCTTTATATTATAAAAAGGGATTTTATGGGCTAAAATATATGTATATACTGTATATATGTATATCTAAAATTTGATCATTTTTACTAAGTATTTTAATTATTTTTTTAAATAAACCCAAAGAAAGGCATAAAACTAGGTCAGTCAATAGAAAAACAAATATTGTGATTGATCTCACATTTTTATTGCAAGCCAACAATAACGGTTTATTTACATGTATGGCATGGCGTACTCATGCTCACCTCTCATTTCATGTCTTCAGGGAGATTTGCAAGGAGTTTGTGGACCTGATGTCGCAGGACAGGTCGCCGTTGGGCGCCAGTCGCCCCACCCCTTGTCTGGAGCCCGGGGTGCAAAGCAGCCTGACCCACTTCAGCCTCCTCACCCACGGTTTCGGCACACCCGCCATCTGCGCCGCCCTGTCGGCCTTCCAGAGTTACTTGCTAGAGGCCCTAAAACTGCTGGATAAAGGAGAGGGAGGGGGAAAAAGCCACCACGACAAGGAACTCAAGCACCGCAAATGAACAATCGGGAGAGAGACACTACCTCCTTCACTTTTAGGAGTGTACGAGTGTATTTATGTGTACGAATGTGTTCGTTCACCCCCACTGTTTCGCGCCTGTACGAACCGATTGCATTCGTCTCTGATGAAATCCAAGATCTCCAGAGAAAGGGGAAATGCCACGATGCTTCGTGCTGCATGCGGACCACAAACTCCCAATGGATCCCCATGACTTGACTTATACCGAGCCCTACACGGTGTTCTCTGGAGATCGGGCCCCTAAACCAATCAAAAGCTGGCACGGACAATTAAGGATGGAGGCGTAAAAGTAATTAGGTATTGACAAACGAATTTGAAAATGTCATTTTGTACTTCATGTTGTATGTTTATTATCAATGTTACTGTTATTCTTATTGCCGTATTGCAATGTAAATGTAATATATTATTAAACCAACAACTGAATTCAACCGCTTGATGCTGAGAATGACTTCCTGATGCAAAAAAAAACCCACAACGTTTTATACACCACTAGCTGGTTTTTGCTTTGCATAAATGGACTTGTTAGCATGGTACAAATCTGGCGTGATTACAAAATTAGCGTGATACAAATTGAACACCCAGGGGGATGTTTGAAATTTCTAGCCCCATTTGCTAAAGGCAGGGTGACATTAACCCAAACCGAAACCTCAATGTGACACAGTGGAAAATCCAGCAGAATTACCTCCGAGATAAAACAGTCCTGACCACTAACCCCCGGGGGCTCTGCAATCACTACAGTCAGCGAACGAGGCTAAACAGTTGCTAGGCTCTTCTCTTCCACCGCTTCTGTCTCCTCTCACCCCATCTGTCACTCTACCTTTCTTCGTCTGCTCAGGGGCCTCCATCTCCATACCTGCCCCCCTACCGGCTCTCAATCACACGAGCGCACACACATACCCATCATGAGTGTCAATTCCCCGCTTCCCCCTCGCCGTGACCCCCTCCCTCCCTTCATCTCTCTTGTCTCTCTGACACTCAGCAGGGCTGCTCTGCATTTCTCTCTGCCTGCAGGCGAACATATGCTGCTCGTCCCTTTAGATTCCGGTGTGTTCAGGAGAGAGGGATTGTTTAATGTTTATTAATCACCTGTCTGTGGAGGAGAGAGAGGGGAAGGAGACGCGCTCGTGCGAGTGCAAAAACACTTGTGTACAAAGCAGTGAGGAAACAAGTACACATCCAAAGATAGCATAAGTGCACGCCGCTCCTTTTTCTCCCCTCTTTGCCAACTTCTGTACTCCGCAGTACGACGCAAACAGATCCAACAAACTTTTGAGAGCATTTTGGTGTGGGAAACGCCAAAATCTACAAAATGCTGAGCCTAAATAAATGTTCTCCTCTTAAAAAAAAAAAAAAAGGAAGGAAAATAAAACAACTGTATAATTAACAGGGGGTCAATGTTTTTATTAGAGCACAGAGGGTTACATTTGCAATACAAAAGAGTGTGACTAGAGGGGAATAACAGTAGTTGCTCATTTAGGGCCCACGGGAAGCTTCTCCATGTCGTGGATGCCGTCTTTGTCGATCAAACGGACGGTGAAGGAAGGCAGGTTCAGGATGAAACGTTTGTTGAGCTGTTGGAGAACAAGGAAATATACAAAAACAGTTATAAAAGGTAACAAACATGACAAAACCCCTGATCGAAATAGCTCAGAGGTGGTTTGTATAACCCACTGAACCAAAACAGAAGGATTTATACACTTTCTGAAGAACGTGGTTCTTGTCAGCGCAAAAGACACAGCCAAGTTGTCGCCACCTTTTTTTTTTTTTAAGAAAATAATACTTTTATTCAGCACAGATGAGAGTAAAGACATTTATAATGTTACAAAATCTCTATTTCAAATAAATGCTTCTCTTTTTTTGAACTTTTTATCTGTCAAACTATTGTGAAAAAAGTTTCACGAAAAATTATTTCTGAAAGATCATGTGACACTGAAGAATGGAGTAATGATGCTGAAGTCAGCCTTTCCATCACAGAAAAAAAAATACATTTTAAAAAATGAAGAGTTTATTTGCAAAAACAGATAACTCCATCTTTTAAAATTTTCAAAAATCATGTTTTTTTATTGTGTTGTTTAGCTGTATGTATATATATATATATATATATATATATATATATATATATATATATATATATATATATATATATATTTTACTTAATCAAAATAACTCAACTGCAGTTTGATTGAGATTAGTTGGAATGCACAATGAAAAAACATGATTTTTGAAAATTGTTAAAAACGGAGTTATCTGTTTTTTGCAAATGAACTCTTCAAATATTTTCAAATAGAAAACAATATTTTTCATTTTGAAAAATGTGGGATTAGGAGAAGTTTATGGGATATGTTTGAATCTAACTCCTAGTACGAACAATAGTAATAGTGATGCTTCCCACAGCAATCAACAGTAATTATGAAATGACATGGATGAACAGACCAGTATATGGAGAGCAACTTACCTCCTCTAAACACTTCTTGAGCAGATCCACAGCCTCCTCGCGAGTCAGATCTGGAGCGAGAAGAACAGAAAAACTGGATTAGAACTCAGTAAATAAAATAACAGTAATTATACCCTCATAAGTGAAAATGCAGAATCACCTGGTTTGTAATATCGGTCCATGATGGAGAGAGTGAGGAAGGCACCGTATCCGTGTGCAGCGAAGGGGGCTTTGGCAAGTGCTGACAGGTGATCCATGTAGTACAGTCCTGGACCATCGGTCTCATCATATCCTGCCAAGAGCAGGTTCACATGGTATGGAGTCTAAAAAAAGAGAGAAAAAAGCTATTTTAATCACTTATTCCAAAAATTAAGAGATGTAATTACAGCCGGATATATGTTTCAGTAGGTCATTACCACAAAATAAAACCAGACAAAAAGTGGAGGTTATTTTGCAACGATAAAAATCTGACTATACATTATTCAGCTTATCACATTGCTACTGACCAAATAAATAAATAGACTTGAATATTCATTTGTGTTTAAATTATGTAAGAAAATATGGAAGCCCATTTTTGTCACAGAATAAAAAAAAAAAGATAATTCTGACTTTTTATGTCACAATTCTTTTGTAGCTGAGTTTTTCTCTCATAATTCAGACTTTTTTCTCTCATAATTCTTAGATATAAACTCAGAATTGCGAGAAACGAACTTGGAATTCATAACTCGTAACTCTCACAATTCTGAGTTCTCTCTCGGAATTCTGAATTTTTCCTCTGAATTCTAAATTTAAAATCTCACAACTGTTTATTTAATGCCACAGAATAGAAAATAAAAAAAGGTCAATGGTTTTTCATCTCACAATTCTGACTTTATTTCTTGGCATTACATGAGATATAAACTATAAACAGATGTCAGAATTGTGAGCTAAATTGAAATTACCTTTTTTATTTTTTTATTTCTATTCCATGGTGGAAACTGGATTCCGCAATATGGGAGACATGAAACTAGCAGAGTTATGTAGAAAATCAGCTGCCTGGGGGAAAATACTTGACAGCAACTGACCAATCAGAATCAAGTAGAGTCATGTAAAAAATAAAATTAAAAGAAAAAGTGTATAATAACAAAAGTTTGATGATAAAATGAAAAAGAAATGTTGCAAAATTCAAGCATAGACTCAAAAAATCTGACTGAAAACATGAACAACCACCAAACTTTAATGGGTTAGATTGGGTTAGAGAGAGAAGAAGAGAAAGAGGAGAGCAAAGGGAGGGGTGTGAAACAGCCGAGAAAGGGGAGAGAAGGAGTGTGGAGCGGTCTGGGGGGGGTCGCTGGTGTCACCAGCAGTGTGACATCTGCAGGAAGACAGCACCCCTGCTGCCGCGAGCACCTACCCACCTCCTCTCTCCTCCCCTCCGTCTCCCGCCCTCACCCCTATGCCCTGGAGCAGTGCCAGCTCTCATTAAAACTTCTTTTAGTCCTCTTCCCCCCTCTATCTTACTCACGCTTGCTCTATCTCAAAACTCTGTTCGGCTGAAACTACATTCGCTTTCCCCCACGTTTCCCGGCTGCACGGCTCTCAGATAGGGAGATTTCAATCCACATTCTGCCTCCACTGCAATCGGCCAAATTTGGTGCCATCGGGTGGATTTAAAGGTGAAGCGTGTAATTTTTCCAATGTTAAAATTCACAGTTTAATGTACAAGTTTAAGACATCTGTAGGACTTCCAAAGAGTGTTTGAGAGACCCGACATATCAACTTTACGCTTAACTAATGATTTAAAGCAACTAAGTTTTTTACCTTGATATATCAGTTTCAAAAATCATTCTGATGGTTCACTGACTTCTAATAAGGTAAATGGCTTCTGTTTCTTTCCCACACTCCTCCCAAAAACATCTGTTCTGGGAGTTTGGTGAATGGGTACGCAAAAAGGGTGGATTGCTTTATAGCAGCAACAAATGCACATGTACAGCTATCCACAGTACTTACACTGATACATTTAGGACAGTAAATTCCTCTCACTTGACTGTAGGGTGCTTCAAAACCACAAAAATACACAAAACTACAAAAAGTTTCTTTAAGCCTAAAGTATAACTCAGTTTTGACGCAAACATTTATGCCTGAAGTAAACTTGCAAATGCGAGCGTTTTACTTTTTCATGTGTATTCTAACATACACCCACAATCGCTTAATTTAATAGTGTGCGCAAAGACAATTTTTCTCTCCAGAGGTTATGAGCGATAAAAATTATTTGTACCCATTAAATTTGAGTTAAATGTACATGTAAAACACAAAGTATATTTTGGCCTTAAATATTCAGACTAGACTTCCTGTCTGTCCAAGTAATGGCTCTTTAAACACTCAATGGGTTTTCAGAAATTTTTCTAAGCGACTAAATGTAAAAAAAAATTAGCCGGTGGATGATAAACAGGTTAAAACACAAAAGAGGAACCTGAGCCTAGGACCAGAATATCTTAACTTGTGGGCTCTTTTGGCTTGATATTCTAAGGTCCCGTCCACATGGAGACACTTTTAGCTGTATACGTAAATATTTGTATCGTATCGGCGTTTCGTCCAGACGGGTCTGGCGTTTTGGGAGCCTGAAACCGCTATTTTTTGAAACCAGGTCCCAGAGTGGATAAATCTGAAAACGACACCCTTGCGTTTTCGTGTGTACAGCCAATCAATTTGTGAAACGATGATGTCATCACCCCACGTCTCGACCCTAATCAGACACTGCTTTGTCACGTAACAACAACGGCGGATTACATGCTTGTGTTCGTGCTGCAGAAGCTACTGAGCCTATTAGCTTTACTAAAGCAAAATATTCTTGTGTGTTGTGTTTGTATACAGCGCGCAAGGTTTATGCACATGCTCTTCTCCATTTTTAGTTTATCTCTATGGCAGAATTACAGCACCACATACTGGTCTGGCATGTATACTACATCGTTTTGAGTCGTTTTCAGTGGTTTGTGTGTACGCAGATATTTCTTGAGACGAAACCGTGTTTACGAAAAAAAAATTCAGAACGAGGAAAAAATGAATGGATAGGGAAAGCTCTGGCTTCATGTAGACGTGGCCTAAGAAACACTCCACATAGCAACAGCCTAGCAAAAAAATGGGAGTGCAATTTTTTTTAAAGATTTTTTTTTTTTTTACAAGCCTTTAACATCTATAAAACGTTTTAAATTCCCAAAAATGGTTCTTTGTAGCAGAAAAATTCTCTTCACACACAAACACACAAAACGGTTCTTTTAAGAACTGTTTACTGAAAAGTTCATTTGGGAAGCCAAAATGGTTCTTGCAGGGGTGTCCAAACTCGGTCCTGGAGGGCCGGTGTCCTGCAGAATTTAGCTCCAACTTGCCTTAACACACCTGCATGAAAGATTCTAGTATGCCTAAGACCTTGATTATCTGGTTCAGGTGTGTTTGATTAGGGTTGGAGCTAAATTCTGCAGGACACCGGCCCTCCAGGACCGAGTTTGTGTCCCCTGTTCTATAGAATCAATGTTAAAACCCCTATTTGGAAGCTTTATTTTTAAGAGTGTAAATGTGAATATATAGTATCATGTCCAGTTTCTTTCAGCATGGATGAGACTGCAGCAGCTCCACCTCAACTCACCTGAGAGGCTTTAATCTGATCTAGGCCATCCCCCTGCTCTCGGCGGGTCTCTGGGGCATGTTTGGGTAAGTAAACACCCCTTAGAGAAGCTCACCTATGCAATATGCTTCACTCCCAGCAGGGAGGGTTTAGAGGAACAGGGGCTTGTTGAAAGACAAGGTTTGAGTTTGTACAAAATTCCCCAGAGTGTCATCTACCCCTCCATATAAACTCAACACCTGTTTCCCACATTCTGCACCAATCTCATGAGCTACGGTTCAAAGATTACAGCCTTTCCTCTCACCTGAGTCTCCGTTACAAAAACTGAGGAACACCAAACAAAAGCTTTGTACAGAGACTGATAATTGTACCATATCATTCATTCATCCTGCCTTTCGCTTTCATGTTCTGTTCCTGCGCTCCCCATCCCTTTGCCCACTGCCCCAGGACATGTTCTCCTCTTTGGCATCTCTGCCCAATCTGCCGTATTAATTGTTCATCTGTAGCGGAACAGGGGAATGCCTCGCAATATGGCACCAGTAATTATTTGTGCCAGTGTGCTGGGAGAGAATAAGCGGCCAATAATGTTTCATGTGTGCCAAAGATGGCAAACTGTTGCTGGACTGTTCTGCAGAGAGCTTAAGGGGATGTTGGATGCAGCACATGGTTAAAATAAAAAGCACAGCACATAAAACAACCACAAAAAACGTGTGTTTGGCTGCAAAGAGCCAGTTCTGAACAGTACGTTGGACTCTATCTGAGCATCTGCTGCCTCTTTCTTTCTACGTAAAGATCTGTCTGAGGAGCCACTCCAGGGGAGCCCCAAAGGCCCAGTTGTTTTTTTAGAAACCTGGTCCTTAAAGCGTGCATGACATCTCTCTCATTTAAACATCCCGAAGGGTTTAAGCACAAATTAAATGGGTTAAATAATACGCAAGGTTGTACCCATAATCCTTATTTTAAAGAAGAATCTGAGACTTTGCTTTAAATATTGTTACACATCGTGGATTAAGGCAGTATGCAAGTATCAATATGTGAACAAAACAATCTATTAGTCAATGTTCCTTGGTTTGAGGCACATTCGAGGAAAAATATTGAAACTGACTCATTTATTCGCTAGTTCTGTGAGCAAGTAGCATTTATGTTAAGACGAGCTAAAAGCGTGCAGATATATGAACTTGTAGCACTTTCTCAGCCCCCCAGAGACCACCCCTCCCACCTTCTCCCCCCTTTTGGCTTGCTCTAATTGTTTTTTGTAATCATTTTCTCCACTCTGCTATTGTGACAGGAGGCAGTTACACTCTTCCTAACAAATTAACACACACACTACCAGACAAAAGAGCCAGGATGGCGACAAGCCCATTTTTACACAGATGGGTGCACTCTATGTTGCCCTGAGTTTAACACACACACACACATTTGGATAATGTATCATATAAGCAGGATCACATTACATCGGAGGCGCAGGTGTCAACGACCTCTGAGACCTTGATATCACCTCCACACATTCAAAACATACTGGCATCTGTTTTTAAGAACAGTTTACACCGGCTGCATTCAGATATACTCTGTGGCACACCTCACTTTGCTGTCGACAAAAGGACTGAAGAGAGAAAGCAAAGCAATGTGCAAGAAAAAGTGATTAAAAATGTGTATTTAACTGATATATACACTACCATTCAAAAGTTTGGGGTTAGAAAGATTTAAAAAAAGAAAAAAAAAGAAAAAACAGTAAGTATGCATTAAATTGAATAAAAATGTAAAGTAAAGGCTTATTAAAGACTTTAATTTTAAATAAATGCTTATATTACTATTAAATGGAATTATGGAAAAAATATCACAGTTTACACAAAAATATTAAAAAGCACTGATTTCAACATTGAAAATAATAAGAAACATTTCTGAAGGATCATGTAACACTGAAGACAGTTATTTAAAATTGTAATAATATTTCTACGACATTACATTACCAACCCCAAACTTTTGAACAGTGGTGTATTTAGTCACTATATACACTATCTATTGCATATACTAAAGTGTTTAATTTTTGTGGCATTTCTATTGTTTTCACACAGGTTTCCTGTATACCCCTTTGAATAATGTAGATCAACTCTTGCAATTTTTCAAGTGTAGTTAGTATAGAAAGGGGAAAAATTATTTGCCTTTTGGTCATTTTACAAGTAACCCTATGTTTGATACTTTCTAGATGCATCTCAGGTTGGAAATCACCGGTATAAACAATGTGTAATTAAACTATTGAAAAATTAAGGTTTGGAAACAAACTATCCAATATTTATAGATGTAAAAGTGCATTCACAGATCATAGAACATTCTGGGTTTGAACGCAGAGATTCAGTACCAACCCGGCTCCGCAGATAGTCTGCTAGGTTTTTCCTTGTGAAGTTTGCAGCAGCTGCTGGGCTGAGCTCATATCCTGCAGAAACAGGAAGATATATCAGAAACAATTCAGAAAACAACAGAAACAGTTGCCATGTAGAGCGCATATCCAGAGTATGATAGATTTTAAACAAAGTACAATTCTAATGATAATTTGTCATGTAAAATTAAAAAGTATTAGAAATCTTCTGAACTAAAGACTGAAATTAACTTTATTCCTACCAGAAATTAATGTGAATGATGTTTAGAGTTAAAAACAACAAAACAAAGACAGTGTATTAGCTTGACGCTCTATACAGGAGTGTGATTTCAGGATACTTTATTACAATCAGTTAACCTTCAGAAAAAAAATGAACGCTTACCATTTCTCATTTTGTAAAGCTGGACATTTTTCTGAATGTATTCTGCAAACTGTACTGTGTCACCAGCTTCACCCACACACAGGAGCAGGATCTTTTCACTAAGCTTGAACATCTTGTCATAATCTGGTAAATATACACAACAAGTCATCTTAACATTATGTCCAACACAACCCTAACACATTTTGGTAGTCTGGTGGTAATTGGTGGTCTATTTGACCTCCGACCTGTACAGTTTCCTGTATTGACATTTTCTGTGGAAAAAGAAACCGGGGCTTCTTCTTACTATAGATATAGTCAATGGGCTTTAGTTCACAATAAAATGCATTATTTTCTACTAGCTATTGCTTGTCAGACATAGCTGGTATTAGGGATTTAAGGGTAGAAGGGATACACACAGCTAAATTTACTGGGCATGGTCACATCAATATAGCATATTTTTTCTGACTGTACAACAATAATTACTGTTTTTGCATTATTGTAAGGGGTAGGTATAGACGTTAATAAAGCACAATCTATGAAGTAGAAATTGTATTTATTGTTAGCTTTCGGTTTTTGCTGCATCCCTTCTAGCCACAACCGTATTAGGTGGAGGGACACTGCTGTCCTTGAGGGCGCTGGACAAAATCTTGTATATGGAAGATGTCAATATTTTTACCCTGTTTTCTCAAAAATAAAGACAGCAAAATTTCACTATATGTATCTGCTAAAAACTTCCAAGTCTAATATGATGGGACTTGGATGAAGTAAGGTTAAGTTTTAACCTAGACCATAAACAGCAACACTAATAATTTTACTTTATGGAGTTTTCTTAGTGGTGAATAACTTGAATTTTAATATTTCTCCTTCGTAACTATGGAGGTTTGGAGGCGATCTTACTTTCACTTTCACAAATAAATCGCAAACTCATCCGAGGACGCTCAACTGACACTCGAGGATAATCACAATATAATAACTGACGTGTTGCTCCCGTTGACGTTTAAAAGTGTATTCTAAATGAAGTTTAATAGTCTGATTTGAATATATTAATATGTAAATCAGTTCAACGCACAAACTGTGTTAGCACGGGGTAGCTACTACGGCTAAAACTTCTTAGCAATTGTCATATATTCAGAAGTGGTGACAATATTTAAATGCAATTAAGACAGATATGTATAAACATTGAAATGTGGTTAATTAGTGTGGTCTACAACATTTTTATAGATTATTATGGATTGTTATCTGGCCGGTTAGCATGATGCTAACATGCTACTACACGTCAAACTCACCGTGTTTCATCTGGATTATACTGCTGGCTGCTACATTATCTGCGGCAACCAGCACAAAGTCTGGCCCCTGAATCCCGATCAAGTATTCCATATTACGGACCGAGTTTAGAGGCAAAAAACACGCTCTGATCAGTAAGTAGACTAACTACTAGTGCAGCTCAATCAGATATTACACAGCAAAACCTGAATGGAGCTCAACGACGGCGCACTCTTCAGACGTCATCAGAGAGTGCGTGCTCTGCTGTCACGTGACGATCTGTTTCTGCACATGATAAACTAGAGCAAGCACTAAAAAGTGACAATTTTTCTGTCTGGTGTGTGCAGGCACAGAAACTCTTGGAGAATATTACAGAGTGCACAATATTATGGTCTCTGGTCAAAATATAAAGAAATATAACAGTTTTTGGTGTTTTTCAGACCTGGAAAAGTAAAGGTAATTAATCAAATCTAAAATAGGCTAGTTATATGACATCTGATAGAAATTTCATTCTTTGATTATATTAAATCTCTAGAATTATATATTCTGTCTCTCTAGATAGAGATAGATAGATAACCCTAAGACTTGTGATTTTAGGCCTATGTTTTGCAGTGCATTAGTAAAAAATGTATAGTGTTATGCCTATTCCATTCCCATAGAATAGCTTCAGTTAATATGAATGATTGATCATGTTGTCTAGACAGTAGGGGGTTCAGATCTTGTATACCCTCAGCTGCAGTAGGAACTTCTATAGCCCCCAACCACTACAAAGACTCCCATTCATGTTCATTAGTTTTGCCTCTTTGTGTCCCTTTCCTATATTGTGGTGCAATTAATACACTTCATAGTATTTAGATATGTATAGTGATAAAAATAATATTTTCTTTTGTCTGAGAGCTTTCGGTCTTTACTAGTTTTGTTTATATATTGTGCAGAACTGCAGCTTTAGAATTTTTTAAGATGGAAAATCGTGTATCCATGTGATGAAAGTATTCCTCTCTCCCCGTCTCTCTCTCTTTTGGTAGTTGTCACTGGTTCAGCTTGACTGCTTCGTTAGGACTCATCATTTGCATTCAGATTAATTATCTAATTACCGACAAATGTCCGGCGGCCACCCCGCACTCCGGCTCGTCAGCTCTGTGCCTGTAATTATTTTAATCATTTACTTTCATCTGGAGTGTTCCTGCCATACTTCTGTGTTTAGAGGCCATTCTTAATTACCCTGCCAAGACGCTCTTCCCCTCTTTTCATGTGAGGAAAAGGGGCAGAGAGAGAGAGAGAGCCCGATGGGGACAAAATCCAGGAATCTTGACAGCATCATAAAAGCTCTGAGCTCTGCTGGTTGTTCACTCTGTTTTCCCCCCTTCAAATTCTCTCTCTCTGTTTCTCTGACTCCCCCACCCCTCCACCAACCCACATCCTTCTCCAATTCAAACTATTCCTCCCTCTCTCTCTTGCTCCCCACCCTCACTCACTTCCTCCAGTTCCCCCTTTATCGCAAGCACACACAGGAATCGCCTCCGGGGCCCAGTGCTCTGACTACTAATACACTCACACACACTGTGACATACATCATGCGCCACGTTCCCTGTGTATTATCTGGTAAATCTATACATCTCTCTCTCCGCAGCTTCTCTTTATTTAGGCACCAGTCTGGTTCTCGGGTGCATCTGGTTTGTGTCTGGTAGATGTTGGCTCAATTCCTGCCATCGCTGCTCTCGCTGTTGTGCCCTCTCAGCAATTGTGAGACACGCGCTGCGCACTGGTGCAAATATATAAGCTATAATTGGGGCCCCTGGCTGTTTAAGGATTATTCCAACTTTGGAATATCTAAAGTCTGGATGGTGGTGTTTCATTTTCATTCAGTTCGAACTCATTAACTGTAATTTTAGTTTTTTGTCATCTGAACATAAAATAGCGCTTGAGCACTGTAATATATGAGTTCAGAGAAGTATTCGGGAGGGGAAAAAGCACAGTTTCTGCCCCGTCCAGATAAAAGGATGGGTGGTATTGTCCTATTTTGAGATCAATTCTTCAGCCAGAGACTCTGCAGAGAAAGAACAGCGCTGAGCATTAAGAGACACGTTGGCTCCGGAGGGACTCGTCTGAGTTTGGGGATTATGGACTCATAGCCCAAGGGTAGTTTGTTAAGAGTAGGGTATGTTTTGAACTCAGATTAAGAATATAGGTGGTGCATGAAGGGGGCAGAGCAGATTAATAGTATTCATGGTTTTTGTGTGGGCCCAACTTCAATCAGATGAGAAATATGAAGGTTGCAGTCTTCACTGTGATAAATAGTTCAAATGCTGAGTGTGTGTATGTGTGTGTGTGTGTGGTGGGTGTGGGGGGGGGGGGGAAATTTGCGATCACACAATGGGTTGCAAGATGTTTATTCTTTACAACAGACAAGTATCTATTTACTAGAGCTTTAGTTATTTATTAAATCTGTAATTTTGATATGCATTATTCACCTCTTGACTAGAATTCTTTATATTTTTTAGTTACAAAATAAATACTATTCAAGACAGTAGCACCTACTTAAATCGTACTATAAGATTTTTATTTGAGCTATAGCCATTCTGACTAAAGTAAAAAACAAGTGTAACTGCAGTAGCCGTAGCCTACTGAAAAACATACTACCTTTGGGATAGTTACAAGTAACTGGGATGAGCTACAATGGAACTGGAATAGGCCCTGTAACAATTGGAATACATAGTTGAAAGTGCACAGCACTAATAAAATTAATAAAATTCAATGGATGAAAAGACAATTTGGAGCGTTATTATCCATTAAACTGCATTGAAACAATCAGATGAAAACTAAATTTGAACTAAATTAAGCTGAAGCTGTTTCACAGCTGAAACTGAATTTGTTTCATTATTGATGAATTCTGTAGCAATAACAGTGTTATTTTCCCGTTTATTGTGAAGCTGCTTTGAAACAATCTGCATTGTATAATGCCCTTTATTTACTTGACTTGGCAAACATTTGCAGTTGAATAGTTAGTTACTAGTCAATATTGGAATAGTGACAGCATCATGAAGTGAAACTGCAACAGATAACACTGAAGAAAAAAATTAAAACGACTGGCCACATCCAATGTGTTGCTGTAATATAATCATGCCTTTTCACTTTATCTAGTCAAAACTTTGACTGTGAACAAATGTTACATCAGGTAAATACGGTCAGCCGTAATGTGAGCGTGTTCAACATTGCAATTTCCACATTTGCATTCTTGAAGAAACGCAACGCCAGTGTCACCGGCACCGCTTTCTCGGTTTAATCTGCAGTTTCACGGTGCTGAGAGCGGGCCGGGTTGAATTCATTGTTCCGGCCTGTCGTCGTTTAGCGGCGCTTTGCTTTTGTTAAGTGGCAGAGGGCGTCCACAGGACCTGGGCACGAGAGGGACCACTTCATCTGAAGGGGTGAAAAAGAGCAAACTAAATGGAAGTGACAGCCTCTGAAAAAATTCCTACCGGCAGCTGGGAGGATTTGACATGGCGAGCTCCCCCACCACCGTCGGCCCTGTGACCCCCGTGCCTGGCACACGCACCTGCCGCTCTGAGGCGCGCTTTCACCGGCAGAGAGATTATCGCGGGGCGTGGTGTGGTCGACCCGTCGTCAATGAAGTCCTGTGAAAACCCCCTTATGCGTGAAAGAGCCTCTATTCAAGCGCCTTTGTTCAACACATTTTTATGGGACAACATTGGCCATTATGAGGTTTCGAGATTTACATGGGACTCCATAGAGGGGTATAATCCTTTCAAGCAGCAAACGAATAAAAGTTTAAACCCGCTGTTTTCATATTTATTAGCTGGTTAAAGCAGACGAGGCAGCTGATCCAACTTAAACCAACAGGCTTCAATGTGTATACTAGGCTCTAGCAGATTATTAAACACAACCAAAATTGAATCAAGACAAGTTGTCTTCACCAAACCTTTATTTCGAATCTGTCTGTCTGTCTGTCTATCCATCCATCCATCCATCCATCCATCTATCTATCTATCTATCTATCTATCTATCTATCTATCTATCTATCTATCTATCTATCTATCTATCATGCATGAATCCCAAGGCTGTCCACATGCCCCTGACTCTCTGCCACCCCTTCTCTGTCCAAGCTGATTGTTTCCACGCCAGTGGAGTGCTAGGGGCTACTTCACTGTCACATTGCATCATGAAGAGGGAAAGATGAGGGGAGAGGTAAGAAAGACAGAGAAAGAGACTTTAAAATCTTTGAGGGCACACATGAGAAGGGACACAGTTACCAACAGTGATGCCTATTCACTTGAATGTGACTGATATTGCCCCCTTGTGTTGAGGAATGTTAAATGCAACTAGTTCCTTTTGCTTTACATAGGTATTTTAAGCACTAACACCTTGAATAATAGCGAATTTTACGTTGGAAATAATTTTATTCTGGAATTATGCCACATAGGCCTACACCTTTGCAAAAATGCAATGCAGGATTAGTTTCGACAAAATGGGCTATTAGCCTATAAAAGTATTTTCTGAGACACATATAGCCTATGAAATAATTACACAAATAAAAACTAGAATTATATTGTTATAAAGCCCAGTGTTCGGAATAGAAACCGTGTCAATAGCTAATAGCCTACATAGTTGATAGATAGATAGATAGATAGATAGATAGATAGATAGATAGATAGATAGATAGATAGATAGATAGATAGAACCGGTGATGCATATTTAAGTACAGTTTCGTGTTTGCTGTCACAGCGGTGATACTTTCTTAAGTTCAGCCTATATCATATTATTTTGGCGCAAAATCAGCGGCTCCGCTTCACGAGAAACACGGCGTTTCATCCTGCAGCACACCCGTATCTTACTTCATCTCCTCGGGTGCAGAGACGTTCTCACCGTTGCCGTTATTCGCGCCCAGCGGGGACCTTCTCACTCAGCAGTTTGTCCCACTGCCTATATTATACAGTGTGGCTTTTGACTTATTTTTTTTTAATGTTTTCTGGGTGAAGACACACCGAGTCACATCAAAAAAACACTGCTGAACTATCAGGATCAACAACCCATCTCTTCTTTTCCTCCCAGAGTCATCCCAGGGGCCTTAAAATCAGGATAGCAGAAATAACACTGAATTACAAGGGACAGTTTCTAATGTAGATTAGTTAAATCTTTTCCTAAAAACGGGTAATAAGTAAAATGAAGTCTGTCCTCAATAAAGTAACAGCCTAGTTCACCCAAATATTAAAATTCTAGCATGATTTAAACTGTTCCTAATCTGTATATATTTTTTCTGCTGCTGAAAATAGAATATATTTTGAAGAATGTGAGACTTCAATATAAAGCATCAACTCGTTACCCACATTCTTCAAAATAGCCTACACTGTAAAAAAAATAAAAAGTTGGGCAAACTTAAAACTTTAAGGCAACCAGCTTCAGCAGATTTTTGAGTTTTCTCAACTTCTTGTTTTAAGTTTATACAACAAAAAGTTGAGAAATTTCCTAAAAAAATAAGTTGAGAAAACTCAAAAATCTGCTTTAGCTGCATGGTTGACTTAAAATTTTAAGGTAGCCCAACTTTTTTTTTTTATTATCTTCTTTTGTGTTCTGCAGAAGAAAGAAAATCATACAGGTTTGGAACAGTTTAAGTAAATTACAGAATTTTCATTTTTGGGTGTTCCAAACTTGTATGATTTTATGTTTTAACATAGTTTTCAAGTAATCACTTAATTTAGATTGGAGTTAATGGACTCTAACTCAGATGAACTTTTACCTGATGAAGTAACTATGGCTACAGTAGGGAGTCCGAACACTCGCAGAACACTTGCGCTCCGAGACAAAACGCTTTCAAAGACATGTACTTCTCTTAGCTCGCACTGTCGGTAGTGTGACATTGAGCCAAAGACGACAAACCAAATCATTAAACATGTTAATTCTTCAGAACATTCGCAAAAGGGTGTGATAAACGCACACGGTTAGTAGTAAAAATTCGCTCGGATTATCCCTCGTTTCGCCCCGGGCTTTTGGCTGCCGAGTCTGACTGGACCTGCAGGCTGCTCACCGGGCCGGATTGGACCAGGTGCCCCGAGGCGCGCTCTGTCCAAATCCCTCAGGGACAAGGAACCAGTGCAACTCTTACCCTGCAGCTCTGCTTTGACTGTGGATTATAGGACAAACACTGGTATCTCCGTAAGCACTCAGACACATGCATACACAGAGAAAGGCCAGACGCTCTCAGCCCGGGGCAACAAGATACAGAGCCCGTGCTATTTAGATTGATGTAGGCCACTTTGATTTAAAACTCTCTTCCAGCACTTTTTCTGTGTGATAAGGAGAAACAATTGAACACTGTGTGGTTCTTAAAGAAAGCACTGTCATTAAAGGTCAAGAGAGGGTCTTGAATATATAATGTTGAAGCAATATCAAGCCTTAGAACATAAGGCCAAATATTGTTATATAATGTGTCAGTACTAAATTTGTCTGAATTGTTTTTACACAGTGGCTGGAAATGTGATCAAGTGAACATGTGCTGTTGTTACCCTAAGGAACAATTTCAACCTGATTCTAAAATTATTTATAACTGGTGTAACATAAAATGACTACTGATTTAGTCAACACATAATATATTTGATTTAAATTTCTAATAATTTAGATGTTACCACAAGACGTGCAATTTTTAAGTCAACAAAATATTTTTATAATGTACAGCTCTTCAAAACTGTGCATTTCACAAAGACACACTGCATTTATTGTTAAATATAATTTATTTTATATCACACAAAAACATTTATATGACATTTTTTAAAACGTATCAGGTTGGAGGAGTTCGGAGACATCAGTAACCTCATGGGCACAGTTCAAGGTGATGTTCTGGAGAACTTTTAACCACATTTATGATGGTGAAAAAAGTTTAGCATTATGGAACATTATAGGGTAAAAAATAGTTCAGAGACCCAGGAGGTCATTTGATTCAAAAGAATATGTTGCACAAAGATTACTTTTCACATGATAATAGTCATCAGCTGGTCTCATGACTTCTCAGATTGTCCGTTATTGAGCAGCAGTGGCAGCACCCATGCGCAGAAGCTCTTTCCTATGCGTAAGAATGATGTCGAAACTGGACTGGAGCCGGTTCTGCTGCTCCTGGACACGGTTTTGTAAGGTGCGAACCCACCGGATAAGGGCCAGGCGACGATACATAGTCAGTTGGACCTGATGCTTCTCCATCTCCTGTGCCTTAAACCTCTCCTGGTCCTGTAGCGTCCAAACAGCCTCCATAAGGTCCGGCAGCTCAGAACAGGGGTTGGTGTCGGAGTCCGACGAGCCGTCTTCAACTGCATCAGCGCCCTCCAGGCTCTCTCGATGCCGCTCTGCCTTCTTATCCACGTGGTTTTGGTTTTTCAGGGTGTCCACAGTTGCATTCCCATTGTCTGCCATTGGACGTTCACGGCAGATTTGATCCCAGATGGAATTGTGGGCCCCTGCGCCCCCGATGTCTACACTCTCTGTGCTGAGTGGGGAAGAGCTTTCTGACCTGTAACTGAATTCAAACTCTTCATCACTGTCAGCCCAGTCTATCACACCATCCTCCTCTTCGTCATCATCCAGTAGGTCCTCTACTTTCTCTCTCTCTCCCAACGCCTTCTTTTCATCATCCGTCACTCTCCTCATCTCTTCATCAACCTTGCCTTCTTCTGCGCCATCTGGAGGCACTCTGCCACCCATATCGTCTCCACTTTCAATCTCAGGAAGAGGCTCCAAAGGACTCCAGCATGGCAGACGAGACAAGGGGGAGAGGGGTCCAGATCCATAGTGGTTGGCAGAAAAGGGCAGATCACGGCCCAAAGCTCTTGGACGCACCTGGTTGCGATTTTCATCTCCTGTCATGGGGTCATCATCCTGCCCCAGAAAGTTAAAGTTACCATCTTTCTCGCATCTCTTCTGACTGTTGATATGGATGCGCAGAGTTGACGGTGGTCCAACCAGAGCTTGACTTCCATGGACAGGGTTCATGGCCCGATCTTGCTGAAGCATTTTCAGTTTTGTTTGAGATTCACTCGCTCTTTGAAAAGGGGAGATAAAAAATAAATAAAAAAAAAGTTAGTGGTTTGACAGAAGAGTCTTTACAGGATGCAAAAGCAAAGTAATACATTATATTATTATAAATTTGGCTGTGAATATAGTTTCAGACAAAACAGAAAAGGGCTGAAAGGCCACCAACACACTGTAAATAATATCTGTGGCTAAAATCCCTCGCTAATAATGGTTAAAATAATACATGAAATATTCAGTGGTGCAATTCCACGGCATGTTCTCCATTTCGGTGACATGAAATATTCAGATGTCCTCTCACAGATATAGTCCACGTAATAACTTCGGGGGCCTGTCAATCATTCTGCGTGACAGGCGCTGCGCGGCCATGTGGTGCTGAAGAACAGCAACCAGCGATTCAGGGTTGCGCGCCTGAGGCGCAAATAATAAAATGATTGAGGACATAAAATCTGCAAGTAGTCCAATTCCGCCCCAAGAACAGGACCGAATATTTGTGCTAACCTGAACGGCTCGGTGCATTTCGGTATAATTAAAATTCCTGCTGTAATTTACTTGATTCCTGCAATTCGATTGGAATAGCTCGAAGCGCCGCGTTAAAATAAATATATACGTTGCATGAAGGAAATCAGTGAACATTAAATCACCAATCAAACGCGTTTTTGGAGCTCGATGCTCGACTAGCTGCCTAACGAGCACAAACGTTATCAAAATAAATGTTATCGCAGATTCAGATAATCAACAAAAACAAATCAGTAACAGTCAATTGCAAAAACTAAGAAAAAAAATAATATATACACACGGATAAATAGAATCGAGATAAACCGGCTGGATTACGTAAGAGCGAGCGGCGTTACGCTAGTCTCACCCCATCTCTCAGCTTCGCTCGCTCGGCCAAAAACAGCGCACATCCACAGAGCGCCTAAACCTCCTCCAATTTTATCTAGCCGTTACATAAACGGCTGATTGACAATAACATTTGAGAATCAATTATTAGAGGGCATTGTCTTACGGTTTGTTGTCCGTTTTTCGTCTGCGAATAAGATACAGTGTCCTCCCTGTTTTCCCCTCCTCCGACCGACCCTCTCTAGCGATGTTAATCTGATTCCTCCTCTCTCCCTCCCATCCGCTCCCTTTTCCCGTGTACTGCAACGGAACACTGGGCTATGACTCACTTCCTAAACTGGGAAGGGACCACATGAGATGGAAACCGGTGAAAAGAGTGGAAAATAGTGTGGGAAAACTAATTCAAGTACGTCTTGAACAAGGGAGGGGGGCGCTAAATTAAGGCTTGAACCCTCCAAAAAGGTCAAAACAAATAATAAAAGTAGCCAATAGGGTTTTAAAGTAGATGTATTTACTTTTCATTGCCATCAACTCTGGCAATACATAATCAAAATTTGCGTACTGTCATTATCATATTATTATAGAATTAAATACGTCACAGAAACCTTTGTTTTACTTGAAATGGGAGTTGACGTTTAGCTATCTGTGCAAAAGGCTCAAAACTACAATTTGATTTGGCGAGATTGCAGGAGAATTAAATAACAAAAAAAGCTTAAGTCCTACAAAGTGTAAAATACCCTCAATATCATCAGACAAGAGTTAAGGACGAGCTTTCTACAACCAGGTTTATACCCCTTAATGGGCCTGCAGTTTTGTTGTTGTAGGTCTATGATGGCTTATCATGAGGCACTGTGTGACTGTGTTTTGGTGCTTGCACATCAGACAGACTCAGTAAGTACATTCCCTCCCTATCCCATGACAAGCAATTGCTGGCGACAGAAAATAACTCTTCTCTCCCCCCTCCTCACTCTGTCCAACAACATCCCCATTCAAGTGTCGCACCTTCAGGCTGTCTCTATCTCTCCCCCTTCCATCTCTCAATAATAGCCTTAACACATGAAAAATACATCAAATAAAAAGTCTGCCTGCGGCTTCGTCACATGGAAAATCATCTACATCAAGCAAACAATCCGGGGAAGGAACGGGAATGAAGATGAGAGCAAGAGACAAGAGATGCTTGAAGTTGCCTCGTAAAATGAGCTTTAACACTTGCTGTATGAGTTCAAAAACATATTACCTGTAAAACACAATGGGTTAGATGCAAGTTTATGCCACTAAATTAAAAAACAAAAAGCTGGATTGTGTCCCACACATACATAACTTGCAGTAAAAGCATGCTGTTGCCAGAAAACTGAAGCACTTGTTTGGATGCAAGCAGCCTGCAGTTATGACCCATTTCCCTCAGTTCAGTTGCACGTCTCCCGTCCCGGTGGTTTGAGCAGTGACAGAGCCCAGAGGGACTCACCCCTGGCACTGCTGTCAAAAGCCACCACTCAGATCCAGTATGGCAGCTACTGCACATTCAACCAGTTGCCCAGAAGCTCTCCATATATACACATACACACACAGACTACATGGCTTGGCAGGCAACATAGAATTAGTTTTCTAGTTTGACAAGGTCAATTATCTTCAAAAGAGCATTTCTTTTTAGGATCATTGGTTAAAACGAAATGTTGGGAGGTTCAACATGTTGCTGGAACCAAACTCGCACGTTACAAATGAACTCAAAATCATCCAGCGGCTTCTGAGAGCTGATCTCAGTATTCTCTTGACAATATAGTCACAAATCAGAGGTTGTGTCTAGCCTGGAGCAAGGTTGATCTATAAAAAAATAAAAATTCCAGCTCCAGAAAAGAGCTGGATTAGAAGCACTGACAAAAACACAGTTAACCGAAGCATACCAGACAGGGGTCTTGGTATCCATTTGAGCAGGTTAAATAGGAAAAATTCTTGGCAGTAAAAATGCACATAGAAGTGATCATTTAAAATACAGTTTAATACACAATTTTATAAAAACAAATAAAATTACATCACTTAAAAGGAAAAACACAATATTTACATGATAGAAATAGCCTAAAACAAGCCAAACTCTCAACATTATAGCATTTAGTATGGACAATGGGACAAATATAATTATGTATTAATTGTTAGTAACACTGGGAATTTTGGAAGCAACTTTAGCTTTCCAGATAGCTGAAAATACTTCGTGGTGGTCCTGTAGGTTTGAGGGAGTTCCCAAGACATGGCCGCTTAGCAGCAGGGCTAAACGAGTCCATCTGTCCTCTTTTCTTAATCTGGAAAGTAAATTTACTAATTTTACTCATACTTAAGAACAAATGTCATATATATATATATATAAAAAAAGCTAACATTATACAACAACACTCAAGATAAATGTTTTAAAGTAATTAGACACCTCAAGGTGTAGTGTCTTAATTAACAATCATTCTAAGACTACAGCTCCATCCGGTGGTAGAACTAATATATCAAAAATCATGCAACAAGGAAAACTGTCAGCATTTCTTTTGGTTCTACTCCCTTTCCATAAATTTTATTCTAATTCCCAAGTAAAATATCCTTGTAAAAATGTAAATAAAATGGAAAAAATTAATGATCAAACAAAGTACCTGTTTTCTGGGTCCCTCTGATGCAGGTGGCTCTTTTTCCGGTGACAGGGTTTGGAAGAGGAAACCTCGTGAGTTACGAGGGGCCAAGGGGTTGCTGTCAGAAATGCTGGCTAACTTTTGCAACATTGCTCGAGGCTGACTGAGTAATGAGCCTCTCTTGACCTGGAGATAAAGTACAAGTCAAAAGATAACAAATCTGTGACAGTATTTCCTCTGAAAAGCAATTTAAACAAGTTGACAGTGGAATTGCTATAACAAATACTAGAATAAACAACACTAATAAACTAAACTTTACACAGGAAGTAGAGAACAGCATGAGGGAGTGTGCTGTGGATTAGAGGTCTTCACGGAGGACCCGAGACCCGAGGACCCGTACGGGTTCGGGTCTATAATTTAAATGGTCAGCCGGGTCCAGGTCGGGTCCCAATCTATTACTTCGGGTCCCGGGTCTTTTTAACATTGCGTGTAATACCCGAGTTGATCGGAGAACACCGTACCCGTCAGAGATCAGCGTCAGTCAGCATGCGTGTGTGTAACTTGCAGTTTGTAAAATTAGGATGAGAACAGTGTGAGCGGGAAATAAGGTGGAAGAAAAAAAAACACGCGTTACCTCAGCCGCCAGAAACAGAGCGCGGGCGGAGTTAATATTAGTAGCCTACTGCAAACGGACGGTGATCATGGATTTCTTCATGAGTGATGTGGAAAAAAAGCTGAAGAGACGCACCTGTTATTGTACACGCACGCAGTAGAGTGTAACAAACTTCTAATTCTGTGCACTTTTTCCTAAAAAAAAAAAAAAAAAAATTACTACAACCAACAGAAAGTATCATTATTGTAGTTTAAAAGGGTAAACGTAACAATCGAAGTTGACTCGAGATGAAAAAAAATAAATAACTGCGAAGTAGCATTAGTCATCCATCTCCGTGACAGCAAGTACTTTTAAAGCTGGAATAATGAGTGGATTAAGAAGGCTGTTTCAGACGGCAAGACAGAGGAACAGTCGAACATGGATGGACATTTATTGGCAAGGAGGATTGTATGCGTCGCAGTCAGGGAGATGGCTACTAAAAAGTTTTTTTTTTCCACGCAACTTGTTTATTGACTTAATAGCATTTGCTGTGCAATATGTGTCGGGTCTGTGACTTCCCAGTCGGGTTCAGGTCTAACTCTCGTATAATGGTCGGGTCCGGGTAGTAAATTTAAGGCACTTCTCGGGTCTGCGCGGGTTCGGGTCCCACTTTCAAATAAAACACGGGTCCGGGTCGGTTCCATGCAGCATATTTACGGGTCTCTTCGGGTACGAATTTTTGGACCCGTGAAGACCTCTACTGTGGATACTGACCACAGTGGGCTGAAATGGCTTTAGGAACTGTTTGGTATTGGGAGCCGCCTTCTCTTGCAAGGGAGCAGCTGAAGGGTCTGTAAACAGGTGAAAAAAGAAACTTCAGTATCTTTGTAGCTGGCAGTTTTAGAAGTGTATCCAAGAGAAAATGCCCATCATGGGGCAAACTCAACCAGCACTACAGTCCTCAATGCTGTCAGAAAACTTGAATTAGTGCATAGTGATTTTGCTGATCTTTACTATCTTCGTACCTTTCTTTTGAAGGGTCTTAGCAGTTAGCTTCTTAGCTAGCTTCATAAATTGACTGTCCTCTTCTTCAATCTTTTCCTCATCATCTGCATCCTCTCCCTTTTTGGCCCAAGCTTCAGTCTACAGAACAGGATCCAAGTCAGACACATGCACACAAGCATAATACATAGCATTTTTTTTTCTTACACACACCCGTTCTCTCAACCACTGTTCCTTCTCTAGCCGTTCTTTACGTCTTTGCAACTCCAGTTGATCGATTTCTTCATCTTCCTCTTCCTCATCTCCATCAGGACCCATTCCACCAAACTCAAAGTTATCATCTGGACAAAACAAACAGAAAAAAAAAAAAATACATGAATACAGGTCAGACACATCTACTCCAGTTAGCTGCTACAAGCACTGTCAAGTTCAAACTCTCTTCAACATCAGTATACTGAAGGGTGGGATCCAGATCACAAACTGAACACACCAATGTTTTTCCAGCGGAAACGCCGAGCTCGTCCAGGTCCATCAGAATGCAGATCTCCATCAGCGAGGTAACGCTCCTGATACAGCCGCAGTCTTCGCTTATCATCATCCAAGACCTGCTTCCTGTAAGGAGAACATAATGAGCCTCATGTTCCTAGTGAAAGACTAAGACAGTGTACAGAAGAAGTGCAGTTATTTCTAAAAGCAATCCGGTTTAAGGCATTTCGAACGCTTATGGAGTTCACTGATCACATGGCATAACAGAACTACCCGGCTTAGCTTTGAAAAAAATCAGTTGGCTCCCCCATGTGGCACATTGATGTTACAACAATTTCTAGCAGCAGACAAGCCCACTTGTGCTGTCAACTGTAAAATGCAAAGCTACCAAACAAGCATTTCAGCTGCGTTTGCAAGTACTTACCTGTTCCACCACCTACTAAAAGAGCAAGTCAGAGGAGGATTAAGATAACATTTCTTACATGTGAATCTTGTTAACTTGGTCCATCAGTTCCTCATCTGATGGCAAATCTTCCTGTATCTCCTCCTCCTCGTATTCATCACCACCATCGTCATCCTCATCCTCACTGCCCAGATCGCTGCCAGACAACTCTGCCTCGGATTCCACAAACTCTGCTAAACGGCTGTTGGGACACAAATAACATGTATAGATATCAATACACACACATAAAATCACTGTCAAATAAGATGAAATATATTCATTAAGCAGTAATTCCCAACCTCTACCACAATGGTTTTAAACAACTTGCATTGTTTATAAATCTCTCTGAAAAACAAAAATAGACATACATTTTCTTTTTACCAGTGCGTCGTCCAAAGACCGCTTCCCTTTCCTCTTCTTCATTCTCAGTTTCCTCTTCTTCAGCATCTGATTTATCCTCATTTTCATCCTTAAATTAAAAACAAATATTTACAGCACTAAGCACTGAAAGAGTAGTAACAAATACAGGCAAACATTCACATTCACTGCTGCAGTGTGTCATTTCTGTGCCACCATACCATATTGCATCCCCCATTTTCTGGAAAAACAGGTAGTCCCACCCCAAACTCACACCACTGGTTGAACCAATGTGGGCACATTGGGCAAAGTAACAAATATTTTCTAAGAGCTTTTATTTGTTGAGTACCTTTTCACTGAGGCTGTCTACATCTGACAGGAGCCTGAACTCACAGTCACCTTCCTCCTCTTCCTCTTGTTCCTCAGTTATGTTCTTGTTCCTATGGGGAGAGTGTGAGGATATAAAGCACTTAATATTTGGAGCAACAAAATACAAACTATAATTTAAGGATATGCAATGAATCCATGTACATCGATTATAGCCTAGTACCTGTTCGTTTCAGATGGCTTTTCAAAGGCAGGACTTGAGACTGATCGCAGTGACGAAGCAGCTAAAAACAGGTTAGATAGTGTTTGTTACCTACAAAACTTAGCAAGTATCCTTTTAACCCTCAGCATAAACAACACAAGACTTACACGGGCTTCCTGTGAACTTGCCAGAGCAGAGAGCCAGCAGCTGGTCCATGTCTGCCTCTGAGCTGCCTTGACTCTCCCCTCGTTGCACTTCTGGCTCCAAGGTCTTGTTCTTCTCCTTGGGCTTGACGACTGGCTCTTCAGGGTGTGTAGAAAAAGCTCCAGAGCACAACCCCAGCAGCTCATCCTCTGCTGCAGGCTGAGAAGCCCCTGGCTTGGTCTGCCCCATTCTGAAGCCCCCTGAGCAGAGCCCTAGGAGCTCACCCATGTTAGCATCCATGGCGTTTTCATCCAGACTGTCTAGAATAAGCTGGCGTTTGTGGGAACGTCTAGACACACCGCGGGGACCGACGTTTAAGAAGCCATCGGCATCCAGTAGCTGGGAGTGGGTGTCCTCCTCCAGTGAGAAGCGACCCTGGGAGTCCCCAGCCGGAGGGAGCGCAGACTCACTCGGGGAAGAGGGAGCATAAAGGTCTTGAGAATCCTCCACAGGGAGGGAGAGGGAGGGTTCAGACATCTTACCTGAGCTCTGAAAAAATATTTAGTGTCTGTTAAATTACTAATTTAACAGATAATTGACTTACTAAAATAGCAAATCATCATTGTTATTTACAACTCAAATTCAACTGTCACTTGTTATGTGTATTTAAGATTTAGAAGACAGTTACATTCAGTGAATGCGCAGCTATCAAGAATAACTTGAGCACAAGTGAAATTTGTGTGGGGAGCTTTTTTTTCGCACTTGCATGGCTGTTGAAATGACTGGATATCTCCCACAAAATTTTGCAAGACAGCAGTAAAATTATGTGACATTTTGCAAAAAAATTAGGCCAAACAAACTTCATTTCAGGAGTTCCAAGAGACCCTCACCTTTGAAGCAGAGCCAAGGAAGCTGGATCTGAAGAGGCAGGGAGATGGAGAGCGGAACGCACGGTTGGGCAGCCTCTGCCTGCAGCTCTACTGACTGGCTGGTATGATGGGATCATTGAGCCCATCAGCTCAAAGCTACTGTTATGACTGCTGTCTTTAGCCAATGAAAGGGTGTCATCCTCCTCTGTGAAAATAATGAAAATTCAGTCTGATTTCTAGGGCTGGGACGATACATCGATTCTGGATCAATTCTGAGATTTTCAGAATGCATCGCGATTCCTCTGTAATCGATTCTGAGCCGAGATTTTAATAGCAGATGGCGCTCTAATCTAGTTTTTATCCTATAATCTATATTTAAGAGCACTTGTTTGAGTCTGTAATTTTACCTCAGCTCAGAATGCTTTTATGACGTGAAATTAATGTAATGTAAACACAGCCCACACCCTTGTAATTCACTTCAAACGTTTCTAATTTTATGAATGATTATTTTAGGTTCAAGTGTGTGTAATGATTTGGAAACAAGCAGAGTACGGCTGTTTCTAAAGCATGCAGCGCCATCTGCTGTTCAAAACTAAGCTCAGAATCGATTCCAGAGGAATCGCGATGCATTTGGAAAATCTCAGAATCGATGCTGAATCATTTCTTGATTCGCGATGCATCGATGTATTGTCCCAGCCCTACTGATTTCACATATATTTGAAACTACCAATACTAAAAGATTGACCAGTTGTCAGAGCAACAGGTATAATAACTTATAAAACAAAAAGTGCATTCCATTGCAAAACAAAAAATCCACATCCAGGCACTCACATAGCAAGCGAAGTGCAAAAACTTTTATTAGATAGAGCTACATATTAAAAAACACCAATGCGTATCAGCCCAAGCAGGCCTTCGTCAGGGTGCAAGACAATCAAGAGTGAGAACTGATTAAATAGATACACCTGTGACTATACATTTTCAAGGCTCAACCACTAGATGTCTCTTAGGAGTTTAAGACCTTTCTCTGAATAAATACATCTGTGAATATACATTTTAAAGAACTAATCACTAGATGACTCTTGGGTATTTACAAATAAAACATAAATCAAGGTATAACAACATTGTTTTAAATAAGAAACAGTAAAATAAGAAACAGTAAAACAGAGTATGTAATATCCATACGCACTCACCCATTTTATTGTCGGCTTCATGGCCAGCTGAGCCTAATCTTCTTACACCATCCCTGGACAGAAAAAGACATTCAGTTAATATGGACTACAGAAAGTGTGCTGCAGCACAATTAGGAAACGTACATATACCCTGTGCGGGAACACGAGTTGCCAGCAAACAGCATCAACGTTCCATCAGTGTCTGCTGGAGTTGGAGAAGGACTTTTGAAGCCAGGGGAAGGGCATGTTTTTACTGAAACTTCATCTTCACCTTCCTCTTTGTCCACTGCCTCTTCTCCCTCCTCCACTTCATCACCACCACCACCCAACAATTCATCAACACCCTAAAAAAAATTAATGGAAATAAAATTAAAATTGATGACTATAAAATGAGAAAAGTCACGTTAAAGAGTAGTAGATCTGGAATTTTTTAAAAAAAATATTGACCAATCCAAAAGTAATGCCAATTTTTAGAACCTCTTCATCCTCTGACTCAGTCATCTCTGCTTCCTCTTCTTCCTCACAATCCTCATTGTCAAGGCGATGCAGAGCAGCTCTGCGTTCCCTCTCCTCCTTCCTGCGGATGGCCATGGCTTGTTGCAAGCGAGACTTCAACAGTACCAGTTTCTCACCTACAAAGACGCAAACAATGAGCAATAAAAAAAAACACATTAAAACGGTTTCCATACCTGGAAATCAAAGCACTGTGGTAAAAATAGTGATTGTACCTGGTTTGACATTTGCAGGCTCATCCTCTCCCTCATTGACAGTTATTGTGATTGATTCAGAGCGTAGTTCTTCCTGTCCTGAGGGGGCGCTGTCTTTCCTCACCACATTAAGCTGCAATGTGCGCTCCCTTTTAGGGCGAGGAGCAGGTTGGATGTGCTTCATGAAGCGTTCCTGTAGTGCTTTCAGAGCTGTATTACACACACACAAAGTCAATCAATAATTGTGTAAAAGGGTGAAGGACATTTAAAAAGTGATAATCCAAAAATCTCACCTGGGTTTTCCTGAGGTGGCTCCAACTGGACAAAAGCCCCATCATCTGCACACAGCTTCGCCACAGGAGGAGGATCTAGACCAAGTTCTCTTAGTCTGGCTAGTTTATCCTTGCGAGGTTTGAGCATCTGAGCAGCAGTCTGGGCCTGATCAACTGAGACCTGTTGCTTTTCTTGGTCCTTGTCTGAGTGTTTATCGTCGTCAGTTTCTTGCTCAATGGGAGTTTCTTTCTCTTGACCCACAGGTTTGGGTTCATCAGTGCTTATGTCATGTTCTACTTCTGCTTTGTTTGCGGTCTGTAGGTTGCTATCATTGGTAGGATTGTCCTGATGAGTGCTGGTGGTTGTGTCTGCTAGAGGTAGGGATGTCGAGGAGGACTGGTTATCCAGAGAAGATTCTGTTGGAGGGCTTGAGCTCTGCTCAGGCATGTGCTGAGATCTTGTGGTTTGATCTGAAGGTGGTTGTGTAGTGCTCTCTATAATATAAGCCTGGTACTTGGCAGACCTTAAGGACAAGTGAAAAAAAAGATTATACTGGTTATTTCTACTGTATGAACATATACAGGAGATCAATTAGTTCATTAGTGATAGACTTGATCGCATACTTGAGCAAAGCCATTGCACAACCCTCAGGACGAGGTCTTCTCTTGAAGAACTGGTCGATACTTTTGGGTTCTGGCATATAATATGGCAGATTGAGCATAGACTCTGCAAATGTATAAAAAGACAGCAGTGTCAGAGAGCAATTTGTTTTATCATCCTGAAGTGATATTTGCCCCATCCACACCACATTTTGAGATGTGTTTTTTTTTAAAGAAGTCATATGCTTACCAAAGCTAAATTTATTTGATCCAAAATACAGTGAAAGAGTAATATTGTGAACTACGATTACAAAAAAAAAAAAAAAAAAAAGTTTTCCATTTGAATTAGGGCTGCACGATATTGGAAAAAACTCGCATTGCAATTCCTTTTTTTTCTGCATATTAAAAAAAAAAAAAAAAAAAAGAATAAAGATTGGGGTGATTTTGTAGGTGAATAAATCAGCATAGAAAATAAGCAAATTACAAACATAGATAAATATAATAGAAAAATTACACAAATGAATATATACTGAAAATATACAGTATTCAGTTACAGAAATTGAATAGGCCTAATAAAATGTAAAATAACACTGCATAGTACTCACTGTATAAATTAAATCTAATAAATCTGTGTTAAAGCTACAAAAGAGGAACATTAAACTGCTGTGAACCAAATTACTATACATTTACTTCCTCAATTGTTTACCTTCACCTAAGCCATAAGCAACCGTGTTTCAGACATGCTCACAAGTCTCTGAGGTCCAAGTCAAGTCTCAAGTCTTTAAAGTGGAGTACAAGTCATGTCTTAAAGGAACACTCCACTTTTTTTGGAAATAGGCTCATTTTACACCTCCCCTAGAGTTAAAAAGTTGAGTTTTACCGTTTTTGAATCCATTCAGCCGATCTCCGGGTCTGGCGGTAGCACTTTTAGCTTAGCTTAGCATTAGTGTAGTGTTGTCACGGTACCAAAATTTCAGTATTCGGTACCGATACCAGTGAAAATCCACGGTTCTCGGTACCAATTTCGGTACCAAAGCAAAACAAAAACATGCTAATTAAAAACATACTATTTTTATTAATAAAGTCAAACAAAATTAAAATGTAAAAAAAATCAATGCCATTGTTTATATTTATTTAAAATTGTGTTTCAAGTTTTTCCGCAAATAATAAAGTATGAAAAACAGTAAACAAATTTCACCCAAATTTAATTTGTCTTTTAATTAATGAAATTTAAAAACATTAAATTTTTTGGTAAATAAAGGGGATTTAATGTTAAAATTAAAATTTGGAAGAAATATTGTGTGATTATTTCTTTAAAAATAAAGATGTATTAATTTTTTCAACAGTAATAATAGTATCACATACATTCTACTAAATAATAGTAATATATTTCTGGCACAATGTCTTTTAAGTAAAAACAAACTTTTATTTTGACGGGTTGCCGTGAATACCTTTACATTTCTGTGTGTGCGTGTGTGTAGCTATGATATGACGCTGGTTTTACTCAAGTGAAATGGTAAAATACTCGTGAAGTGACTCTCAGATCAGTTCTGGAGATGTAGTTTATGTATTTATGTCCTCATTGAGACGGCAGATACTGAAATCACTGCGAGCATCACGCGCGCTTCAGTGTATGTAGTAAAAAAAAACGCGCGTCTCTGCCATTCATTCATTCATACAGAGACTCGCAGAACATGCAGGATTCATATTTGAATCGACGTTTGCGGCTTAATATTTACAGATACTAGTCCATGTCGCGATTTGAGTTAAGTGTAATGACCTACTTTTGATTAATTCATCTAAACTTTGACAAATTCCGTGACATTCCGTGCTAAACTGTAAATTCCGTTTTTATAACTGGATTCCGAGATTCCGTCCGCGTTTTCTGCATCGTGGAAATCATAGCCGTACACGTCAAGAACCTGGTTGACCGGGTACTCGGTACCACCGGTACTTGAAAAAACCTAGTACCGTGACGTTTTAATTTTTTTTAGTACGACTTGGTACCGAAGTACCGGGTCTTTTGACAACACTACTTAGCATAGTTCATTGAATCGGATTAGACCATTAGCATTTGGTCATCAAAAATGACCAAAGAGTTTCGATATTTTTCCTATTTAAAGATTGACTCTTCTGTAGTTACATTGTGTACTAAGACTGACGGAAAATTAAAAGTTGCGATTTTCTAGGCTGATATGGCTAGGAACTATACTCTCATTCCGGCGTAATAATCAAAGAACTTTGCTGCCGTACCATGGGTGCAGCAGGCGCAATGATATGACGCAGCGCCTGAAAGTAGTCCCCAGCTATATCATAGGCTACTGAGCTGGGGACTACTTTCAGGCGCTGCGTCATATCATTGCGCCTGCTGCACCCATGGTACGGCAGCAAAGTTCTTTGATTATTACGCTGGAAAAAGTGGAGCTTTAAAAACTCCATAAAGTGGAGTGTTCCTTTAAGTCTTTGAGGTGGAGTCCAAGTCACATCTCAAGTCTTTGTTCTATTTATTAGCAACAGTTCTTTCAGCTAGTTATTGAGGCTAAATCGGTTTTGAAATACTGATTTCACAATATGATTTTCTCAAAAAAAAAAAAAAAAAAAATAGAAATTAAAAAGGTGTCCATTTATTAATTGTCAGACAAAATGCTGCACGTTTCTTTGTAAAATTGAAATGTCAAACAACAAAACTAAATTGAAAATTTTAAAACAAACCCCAATCAATCAAATGAATAACACAAATGAAAGAAATCTCATATAAACAAACTAAGGCTTTGTCTGTGCTTTTATTCAATTTAAAATTAGAGGCAACCACTGTGTTTTAAACAACACAATCCAAACAAAGAGGCTGCATACATGCAGCATGAGCAGTTTTTAATCTAAATTGGATTGTATAATTTTGAAATTTGAAGTAAAAACAAAATGGTTTGACTTTAGTTTTGTGAAACTATTCTACATAAAACATCTGCATGAAACAAAAAAGCAGACAGGCTGAATTAGAATGCAGATTCACTCTCTGCCAGCAGGTGGCGCTTGAACATCAATTAAACATTGTTTCCTTGGTTGCTGCTGTAAACAAAGCTGTGCTGCGGTTATGAACACTACTTTAATATGCATTATACAGAGGCAAGATGAAAAGAAAATACCATCTAAACTTTTCTAAAGAGAGCCAGTTCCCCTCAGAGATACATTCACAGGGGTTAAAGCAAAAAAAAATCCTGAGCCTGAACTTTTTTCAGAGGGTTGGGGGGTGGACACATACACAGGGTTATTTGGCGAACAAACAAAAGACATTTGAAAATTATTTTCCTTGAAACTACCCGATAAATAAACTAATAAAACAAAATGGTATAAATAAAGTGCTGCACACGCAAAGAACGCAATGATTGTGGCAACTTTAACATTTGAAAGGATACTATGGCAAAGTTACTGCTTTCCTTATTCAAAATGATTTTTTTTCATGAATATATATATATGATCAGGGGTGCAAACTCGTCAGGAGTGAAAAAGGTGACAAACTAAACAAATGCATTCCGACAGTTGCCTGCGGCATCTAAAAGCTAGGCTTCAGGAGTGAGATTGGTTGGATGAGGGAAACAACATTAAGGTAAGCCAATCAGAGGCAGAGTAGACGGGTCTATTCCTTTTGAAAACAGGAAAAAAACGCTACATGTTGGAGAGACTTTTGACTGTAAGGATCTGATTTGCAATTGGATGAGTGAACCCCCTGGGTGCCGGTTAGAGCACAATATTATATAAGGATGAGGAGACCGGTGATTGGGTTTAGATGTTGTATTGATATGATATTATCGTTTACAGGCAGTAGAGGCATTAGTCTGGAATACAAGAAATATTGTAGGTCAATGACTAACACCTCAAGGTAACAGCTGCAGGAAATATCACAAATGAATAGGTAGAAACGTCCTTTCAGCAATCGACTCAACAGATATATACTTCAACAGGCAACAGCGGCTTAACTAATGAGACTGCTCATACGATGTCAGAATAAAAGCCCTCTCTTAAAGGAGCCTTTACAACACTACAGGTGACGTGACACAGATGACTCGCAGATACGACGACTACGATTAAATTATGTATTGTGCATTTTTCAGCAAAACGTTTGTCTTTCTGTGGCTCTAATAAAGTCTGTATGCTTCATATAGTGAGCAGTAATCGATTGCGCTTTCTCTTTCCGCTTGCTGTTTTTTTAAACACCGAACTTCAAACTCATTTATGCCACATAGTTCATTCTTGAAGCAAACTTATGTCCATTTGGTGATTAAATAAACCGTTTTAGACCGCTGCTTGAATTGAACGTGACGCGTCCGGTGTGTGTGTGTGTGTGATACCTGTGACTTCTCCAAGACGCAGTGCTGCGCTTTTGCACAGTGTGTCACTTGCATATTTTTTTATATTTTGATTAGATAATGCAGCATCCTAAAATAGCTGCAAATAAAATGTGAGAGTACACATACAATATCAATAACCTGTGCATGTAATTTTAATATGGCCTTGTGTAGGTATTTCAAGATGGCCATCTTTAAGCATGACTGTTGAAATGAAATGGTAATACTTAACAATAAGAGTCCATTTGTGACATTAATGAAAACTGTAGAAGTATTGTTCCTTGTTAGTGTGTTCATTTCAACATTTACTCTTACTAATAGGCTTCATTTTTACATTTTAAAGTTTCTTCTTTTAACATTAGTAAACTATGAAATAACTTTAATGATCAATATAATAATTAATATTAATACTACATTTTTATTCATTTACAAAGTATGGTTCAGTACTGTTACTGCTTTTTAAAAAATAGTAAAGCTCTATTTTAGTTTTTGTTCAGTATCCATTTTAAAAACTATCGGTTGATTAATCGTATCGGCCAGTGTGTTCCAACCTAGCTATCGGTATCTGTAAAATCCACTATCGGTCGACCTATAGTAATATGCCTATATTATAAAAAATACCTGCAGAGAGCGCCAACGGCCTGGTGATATTTCATGTGATTCAACGACGTTTAAATCCATTTAATTTTAATGTTTGGCCACATGCAAAGTCAGAATCTTTTATTTTGAAATCGCGATGTACAATCAATCGCATAATTAGAAATATTTACAAGGTTTATAAATTATTTAAGGCACAGGTTTATAAAAGATTTACTTACAAATCTAGTGAGATAACGCACACTTTTCCCAGATGAAGTAAACTCACCACATATGCAGAGGAAGAGTTTAGCCCCTTTCACACATACAATCTACTGGTAAATTAAAATCCTTTTTAAAACCACCGGTAAATTTGTTCTGGCAATCATATAGTTCTTATGGAGATTACATAATTATTTTGAGCTGTTTACAAATCTCTGCTGCTTTTTAAATAGCTTTTCTATGTAAATATGGCACTAGATAGATATCTTTGACCACTGCGCCTCGCAGCTTTTTCAATGTGTCGCGCGCTCGAGACGCAGCCGCTTCTTTTCCATTCCTCTGCTATTATGCGCGTCTCGTGTTTATAAGAGCAAAAACTTCTGATGGCTAGTAGGCCTAATGTTAGTTTGGTTGAGAGTGAAAGCTGTGTTCCTCTCATACCATTGGTAGGCGAACTCATGAACTCGAACGTGATAATCAACAAGTTTTTTTTAATGTAGGACTATCTTTTTTTACGCTGCCAAACGCCACATGCCGGAGATCCGGCACGGTGCCGGAAAACTTTAAGCCCAGCATTAATATAAACTCCCATACCAAATGACTTGCGTTTTTTACGAGTCACGAGTCCAAGTCAAGTCCCAAGTCTTTATTTATGCAACTTAAGTGCAACTCGAGTCCAAGTCGCAGACTCGAGTTTCCATCTCTGCCGTGTTTACAAGGATACTTGCAGAGACATGCATTTTGACAGTTTCGCGCGTATGTGTCATTTCAGACACAAATAGACGTGGAAGTGAACGGAATTCAGTGTGCATCTGCGTGGCTCTCACCATGTCTACACCGGACGCGAGCGGTGCGGCAAGACAAAACAGAATAGAACCCATTATAATCAGTGATGCTGTCTACAGACAGTGGATGCGGCGCGCACACAACAAATCCCCGAGAGTAAATCCCTAGCTCTTTTTATGACGTACTGACAAAGTTCACGATTTGCAATGGTCGCTTTGTCGCATCCAGTGTAGACAGCCTCTAGCGGTTGCGGCGTGGGGCAGCGTGAAACATCTGTCGCAAAAACGATCAGTATAAATATAACGATCAGTATACTAAACATCGCACATACTGCGATGTGACTATCACGGATGCACACATCGTGATATCGATGCTAAAACGATGTATCGTGCAGCCCTAATTTTAATATATTTTATAATGTAATTTATTCCCATGATGGCAAAGCTGAATTTTCAGCTGTCATTACTCTATTCTTCAGCGTCACATGATCCTTCAGAAATCATTCTTAATATGCTGATTTGGTGTTCAAGAAATAATTAGTCTTATTATCAATGTTAATTTTTGTGGAAACCGTGATACATGAATAGAAAGTTCAAAAGAACAGCATTCACTTGATTGTTTTAGTCTAACTGAAATCAAACTTAAGTGCATGTAAATGCACTTAGTGAGCCTAGCAGATGAAACTTCTGAACTGACCTCGCACAAGTCTCTGACTCTCACTGTGAAGCTCCTTGATTGCCTCCTTGCTGGCTTTTGCTGCTTTCCTCTCCTGTAAACAAGTCAGTGACTTTAATATACTCAATTAACACAATCAATGAGACTGGATCACTATAAAAAAAAAAAAATCTCACCTTGCGTGGTGACCTGTTCTCTTGTTCCTCATCTCCACTTAACTCAGTCAGATGAGGCTAGAGATAAATAATAATAAAAAGTAACCATAAATAACAGATTCAAATCATGTTGTGACTTCAGACAGTGGAAGCAAAAGTCTGTGCTTACTTTGTGTTTGGCCTTCTTTTTCACAGCTGATCGGATAGCATCTAGAGACTCTTCCTCTTCACCTTCCAATTGCGGTTCAGAGTCTTCCTCTAACTGGGCGTCAAATAGATCAGAGTCTGCGAGCAAACAGCCGCTGTCATTAAGTGCTTTGATTGGAAGGGCCTCCTTAAAATGAGAAAAAAGTAAACGCAAGTGATTAAAACAATTCTGAAATGGTTAGTTGTTAAATGTTCTAAGCACCCACCTCTGTTTTGTCTTTCAGGCGTTTAACAAGGGCAACGTTGCGTTTCTCTTTTTCTTTTCGTCTCTGTGACTTCTCCCTCTTCTTTGCTTCTTTTGGTTTGACTTGGACTTCCACTTTCTCTGGCTCACTCTCATCACTGTCCATTGAGATACGGGATACTCGTTTTCCTCGCTTCTTTTTGATGCTTTCAGTCTCGTTAGTCTTTGTCTCCTCATCGCTGGACTCTGACAGGACCAGAGCATTTGCCATTCCAGCCTCTTCCTGCTCCCCATCGCTGTCACTGTCCTGCAGTGCCTTCCGAGAGCGGCCCTTCCGACTAACCGTGATATCTTCATCTGAATCTGAAACACAATGGTTGAAAAAGGATCTGTCATCCCACAATATATTTTAGGTGTCACTGTTCAGAAGTGTCAAAAGCATTCCCTTTGCTCATTCATCAACAAATACAAAGCAGTTGGGATGAATCAAATTCTCAAAATAGTTGTTTCTCCCTCATAAAAAAAAAGAAGATCTTATCCAACTAACCTTGTTGGTCTTCAGTGACCATGTTGGTGTCAATCACAGGCTCCTCCATTGGTGAGCTCATTCCACTATCTGAATCACTTTCAGCTGTTCTTGCCTCAGCCAGATCTACAGGCTATAAAATATTACATTTGGTAAGCATGTTAATACTAATTTGACATCCATTGCAAAAATAAAACTAGTTTAATTTGATAAATCGCGTGCTTTTATAAACACAATAGATTGTATACATCGCATTGCGACTAACGTTACATACCTTTTACGAGCACTACATTGTAACTTGAAAGCAACCTACACCGTATCTATTATTCTGTTCTTTTGCTGTAAACACTAACTTACATAGAATATAATAAAAATAAATTCGACATTGGCAACAATTAAGATAAAAAAGCAAATAAAGTGTGCACCTCTGGCCTTACGTGACAATAGACAGGATGAATAAGTTAGCTAAGCTGGTTAGCTAACGTTAAACACAAATAACCTGAAGAACTCATTCAAAATCTTTATCACCTGTTGGGCGAATTAGTTGTCAACTAGTATTTGTTCAACAAATGTAGTCATTTACATGTATTTTGGAAGTAATTGTTTGTTCTTTTGCTCTGATACGTTACCCGCTCAGACAGAAGAGAGCTCATCTTTAGGTCGTGTCTTGAGTCTTATTCGGTAAAAAACTACATCAATCGCACGATGCAGACACTCCAAAGCCGTATAAACGTAAAAAACGCAGACTTTTTATCCAAAATGTCATCAAATTTAAATGAAAACGTTATTTTTACAATGCCAAAATGTATACATCCATCTCCCGCCCGATGGTGGTAAACGAACAGAACTTCACCCTTCGCGCGCTGGGCTCGAGCGCTTTTCTTTAACTTTCTCTGTCATTCTTTTCGAGTATCGCTATTGGATGAACGGTTGTTAGGCGCTTTTGGGCTGTGCTGATTGGACAGGGTTGAAACACCAATAACGCATCGGATTGGTCAATGCTGACTGTAAATGGACAACAACAGAGTTCTAGCAAATAAGGCAAGTTGCCACATGGGGGCAGGATATTTCTATAATAAAATATGCAGCAACTTTCAGTATGCTTCATGTAAACTGTTAAGATTACACGTAAATAGAAAAAGAAAAACATCCACAACCTTTTGAGTGTTTGTCAATGAGTAATCCTTTGACCATCCGCAATTACTTTGCTATTAATCAATACACGTGTCAAATGGCACTTACAATTGAAATGAGCGTGCGCGCAACAGATTTTCCTTGGATTTAGATGGTCAACTGAACTGCATTAATTTCAGTGCCATGAGCCCTTGCTAAAATCTAATTATCTAATGCTACACGCAACTGTGTATCCGTGTACTTCGCCCAAACCTTTATCATTTTCCCGTTGTGCGCGTCCACCAACCGAATTTCGCGTCCCCGCGCATGCGCACTTACAAATCCCATGGATCTGCTTTAAATCACTCAGAAGACAACGCAGGCAGAGCACTGCACATCTACGCATCCTTCCAGTTCTTAAATTAGCCACGTTAAGCTTCGAGATACCGCCCCCAATATCAGTGTCGGTACGGAGCCGCCAGGCCGGGACAGAGACGGAGAGAGAGCCCTCGGCCATGGAAGCGCTCGGACCCGGTAAGTGCTAAAAAACGAGCCGTATGACAGCGTAGTGCGGGCCGTTGCGCTGCCTCACCAGGGCCCGCGGTAGCGCGCTGTTTAGGCCTCGACGGAAAAAACGAAAACAACCCCCCTATCACGCTACGCCCGCTTGTCAAAACCGTGCTAACGACACAGCGCTGTTGATAATTGTACTCGGCCTCGGCGAAGGAGATTTTGGGAAGCCAACGAGTGTTTGTTTATTACTGAATGAGCGTTAAATGGTTCTAGCCCAGTGCGGAAGACAGGACGGCATTGTGTGGTGGTGGGGATTTAACCACACGCAGCTTTCTTCCGCGTCTGCCATGAACGAGCCTACATAAATAACACGTCCTCTGTTTTAAAAGTAACACATTTTTAATGTTTTTATCCCAGACGGTTTGATAGCTTAGTGTGCACATTCGATATGAATGTTTTGCGCGAGCTTGAAACGCAAATGAACGCTCGCGTGCGGTTGTAGTTGATAGGGGCGCGGATGATTTTTCCCCCTCTGTCTCTTTTTTTTGTTTTTTTTTTTGTTGGCGCATTGTGTGATCCCCATGTGCGTTTGTTTATGCCTAAATGCTGACCATGCCAGAGGATAGCGGTTGACAGGACTTTAAGCGCCAATGCCACGTATCTAACGCCATGCACAGCCAACGACCAGCTGTTGTCACTATAACACTATCACTATAAGAATGAACTCGCTGACCTCTGACAGATTGGCTTAATTATGATATTAGCCCATGACATGCATGAGAATTAAGCGATGGTGGTACAGTATCATTTTTTGAGAACTAGTTTGCTTTGACTTCTTCAAATTGCCATGCATTTGTTTACATTGTTTGTTAAAGCATGCTTTCAAACAAAGTGCTAATTAAGAGTAATTTATAAGGCTTTCACACTTGTCCAATAAACAAACGTGACTCTAGACAATACTGATTGAATAAAAATGAAGTCAATGAGCCAGAAAACCTGCGAGGTTAATGAAAAGCATCACTTGAGAGAAGCAGGACACATTAGATGTTTTCAAAAGCACTGATGCATTAATAAGGAAATTAATGGGGTGCATGTTGTAAAAAATTCTTGTAAATAAGCAAAAACGACTGGTGTGTGTTTTGAGGAATGTTTGCTCTGTAAATGTAACTTATGTTCTTCAGCTGTGAGGTCAGGCAATGCCAAAGATCTGCCATCAAAGTGTTTGCAAGAATGACAATGTATGTTGATTGCAATATTAAACTGTTGTGTAATTCTGAGCTCCGGCACAATAAAGCTCTGTACGCTTGTGTTTGTTGACATTCTGTGGCTGGCAGAGTCTCGTGGCTTCTGCCAGCCAACATCAGCATTGTTATAGAGCAAAGATTTTAAAAGTCAACATGGAATCAAAATTGACCTTAATGGATCTGCACTTCTGGTCTTATTGTGAACAATTAATAGAAAAATTGAAATCTTTAATAAAAATAATTGAATAAACAACTGCCAAACATTGCATTGTTTTTCAATGTTTAGCAGAACTCCCATACTGCAAATAATGTCTGCTTTTCACCATCTATTCAGTGCCTGATGAAAAGTTAAATCGAAATGTGCCACATTGAAGGAATAAAATAGGTTGAAAACCACAATTCATTATGATGTTGTTGCAATCTTGCATTGTTTCGTTATAATTTGAATAAGTATTATTTGGTAATCTAAAATTAAGGGGAAGCATATGAAAGATCAACAGCCGTACAAGCAGCTCTTGTGTTTGGGTAACTGCAGCCTCTTACAGATCTGGATGTATTGATTGTGGCTGCGGTGTGTGATTCAGTAAGTAGTTAACATGGATCCTGCATATCTTTGTCATGTCTAGCGTCTGCTGTGTAATCCAGGTGATCTGCCTGTGTCATGAGACTCAATATCATTACTGAGTCATCACTTAGTCCAGCTGCCCCTCAGTTTAAGCCTATCATGCCATTTTAGCTCACAGCATGACACTTTTAGCCTGTTGCCCCCAGTAGAGAGATACTGCATGCAGGATGGAGTTTGGAATTTTCCTTTTTCATAGCCAAATTAAAGGATCAATTACAGGATGATCTTGTTGACATTCCCGATGCAGCGGAGTAAAAAATGTGGCATGTTAATTTAAAGCCCTCTCGATTTTTGTCACGATTGTCATGTTTAGGGTTGCATAGTACTATTCCTTTGCACGATATTCAGATTTTCTGTATGCATAAAATGCATAGATAACTTATTATTTTTGTCTAAATAATATTTTCATTTCTGCTTTGATGAATGAACCAGAAGAAATTACAGCTAAAATCTTTAACAGTGTCATTGTGATTATTTGTTTGGACTGCCAAGTGTTATGGCATTTTAAACATGGAATTAAAAATCAATGGCTATTTCTGTGGGTCTAAAATAGCTCTTAATTGACCCTTCTACAAATTAAGGCCTTAAAGGTCTTAAATCAGAGTAGAAAGTCTTAAATTTATGAAGTCATTGTATTTATTGTTGCATGCACTGCAAAAAAATTATATAATCTTTAGTATTTTTTTCCCCAATACAATACAAATATCTAAACTATCTATTCTGAAATCAAGATACATTTACTTGAGATGCAAATTGAACATGAAGTATTGCTTTCTGATAAATTAAAATGAAGCGATTTTATGCTTAAAACATAATGTTAATGGGGTATGGAAATGTTTTCTCTTATTTTTCTGAGCCAGCTGGATGATATTTGTTCTTGTTTTAATCATAAACTCATTTCATTTTGATTGATTTCACATCAGTTCACAAAACACAACTTATCTAATGTAATTTTGTAAATGCATCTTGTTTTATGAATCTCATGAAACCTGCAGAAACCCTGTACATAGTATATAGTGTATGCTTAACAGTATTTAGTAGATGCTGAAATGGTATTACATTTTGAACATGCCCTTATACTTCAAATGACTGCTAGACCGTCAGGCAGTTGTTGGATTTTCTGGATCAAATAAGCAATCCAGTGCCTTTTTGTTCATGGATTACTTTACTCCTAATGCAATTGAAGGCATCATTCAGGATACCACAGAAAGCACAGGCTCGATAATGAGTGTCGTGAGACCCTGATTGCAGACTGAAGGCAGTAGCTGCCCACTTTTATTGATCGTGTCTGACACTCCCATCTTGGTGTGAAGTGAAACAGCTGAGTGGCCTATATATAGAGTCCTCATGGTTTTTGATGAATGCAGGTTTTCCCCCATCTCCACCCCAGCCGTGTTCATGCTGTAGTTCAGAGAGCTTTGTTGGCATTGAGGAGGGGGACCCATAGGCAGACAGTATGTGGAAGGGATGAGAGAGTGGTTATAGAGGCTCCCAATTGTTCTTCCTGGCGCTTGGCTTGCTAACTGGAGCGTGTAGGTCTGTGAGGGGCTTAGACCCCTGCAAACCACAGCGGTTTGACAAAAGGGTACATCATATCACTCTGATGGGCCCCAATAGCCATCCACCCCCCCCCCCCCAAAAAAAAACATTGAACATTTTTAAATAAGGAAATGAATGTCTGTTGCATAGTTTGAAGCTGTTCCTGCTTATCAGTGTCTATTTGGATTAAATAGGACTACATTTCAATTGGCCCTTATGTTGTACTATTATAATAGTTTTTTTGCAGGCAAATGATTTGGTGGGTTGTGATGGCGTCATCCCAGATCGCAGCCCCCCCCCCCTTCCCATATGACCCTGCTGTCGTCTGTCTGCAGTGGACACACAATCTTTTGTCTGATAGCTTGCGTGGGGCTGCCTGGAGACGGGACATTAAAGATTGGCTATTATTGTTTCTTATTTTGTTGGGGGTTTTTACCCCGTTTGTGGGTTAAAGGTCAAGTCATGTCACCTTGTTAAGTTGTTTGTATTTCTGTCATTCTGTTCTTCCCTGTTAATCAATCTGAAAGCCAGGCATTCTCCGTATTGTGTTGTTCCATGAAAGAAAACGGCACGTCAGTGTTTGGTATATGTCAGATGAGATCTCAGTCAGTAGCCACTACTACGTTAAATGAAGGTTCAGTCTTTTGGCTTCATCTAAACAAAATGAATGTTTGTTTCTTCCAGGCCCGCCTGCCCCTACCTCCCTCTTCCAACCACCACGCCGGCCCGGCTTGGGTACGGTGGGGAAGCCGATTCGCCTGCTGGCCAATCACTTCCAGGTGCAGATCCCCAAGATGGACGTCTACCATTATGACATCGACATCAAGCCTGAAAAGCGACCCCGCCGGGTCAACAGGTGAGTGCAAGCAGATAAGAAATATAATTTTCTTTAAAAAAAAAAAAAATGAATATCCATTTGTATATCCTGAATTGTATAGATAGTTAGATTTCATTTACACTACCATTCAAAAATTTGGGGTCATTAGGGCCCAAGCTCTAATGGTGTGAGGACCCTCTTGGAATTGCTCTGTTTATTAAGGAATCTTTATTTTTATTTTTTGATAGAACTCTTATGCTCGCCAAGGCTGCATATACTTATTTTGCGTTCGCTTGCTGTCATTTTTGATCAATTTCACACATCCTTGCTGATTAAAATCATTAGTTTCCTAAAAAAAAAATGCTGACCCCAAACTGTTGAACAGTAGTGTGTGTATTCATTTATGTTGAGAATGTATTCATGAAAATTGCTTATGTAGCTAGCAGTGGAAATGTATTCGAATGATTGTGAATTTGGGATATGTTTTATTCTATAGAGAGGTGGTGGACACGATGGTGAGACATTTTAAGATGCAGATCTTTGGGGACAGGCAGCCTGGTTATGATGGCAAGAGGAACATGTATACGGCGCATCCGCTACCCATCGGGAGAGACCGGGTAACCAAAGCATTTGGGTTTTCCCAAATGTTTAATAAACATAACAATAGCCTTGTGTTTACCTTCTTATTGCAAAAAGAAAAACTTCCTTTTAAAAATAAGCGTTCTTGACATGTGATGCAGGTGGATCTGGAGGTGACATTACCAGGTGAGGGGAAGGATCAGACCTTCAAGGTGTCTCTGCAGTGGGTGTCAGTGGTGAGTCTGCAGATGCTCCTGGAAGCTCTGTCTGGTAACTTGAATGAGGTCCCGGAGGATTCTGTACAGGCTCTGGATGTTATCACTCGTCACCTGCCCTCCATGCGGTAAGCCACAGTCTCTGAAATCCTATTTGCCCATGTGAGTTGTGTAAACGTTTTTTTTGTTTAGGTTGGCTTGACATCTTTTGCACCTTTTGATACAGGTACACTCCAGTAGGTCGTTCCTTCTTCTCACCACCAGAGGGGTATTACCACCCACTGGGAGGAGGGAGGGAGGTTTGGTTTGGTTTCCATCAGTCTGTCCGTCCAGCAATGTGGAACATGATGCTCAACATAGATGGTATGTTTTGTCTTCCTAAATCTTTTCCTTCTGTGTTTTTGTACATCTTGAGAATATACCCAACTCTGCCTATTTTCATTTTATTTTCCACACTCTGCAGTTTCAGCTACAGCCTTCTACCGAGCCCAGCCTGTCATTGAGTTCATGTGTGAGGTTCTGGACATCCAGAACATCAACGAGCAGACCAAGCCCCTTACCGATTCACAACGTGTCAAGTTCACCAAGGAGATCCGAGGTGAGGGATAAAGCATTTTGCTGTAAAATGGGTCATAATGTCATTTACTGTAGCTCAAATTTAGTTTACAGTACCTATCAAAAGTTTGGAGGTGGTAAGATATTTCTTATTTTATGTTTTTGAAGAGTCTTTTATGCTCACCAAATCAACATCTATTTGATCAAAATTACAGTAAAACCAGCACTATTGTGAAATATTATTACAATAAAAATGGTTTCTATTTTATTATATTTTAACATAAAATGTATTCCTGTGATAGTAAAGCTGAATTTTTAGCAGCCATTATTCCAGTGTCACATGATCCTTAAGTTTTCTAATATGATTTATTGCTAGGGCTGTCGCGATGACCGCAATATTGTAATACTGTGATACAAACGAGCCAACCGCAGTGTATGACAAGCAACCGCAACAACCACGATGTTCGCGGTTTTTTTTTTTTTTTTTTTTCTTCTTTCATGAGGCTATGCGTTTTACACTTAAAGGTGCAATAGGTGATTGTCTTCAGAAACATTTTTTGTTATGCTGGTTGAAAGTCTCTTCACATCCCAATAGCAATCGTTAAGTTAAGTGGTCTAAATGTATTTATATATTCTATGGAAGGCGTAGGACCAAGAAATGTTCATCCAATCAAAACATTTTGATTGACTTTCCTACCTGCCTGTCAACGTACACTATATTGCCAAAAGTATTGGGTCGCCCCCTTCTAATGAACAGGTTTGACTACTTTAGTAATTTCTATGAGTACAAATCTTAATGTTAAAGCATATAATGATATTCTAGGAAATTGTGTGCTTCTAATATTATAGCAACAGTTTGGCAGGACCCTTTTCTATTCTAACATGACAATGCTTCTGTGTATAAGGCAAGGTTCAAAAAGAAAATTATTGATTTCAGGGCTCGCAAAATTTCAAAATCCCTGGTAGCCCTTCGGGCAGGTACTCTTCAGATTTTGGTAGCCCGAAATTAATTTAACTAGCCCAAATAAAAAATAAAAAAAAGTCAATCAAAAACATTTTCAATACTCAAATATCAAGGAAAGAGTTTTATTTTACTATTTACAGGCAATGTTCCCTCTAATGTTTTTTTCTTGCTGAGAAAAACTTTTCTCTATTGGGCGAACATTTCAGGCACCTGAGCAAAAACATTCTTTATACCAGACCTGTACAGCGCACACAAAAAAGTGTGAAACTTTTAACTTTAATGTGCTATTTATATTTGATTTGACCCTTGATGTAACTAAATGATGCACATTTTAGGTTACCTGAGAAAACATTTTTTACAATATAATACACTGCCGTTCAAAAGTTTGGGATCAGTAAATCTTTTTTTTAAAGAAGTGTCTTATGCTCATCAAGGCTGTAGCCTATCTATTTGATAAAAAAAAAACCTGAATATTATTCCACAAAATAATATTGTGAAATATTATTGCAATTTAAAATAAATGTTTTCTATTTTAATATACTTTAAAATCTAATTCATTCCTGTGAAGCAAAGCTGTATTTTCAGCATCATTACTCCAGTCTTCAGTGTCACGTGATCCTTCAGAAATCATTCTAATATGCTGATTTATAATCAATGTTGGAAACGGTTGTACTGCTTAATATTGTTTGGGACCTGTGATATTTTTTTTACAAAATAAAAAGTTAAAAAGACCTGTTTATTCAAAATAGAGATTTTGTGTTACAGTATACACTATTGAAATGTTTGGGGTCAGAATTTTTTTTCTTTCTTTTTAAAGATACTTTAAAAGAGTTTAAAGAAAGTTAAAGAAACTTTATTCAGCAAGGATGTGTTACATGGATAAAATTGATAGTAAAGACTTATATTGTTTTAATAAATTTTGAATAAATGCTATTCTTTTTAACTTTTTATTAATCAAAGAATCAAAGAAAAAAGTAACACAGGTTCCAAAAAATATTAAGCAGCACAACAGTTTCACTGTAAATCAGCATATTAGATCAGCAACACTGATAATAATTCAGCATTTCAGAATGATTTCTGAAGGATCATGTGACACTGAAGATTGGAGTAATGATGCTGAAAATACAGCTTTGCTTCACAGGAATAAATTATATTTTAAAGTATAGGTATTAAAATAGGAAACCAATATTAGAAATTGCAATATACTGTTGTTTCAGTATTTTTTTAAATAAATACAGCCTTAATGAGCAAGAGATTCCATTAAAAAACAAGGTCATTTATTTATTAGGTTTATAATATAGGCCTAACATAATATAATATATCAAAACAAACTATTTCAACTGATAGAATAGAATTGAATAGAATAGAAAACAAACTGAAGCAAAACTTAAGCTGAGATCTGTAAGTTAAATATATATAAAAAACATGAACACATAAATTCTTCTATAGCTGTCTAAACATCCCTATGAAGTACATCCCTATGCTCAATACACCTGTGTGTGACTGTAAATGTATCTGAGTTTTGTTACCGTTCTGTGCTCATCCGCCGCTGTTTCCAACACTTAATCATGCCACTCTTCTTTAATACATGAGGACGTTTATTTCACATGTCATGTCATTTGCGTTGGTTCTCATGTTGAGCGCACCGCAACAATTGAAGTATTCTGTTTCTACAGCGACTCGTTTGGCGCACATCATTCTCTTTCTATGAAACCTGTAAACCGCATTCACCGGTTCTAACTCTATAGCGACATCAACTCTATAGCGGTTTGCCTGAGTATTGCGATTCTTTCGCTTTTACTGGCTTCCAATCAAATGACTTTCCCAACGAATTTTTGCATGCGAGCGGCACATTATTTCTTCTGCGTGGCCGCGGTTGTAGAAGTGTGTGGCCGCGCGCACGCAGCTTAGAGGGAACATTACGTGGGAGCCCTGTATTTAAGGTAGCCCGTCGGGCAGGGCGGTGATACATTTTGGTAGCCCGACTGGAAAACACAATAGCCCCGGGACGTCGGGCTAGCGATTTTGCGAGCCCTGGATTTAGTCAGTGTGGAAGAACTTGACTGGTCTGCATAAAACCAAGACCTAATCCCAGTTTAACACCTCTGGTGTGACTGCAGGGCTCTAGACTCATTCTTCCCACTGGTCGCACTTGTGCGACTAACTTTCTCAGTTGGTCGCACGAGCACATCATTTGGTCGCAATTTTTTTTTTTTGATACAACATTTGATTAATCAATGCATGCTGATGAACTTTTGTCATAGTTTATAGTTATATGGTAACGAAAGTGTTCAACATTCAACCCGTTCTTTTTCATCAGTATTATTTGTGATTTAAATTGTGACAGGAATTCCTCTTTTTGCTTTCACTTTCACTTTCAAATTCGCGATCTTGGTGTCACGCTTTACAAGAAAAGATAATTGTCTGTTTTGCTTATCTATACACCTTTCACTTTTTAAGACTAAAACAAAAGATGGATTCATTGTTATTCTTAATTAAAAAGCACAACAACAATAAAACAGTAGGTTACAATGACAAACTAGCATACATAACATTTATCAACAAAAACGAATAAGATGAGGCATGGCATAGGACACATCACATGCTGTATTATACCGACTAATAAATTACAGAATGTTTAGCAAACACTGAGGAATCAAATAATAATAATATTTAAAAAAAATAAGGAAAGCCTCCATAGTGTAACGTGAGGTAAACAGCAAAAATAACAAGCTTTTCAAAACGAAAACAAAAAAGAAAAGTAAAACTAAACTGGCTGTCGCTGACAGGACTTGCATGTTTTCTCTACAAGAATGAGAAGACATTCTCAACATGTTCACCTTCTCTGGTTTAAGAAGCGGTCTTTTACTTTAGTTTGAAAACCAAATCCTCCATTGCGCTCCGTCCGCTGCGCGCACCTTCACACTTGTGCTGACGCAGTGAGTGAAAGCACAAAGGGCGCGCGCTGCTCCTGCTCTGCATACGCGCCGCTTCTGCACTGCCTCTGCTCTGCCTCTGCTCTGCTTGTGAAACGCGTGCGGTGTGAAACGGGCGTAAACCAGGCTCTACTGAAGCGCTCGCACTGAAAGCACCTCTCTTCACGTGATCAGTGAAATCTTTCTCCTGCAGCAGCGCAGACAATGCACTCGCACAAGTGCGACCACGTAAAATCTTTACTCGCACACTCTCAAAAAGTGGTCGCATTTTGGTTGCAGTCTAGAGCCCTGGACTGTAAATGCAGACCTTGAGCCAAAAACTCATCACCAAACACCAATGACTTGTACATACACTATATAGACAAAAGTATTGGGGCACCCCCTTCTTTAGAACAGAAAAATGCACTTCCAAATCTGTGGCAACAACGATGGAAACACAATTCATGTATTTAAAAATTGTATTTCCATCTCTGTTGCAACAGTTTTGGAAGTGTCTAAAATGACTGTACCCATATGTACATCGCCATTGGTGTTTGGTGATGAGTCCAAACTGTTGCTATAATATTAGAAGCACACAATTTCCTAGAATATCATTATATGCTTTAACATTAGTAATTTCTAGGAGTACAAATCTTAAAGTAGTCAAACCTGTTCATTAGAAGGGGGCGACCCAATACTTGTGTATAGTGTATGTATTATCATACCTCTGCGCACCCGGTTCGCACAGACAGGATACATCATCAGCGCCTTCACGTACACTGTGCAGATAGAGCAAGAATGGCAGGCAAACATCAACAACCTTACCTTCCTTCCTGGTATTATAGTACTGTACTATAAAGTTTTCTCACCGGTGAATGACATATGATGTATTGTAGTAATGTTGTCGTCTGGTCTGTGTGAGTATATACGTTCAGGACGCATGGGTTTGGACCGCGATTTGCAGGGATGGTGGGACGTTCGCTTTCAGTGCTATCAGGCTAAAGTTAGCATTTTCCAAAATGTCCTACTGCACCTTTAATGCATGCGTATTGAATGCCTCTATGTACAATTGTGATTTGTACAGAGAATCCGTAGATTATCTCTGAGCAGAGAGAGAGAGAGATCAAATGGTGTGCTATTACCTGCGTCTGTCCTTCAGGTCAAGTCATATATTAGTGAAAAAATCAGTTTGCCATCAGTTGTTCCAAAGCCCGGGACACACCAAGCTGACGATCGGCCATCAGTGAGCGTCTGTGGGGCTAGTTTGTTTGGTGTGTTCCACTCGTTGGCTCTTGTTGGGCTCACGTCGGTGGTAGTTTGCCCGATTTAACTTGTTGAATTGGCGTTGGGACCATTGGTAAGAGAGAGAGCTCTGATTTGATGTTCAGTTTAGCGAACGAGTCCGGGCAGGAGAATTAAAGCGAAAGTTATGAAAACGGGCAAGTAAATGAAGGCGGCACAGACAGAAGGCTGTTTTTTGATGTGACGTGATCTTACCCAAACATTTCAATATGTTTTCATAACAACATGAGCCGCGTAAAATGATGAAAGTTATCAATGTTACTGATATTCAAAATGGTAAGCAAGCGCTGCTTTGTTTACGTTTCGTATATCTGTGTTTATCTCGTATATTTTTGTTTCGGTTTCTCCGTTTGAAAGACGAATATTTACTATTGATATTTATTTGACTACAGCTAATTCCTCTCACGCAGACGCAGACCGCACGTGTTCGTTTGCAGTCGGCTGTAGTCTATGCAGTGTGTTCACATGCAGCTTTTTGGCCCGACGTTGCAGACGCGAAGCGACAACATCGTCGGCTTTCGTCGTCGCTAGTTCTTTGCGGTCGGCTTGGTGTGTCCTGGCCTTTAGATGACACTATATATTTGTAGAAGTACTTTTTAAGGGGATTTCCCTTGACTGGTGTCAGCACTGGTAAATGCATTGAATCAATGCTATTGATCTTTATAAAGTGAAACATCAGCTTCAGCGTTACCCAGGTGATGCACTGATCGTCGTTTGAGCTTTGTAAAGTGGCGCTCTTAGTTAAATTAAATATTCCCAAACGTGTTAACTGTATCATGAAATATCTTGATTCTCAAATATAAGTAAATGTATTTTGCACCTTTATAGATGATGTTAGTTCATCTATACAGGCAATGGCAAAGTAGCCTAATGTTAGTGTAATCTATTAACTACGCATAAAACCTTTTAAAAATTGTAAATTACTAATTATAACACTTTCATTGTACAGAAAGAGAGCAAAGAATAATTACATTATCAAAGAACATCATTGACTTCTGTCTAGCCAGAGGTCAAGCACTCTCAAAAACTCCCATCATAATCACTGAAGCGGTTTACACTGTGAAATGAGTCTCTTACTTGCATCGTATGCACCTCTGCACTTTTTTTTGTTTGATGAGAGAATTCGCCAGAGAGCAGAATTCAGTCAGCGAGCGCGCGCACTGAACAAAACACCGGTGTTTCAGAAAAGACTCATCTGAACGCCTCTGGTCACTGCATTTATAAGCTCAATAGAATCGTGTGTGATTGGTTATAATGCGCAGTGTTATAAAAATGCATCTGTCTCTGGCTCAATGCCAGCCAAAGCGCTAACACAGATTTGAATTTAGCAATGAACAATCTAATCACACCAGTGTGATCGTATTAAATATATTAAAACGTATATTATTCGGCAATTTTTTTTTCTTTTGGAAGCTGAATTCAAAATCCACTTGGCTCGAAAATCTGAGGAGGCACGGTTGAAATCACGTTCCGGGAGGAGCAGAATTTCAGCTGGGCCCTCCTCTGGTCTAGTGCCCTGGGCACATGCCAAGTAGGCCTGTGCGTTAATCCGTCCCTGTCTGTATTACTTACTATTGGAGAAAGTGTAATTGTCAACTTGGAACACGTGTGCCTTAATAACCAATCGCATTACAGCCTTGATGCCATTGAATTTCAGTCAGAGTTGTGCAACACATAGTCGCCGTTTACGGATACCATAGGAGTGAATGAGAAGTGCCGTAAGCTGAATCCCACCTGTCGCAAAAAGTCAGTCACTTCTTATAAAACGGCATTTTTATTTCAGTGTAAACTCTTAAAATAGTTATATCCAAAAGTATTGTTAATGTAAAACATATTGAAGATTTGCCGATAGGATAGGATAGATTCATTAAATAAGCTGTTTATTCAGCGTAGTGAAGCCTCTCCTCCATTGACATCCATTAAAAAAAACGGCCTCTGGTCTCCTTTCCCACGTACTGCCAAAGTGGAAGCATTGGCATTAGCCGTTACGCTTTTTGGCTAAAGGTTGCAAGCTTGCCTTCTAGTGGCTTTGTACATATTCATTCGGACCATGTGACGTCACCATGCTTTATCGCCGCCATTTTTGGACACTTGACCTGAAGATCATGGTTACAATATGCTCGGGATATGTTGTGCTGTTAGCTGTAACAGTCGTGAGAGAACCCCCGAACTACAATTTTATTCAATCTCAAAGGAGTTAGATCGGCGGAATAAATGGTTGGCTTCAATCAGGAGGGACCACTGGCAGCTAGGGTTGCCAACTTCAGAAAAGGAAAATAAGAGACAAATGGGATTCTTTATAGGAGAAGGGATGCTAAAATATTTGTACTGTACCGCATAGTGTATGAAATTTGCGTGTCTGCAGTTAAGTGTATAAAAGGTTTTCAAAAATAATCACATTTGTTTTGCTTAACCTATTTATGAACATTGTTTCTAAAAATAATTTTAATGTCATAAATTTCACACACGTTACACACAAACCATCTGCCTGAGTAAATTTTACCATGTGACAAGTGGTGTAGTAAAATTACATAGCCTGCATACTTGCATATATATATATATATATATATATATATATATATATATATATATATATATATATATATATATATATATATATATATTATATGCATTATATATATATATATATATATATATATATATATATAATATAATATATATATATATATATATATATATATTATATATATATATTAAATATATATATGAAGATTTGCCGATAGATTTGCCTATATATATATATATATATATATATATATATATGGCATAAAATTTGAAAGCATAAGAACTGAAAGTCTGAAACGTTAGTCAGTCAGTACTTTTTTTTTTTTTTTTTTTTTTAAATGGCAAAATTAAATAATGAATAATGTTATTGCAGCCATTTAGCCTATGAATGAATGAAAATGCATATTTTTTAAATTAAAGATAACTTGGAGTGTGGACTGCTTTTGGTGCTTGAATTTGTGCTTTAATAATGAGATCCAAGTTTAAGAATACACTGGAAGGTAAAATTGTAAAAATGTCTTTTTTTCTCTTTTTTTTAACAGCATTTACTTACAATAGTGAAAGACGTCTTCCCTCAGGTAGATTGCATGTTTTCTTGGCTTGCTGGATGTTGGGCTTATGATTAATAATCACGCTGTTTGCATTGGCCCAAACTGATTTGCTGAAATCTAAACAGACTGTAAAGGGAATTGCCATTAGCGCGAGTCCCGCTCGTTGTGAAGTGGGAGTGACCAGCCGGCAGAGGATTCTTCAAGGTCTTAAAGCCTCCATTGGACGGCTACGTTCATAAAACAATGATTTGTCCAAAAAGAATGATTAATTATCAATTGTGCTAATGTTAGATAAATTAACATTTAAATTCAGATTGTGTAGTAAGCTAGCTAACGTTATTTTGTTACACTACCACTGACTCAAACATGCTTTGAGATGATGTCAGTTTTAAATTTACAAGTAATAAGGACCATACATATTATGGGCTAACTGTTACACTTGCTGCACCCATGTTAGGGCCCTAAAAATACAATCCAATTCCAAGGCTCAGTGAGGGAGATGGTAGTAAAAGGTAATTTATTATCTAAATATATTATTATTTATTAAATCTCATTTAGATGTGCCGTTTTCATTGTCATGTTGGACACAAAAATGACGGCAACCATAGCGGAAGTGATGTCTTCGGTACCCATGAATAATAATAGCCCAACAAGCTTATTTATATAGTAAGCAAGCAATAATGCATAAATAAATAAATAAATGCGATAATATTGGATACCGTGCTATAGAGCCACTCAAAATCACCACAAGGTAAATTTATTCAAAGCGACAGCCCTATTTAGTGCTCAAAAACACTTCTTATGCTGCGTTTACATCATGTCGGAATTACTGCAATTGCAAGATTTCAACTAAACTAAAAAGCGTTCACATTCTCGAAGACCTGGTAATTACAGCTTGTTGGCTGGGAGTTTTCTGAGAGCTACAACTTGTACCACTAGACCGCAGTACCAGCTGACTTCAGCAGATTAATTTAAGCGCTATGTTTAGGAGTTGATAGTGTTGCCATAGGAAAGCATTAGTCCAAGGATGTGAGCATCTCTGTGTAGAGCGTTACATGTTGCCAATCTTGAGCCTACGGTAATTTAGAAAGGGTGTGAATGCAGCTTTATTATCAGTGTTGAAAACAGTTGTGCTGCTTAATATTTTTGTGGAAACTGTGATAATGTTTTCAGAATACAGCTTTTTTAAAATAGAAGTCTTTTGTAACATTATAAATATCTTTACTGTCACTTTTGATCAATTTAATAATAATAATTATATATTTTTTTGAAGTTAATTTCTTTTTAAAAAAATCTTACCGACCCCAATCTTTTGAATGGTGGTATATGTTGCGCCTCATCAAGGGCCAAGACTGCTTCAGTTGTGGTTATGGAGAGAATTGCTGAGTTAATATCATTGTGCGTTTAGGACTGAAAGTGGAGGTCACACACTGCGGCCAGATGAAGAGGAAGTACCGTGTGTGCAATGTCACGCGTCGCCCAGCCAGCCATCAGACGTTAGTGCTTTTTACATTTTTACCAGTGTTTGCAAAATTTCCTGTGAAATATATTGAAGCGCTTAATACTATTTAAAAAAAAAAAAAAAAAAAATGTGCATTGTTATACCCCCCAGTGATTTCCTCTTATTTTCTGCACATTTCTGCAGATTTCCTTTGCAGCTCGAGAATGGACAAGCTATGGAGTGCACCGTTGCCCAGTATTTCAAACAAAAGTACAGCCTGCAGCTCAAATACCCCCACCTGCCCTGCCTCCAGGTGGGGCAAGAACAGAAGCACACCTATCTGCCCCTTGAGGTAAGAGATATGCACATCATATGAAGTGTTTTCCAGGCTTTCGCATTTACAGAAATAAATTGGATTTGACTTGGCACTCCTTGAATCCTGTCTTGTATCCTCCATAAAGGTTTGTAACATAGTGGCAGGACAGCGCTGTATAAAGAAACTAACAGATAACCAAACCTCGACCATGATTAAAGCTACGGCCCGCTCAGCCCCAGACAGGCAGGAAGAGATCAGCAGACTGGTGAGTGGCACTTGTTGAAAAATGAGTGAGATAAATCACAATGCTCAATTTGGCAGCAGTACAAAGATAAGTCCAGCCTTATAGTTAAAAGAGCCAATCACTTTTTAAAAAATAAATTCACCACTAAAGCTCCTGTTAATCCTTTTAGGATTATAAAAGATTATATAAAAGATCCTTTGTACCTGCTGCGATCAGATTTATTAATCAAAAATCTATGTGATTCAGTATGATGTTTTTTTATGTGTTTTGTAGTATGTGTCTGTATGTGTATGGTTTTCGCTGGTGTGGTCAAAGAACGGTTGACAAAGATGTATTGTGTTGTATTGTATTGTAGGTCAAAAGCAACAACATGGTGGGCGGGCCTGACCCTTACCTGAAAGAGTTCGGCATCGTGGTGCACAATGACATGACAGAGGTGACAGGGCGGGTCCTCCCAGCGCCCATGCTTCAGTATGGGGGCCGGGTGAGTTCAGACACTGGGAGGGACTGTAGCAGGGTGAGTACTGGGGATCGGGTGCAGGGTGAGAACGGGTGGGCTGGGAGCAATGGCATGTGTGTGCATGTGTGCACGTGTGTGTGTGTGTGTGTGTGTGTGTGTGTGTGTGTGTGTTGTCGTGGGATGAGTGGACTAACCAAAGGAATGATGATCAGACTCCACTTGGCCAATGCTGTTCAGCATCATCAACAATCTATTTTACCATCTCAGGAACTTGAAGAGCTCAATTCTAATGCAATTAGATCATTATAATTACTCCTGTAAACTTCCACACATCTCATTTATTGCTGTTTGCTATTGTTTAAAACTACAACTGTACATAAACATCTCATTTTAACTTCCACAAATTGATGAGATGTTACTCGTGTAGAGAAGCATCATTGGTAGAGTCTTATCTTCATTCCTGTGAAATAACAACCTCTTGAGGGATTGCTCTCACTTTGCAAACACAACAGTTTTTCCAAATTAACCAAAACAACTGGTACTATGTAAAGAGATCTGCGACCTCATGTCTTTGTTTATAAATTCTTCTTAATCACTGTCGCTAACTTATACTGTGAACTAAGTACGGGTGCAGTCAATACTATCACTGTAATTCATTTGTTAATGAGCTCAACTGAAAATTGAGTTACCAGTATCTCTAACATCTTGTTTGTGTGCTTGTTATGAGTGCTTTTAATCTTAATGTGTTTTCAGTTGCTCTAGTCTTCAGGGCATTTCATTTCATTATATTATTTTATATTGTATTATAAAAATGTAATAAAATATACTTAATTTTTTTCATTGTTTAAACATGTTTAATTTAGAATTATTATTGTGGAACTTTAAGAGTATTTCATAAGCCCTGAACACTAGAGCAGTTCTTTTTTTGTATTAAATTCAAATAACTCCTGTATTGATATTTCGGATGCATTCCTCCTTGAATAAATTATTTTTGTGTTATTGCATTAATTTACTTGCTTCATGTTTACAGCTAATTTGTATTGCAGTTTTAAACTAAATTTTATAATATTAAAACGTTCTGTGTTTAACCAATGGGGAGGTTGGTGGTGGGTCTTTTCTGCATGGTCTGCTTTCTACTATTAGCCCAGGCTTGTTAGAGTTGGGTGGGGTTGGTGTTGGTGGGTATGGGGTTGGCAGTGTAGGGTATTGGGTAGAATGTGTATCTCGTGATCAGAACGAAGGATTCACTAAGAGTGTAGGGACTCTCTCCCCAGAACAAGACGGTGGCCACACCCAACCAGGGGGTCTGGGACATGAGGGGAAAGCAGTTTTATGCGGGTATAGAGATCAAAGTGTGGGCCGTGGCCTGCTTCGCCCCTCAGAAACAATGCAGAGAGGATTTGCTCAAGTAAGGATTGCTCTCAACTATTTTTTTATATATAAATTATAATTTTTCTCTAAGTCTGTTTTAGTAAATTGAAAAGATGCATGATTAAATGATTTTAATAAAAAAAATTAACTTATTAAACTTATTTGTTTTAAATTTGTTACAGTTTGACAAAGTTTTGACATTTAATTCTGAAAGCTTTTTCAAACATTTTCAAAACCAGAAGTTCATGGTTAAAGATTATTTTTTGTGTGTGTATTTGAAGGAGTTTCACTGACCAGCTGCGCAAGATATCCAAGGACGCAGGGATGCCCATCCAAGGCCAGCCCTGCTTCTGCAAGTATGCCCAGGGGGCAGACAGCGTGGAGCCGATGTTCAAGCATCTCAAAATGTCTTATGTGGGACTACAGCTCATTGTGGTCATTCTGCCTGGAAAAACACCAGTCTATGGTAAAGAGAGCTCCTCTAATGATGAAGCACAACAATAGTCAGAGAATTTGACACTGTGATAGTGAAGTGGTTTTGTGCCTCTCCAGCGGAAGTGAAGCGTGTGGGAGATACTCTGTTAGGAATGGCCACTCAGTGTGTTCAGGTGAAGAATGTGGTGAAGACGTCCCCTCAGACACTGTCCAATCTCTGTCTGAAGATCAACGCCAAACTAGGGGGCATCAACAATGTGCTGGTGCCACATCAAAGGTGGGTTTTGGACTAGGATAGTTTATGATGAGGTGAGAGTATGTATGTATGTGTGTATATGTACATATAGCAATTATAAACAGTAGCAGGGGTGCAAACTTGTCACCTTTCGGCGAAATTCGCCGTTTGCACCTTAAAATAGGTAATTCACGTGAATCGTGTAGATCTGTAAAAAAAAAAGATCTGTTGTCGTATCTGCGAGTCATCTGTGTCACGTCACCTGTAGCGTTTTTTTCCCCTGTTGGCAAAGGAATGGACCCGCCCTACTCTGCCTCTGATTGGCTTACCTTAATGTTCTTTCCCTCATCCAACCAATCTCACTCCTGAAGCCTAACTTTTAGACGCTGCAGGCAACTGTCCATATTTCGGACAGAATGCATTTGTATCTGCTGTAAATTATGGTGTTCCGGTTTAAATGGTAATTACCGCATGAGGCTGCTGTTTTTTTTTGTTGTTTGTTTTGCGTGGGGCTGCAGTTGCGAGATCTATGAAGATGGTAAGTTACGTTATCTCTACATTAGTTCGCTACCCTTTGCAAAAATGCTCCTCAGTCTCGACCTTAACATTTGTCTCACATATCAGTAAGCTATTACTCTGACATGAAGTCGATTTGAGAACTGTTCGACCTACAAGTAAAGCATAGCGTTTAATGTACAGTAATATTAGCATCACTCAGCTGAAGTCAGGCTGGGGGGGTTAGTTTAGTTTGTCACCTTTTTCACTCCTGACGAGTTTGCACCCTTGCAGTAGGTATTCATCATTTGGATGTCATCTTTAGTTCAGGAGTTTTTCCCCATTGTGATTTCAAATTGTAATGTCAAATCTACATGATTAGACTGGGGCCCAAACAATGCTTGCATAAATTGTTCATTTTATATTTTATGTCACCTAGCAACAGGACTAACAATCATAGGCAATTTTAAAGAGCTTCAATGCATTGTCAACCTGGAAAATCCCTGAACAAAGGAAAGAAACTTCTGTTATTTTCCTTCATATGTCTGTGTTTGCTTTCCATCAGGCCCTCCGTGTTCCAGCAGCCGGTCATCTTTTTGGGGGCCGATGTCACTCACCCACCTGCGGGCGATGGGAAGAAACCGTCCATTGCAGCTGTGGTGGGCAGCATGGATGGGCACCCCAGCCGCTATTGTGCCACCGTGCGAGTGCAAACCTCACGCCAGGACCTGTCCCAGGAGCAGTTCTACAGCCAGGAAGTCATCCAGGATCTCACCAACATGGTGCGAGAGCTCCTCATTCAGTTCTACAAGTCTACCCGATTCAAGCCCACACGCATCATCTACTACCGCGGAGGAGTCTCTGAGGGCCAGATGAAGCAGGTGAGTCATCCGGAGGAGATGCATTGACTCAGACTGCTGCTGTATTGATAATTTGAAAGCTGATTTCAGTTGAATGAAATTAAATAAAAAGCGATTTTGAGATGTAGAAATTATGTTCAGCTTTTCTTCTTCGGTTAATATTGTTCATTGTCTTATGTAGGTTGCCTGGCCAGAGCTGATCGCCATCAGGAAAGCTTGCATCAGTCTAGAAGAGGACTACAGACCAGGAATCACTTACATTGTAGTGCAGAAACGTCACCACACTCGACTCTTTTGCTCTGACAAAGCAGAGAGGGTAAGTTGTGTTTTTATTTATTTTAATAAATCTATTGTAAGTTATGTTCACCAAGGCTGCATTTATTTGATCAAATACAGTAACATTTACAGCAGCCATTTCTCCAGTCTTTAGTGTCACATGTTTGAGAAATCATTCTAATATGCTGATTTGCTGCTCAACAAATCATTATCAATGTTAAATCAAATCAATGTACAGTTGAGTTGCTTAATATTTTTGTAAAACTTTTTTTTCAGGATTATTTGCTTTAATAGAAAGTTTCAGAAACGGCATTTAAAAAACATATCCCCACACACAGTAGTGTGATTAGATATTTCTTCATTCTTAATCTTAACACTGTAAGTGGCAAAGCTTAAACTTTTTTGGGGGAACTGTTTGGTTAACTGTTGAATAAGGCTGCTTCAGAGTGTTTTTGCTTGTTTTCCATCCTTTAAACTGCCTCACCTTTGGTTAAAACAAAAACTGTGGTTTGTCGTTTCTAACTGTCTAAGTGGGCGGTTCATAGTCAGAATATGCGTAGTAGACTGTGCAGAGCCAGACATTTGCTCAATGTTTAAAGTACGGTGTATGTGAAGCAAAATATGAGATTTTGATCTGGGTGGACAACCCAGAGCAACGCACCTGTTATATAAACAAAGCATCACAAAATCTTGTTTTATAGGACATTGTGTTAATCTTAAAATCAACATGAATGATTCATTGCATTCTCTTCTAAATCTTGTATACAAATTTCTTTGACTCAGGTCGGAAAGAGTGGAAATGTCCCAGCAGGCACTACAGTGGACAGCACCATTACACACCCCTCAGAATTTGACTTCTACCTGTGCAGCCATGCTGGTATCCAGGTGAGTCACATCCCAGTTGCTTATGTTAAATTATCCGTTTGTCCATTCAAGATTCACACATTTGCATTTCCTTCCCACAGGGCACAAGCCGTCCCTCTCACTATCACGTCTTGTGGGATGACAACTGTTTCACGGCAGACGAGCTGCAACTGTTGACTTACCAGCTCTGCCACACCTACGTGCGCTGCACACGCTCCGTCTCTATCCCCGCACCAGCCTACTACGCCCGGCTTGTGGCGTTCCGTGCCCGCTACCACTTAGTGGACAAAGACCATGACAGGTTATTAGCATATATCATTATTAACCTGAGACATTCTTATAAATTTAATGAATGGATTTTAATGCTTTCTGTATCATTTCCTGTGCGCAGTGCTGAGGGCAGTCATGTATCAGGACAGAGTAACGGCCGAGACCCTCTGGCCCTGGCTAAGGCGGTCCAGATTCACTATGATACCCAGCACACTATGTACTTCGCCTGACGTCAACCAGCAGGAGACGCTCTTCTACACTCCCTATTCAATCTTTCTCTTTCTCTTTTTCTCTTTCTCTTTCTCTTTCTTCTCTCTCTCTCTCTCTCGCTCTCTCTCTCTCTCTTTTCCTCTTCCCGTTTCTCTCTATCGTGTCTTCGTCTGCAGCAAAGCAGTTCTGAAGCCAGGGGGCCATCTGTCAGTCCAGTCAAAATTGGTCGGCCTCGGAAAAACCAACCTCTACCAGCAGTCCTGCACTGAGAGGCTTTTGGCCTCCAATGCACAGAGGAAAAAAAATCAAATTGAGCCATTTTTAACTTTTCATTTCTTGTTTAGATTTTGAATGTCTTTTTAATTTGTAATATACACTGAGTGTGAGCAAACCTGCGCCATTGGTCAGGGCAGCTCTGGCTCTCTCAGCTAAGCTGGACTCTGTCTACTTTTACCTCAAGCCGCCATCGGCTGAATCTTGTCACATGTCTTTTGGGGCGGGTGGGGTGGATCTTGCATGTCGGGGTTGGGGGGTTTGACTTGGATGGATTTGTTTTTCTCCTTTTTATGGTCGTATTTAGACTCTCTCTTCTCAGTCTTTTACAAACGAGGTGACCTGGGTATACATACCCATTACCCGCTCCCATTTTGTGCGCTTGTGTGGATGTAGGTGTGTGTGTGTGTTTGTGTGAATGTGGGTTCATGTTTCATGGCAGGCCACTGAATTGTAAAGGGAAATCTAGGAGCAAACTGCTGTAAATGCCTCTTCTTTTTTTATATTAACACACACACAGATATATAAAAAAATATATAAATATTTACAGCTCTATAAGCATAATCCACTTGATGATCTAACAGGCTTTCATAAGCTGATGGTTTTGTGTAGCAGTAGCATTACCCATGGTCTCCTCTGTGACTGTTGGGGTTGTCGGACCTGGGCAAACAGGGCTTGGTACAGGTGCCATTCTGCCTGTGGCAAGACAGGAAACGCATGCGTCTTATTCGTAAAGTTATTTTACAGGGTTGAAAGGTATGGCCATTGCACAGTTACAGACGTAGCGCTAACGTGCCGTCTGATAGGCTAGGCTTGCAACATTACAGCACTCTCCATTCTTTTATGCATTTATACATAAGATTCAAATCAGATTTGTAAGAGTTTAATATAAATGTTTTTCTGTGGTAAACTTTAACAGTTTGTAAGAGTAGATAATCGTTGTTCTCGTCGTTCTTAATGTTGATATTGATCAGTTGTTTGCAAATCGGTCACATAATTAATTGATCCAGGAGTCATTGTGGTTGTTAATGGAGTTTTTTTTTGTTTGTTTGTTTTTTTAATACAGCTTAATTTTTTTGTAGCGTTGTGGCAATGGTCATGAGGGCCCACAATGCTTTGGTTTGTCCACTGTCTTTTTTTGTTTTAGTTTGAACTGCCTAAATTTTGAGTTTTAGCTTATTTCTGTACCAAGTTAATGGGGGGGGGGGGAGGGGTGGAGTGACAAATCAGAACTTTTTTGGGGGGAAATCTTAGCAATCTTCCGCAGTTATATGGATTTTACACTTAAAGTTTGTTTATTACTTCTGTGTGTATATGAACTTGAATCTATATTATAAATCTGAGTGAATTTTCTCTTGCGTATTAAAAATAGGACACCATACATTAAGACACACGAGCATAAGCACTGCCTTTGGACTGAACAGCACCGATGGTGCGGTTAGAAGGATCTCCAGCGCGCACGCCTCGTCGGGGGGCCGCTCTGCAAAAAAACCTTTTGTAATAAACCATCCGTAAAGCAGCAGGTTTGCTATGAATGAGTTTGAGCACCCGCCTGTCGTTGGCGTGGACGCTGGTCCCATGAAAGAAGAACAGGAAGTAGGCAAGGGCATCACATGCAATAAATTGGATTTGCGCGTCAAATTCTAAATGGGTTACTCAATGTCACGGCTTCCAGAGAATAATGCGTTTGAGTACTGTGTGTGTGTCCTTTTTAGGCATTTTCGCTAAATTGTTACATGACATGTAATTCCAGTTTGTATCATGATATCATTGCAAAGCAATATAACCCAAAATCTAGAACAATTTAAAAGCTGTAATACTTTTTTGTCGATGTGGCTGTTGGTTGGATTCATATTGCCATTTGTGTTTATGTACTTATTTTGCTTGTATCAATCAGTGGGAATGTGCATATGGTGGACTAGCTCTTTAGGCTATGTGGAATATTTTCAAATTTAAACTGTGTTCGCCTGCATGCCAGAGTATTGTTCTAATCTCTTATAAAATATTTATTATGGCGCAGAAGCTTTTTTTTTTAATTAGTAAATCAATACAGTGAGACTGTTTTGAGTAGCGATGTTGTTTGGTCTCTTTTACAGGATTTTAAAAATTTCACCAGAAATGTCAGTAACTCTGATGAGGGACAGATTCGAGGGCTGAAGGGGTGTGGATGTCGGTCTTTGGGAGCTCCAACCCAAACGAGGTACTTTCTTCAATCACTGGGCCGCTCAGACTGACCTCCTCACCCTTTCTTTCCGTCCTCATGCCGATGAGGAGCCCTTTTACCCACTGTCTTGTTCCCTCTCTGCTCTCGGGCTCTCCAGTGCTGTGGCGCCGCCCTGGTGGCACCTCCACACATGCACTTCCTCTCTGCATGTGGTGGGCCCCGAGGGTCCACTGCACAAGGATATTACCTCTTTTACCTTTTTTTTTTTTTTTTTTTAACCGTTCTCTGTCCCGATTTAAAGAGCATGATTTTTTAAAAATTCCTATTTGATATATGGCTTTGTTATTTGAAAAAATGTGTATTGTAATTTAAGTTTTTGTTTCTCTTACTGGTGTGTAGCTTTTTTGTGCTGTTCTATTCTCGTGTTCTGAGCTGTGTGACTTGTCCAATAGCAATAGGGGCACTTTCTTTGACCTGCTGGGGAACGCTCAGGACTCCTGTAGCTTCTCCTATCCGAGTGCCCCGTCAGTTGCTGTACTGCTTTGTGACATTTTTTTTAACCCCCCCCCCCCCCTTTTTTTTTAGCCTGCAGGGAATATTTGTGTTATTGTGCAAAGTAATAAATTGGTATTTTATGCCTATAACACACACCTCTGTCTCCTGTCATTATTGATGTTCAGGAAAGGAAACTTTAAAAGGTCTGACTCTTGTGAATATTTATTGTGCAGATATTAATGATTTCAATCATATCATTTTTTTAATATAATGGAATATTTTCTAAAAATAGGTTTAAAACCACTAGATGGCAACACCTACTTGGATCTACAACGTAAACCACTCACTGTTGTGATGCAGCACTATCCAGCTTAAATAGTTTTCCTTGCTGAATGTTTATGTATTTTGTATATTTATGTATTAAAGGAACAGACTGACATTTAAATTCCCAGAAAATCTTGCTTTGCAGCTTTGGTCACTATTGATTTTTTTATCATATGGTAAAGTGCAGCTTGGACGTTCCGCTTCAAACAATTCCTTTTGTGTTCCACAGAAAATAGTCATTTATTAAGCTTGAAAGGAAGATCCCCCCCCCCCCTTTCTCTCTCTTTATTTCATTTATTTATTTTTGAAAGTCATTTGAGAAGTGTATACTTAAAGATCAGCTATTTATATTACGGTGTTCACATTTCTTTATTACAGTTTGCCTTTTTTAAAAGCTGCATTTTTGTATGAATTATACTTGAGCTTCATTGTGGGCCATCACTCATTCGTCTGCTCTCTCTCTCTCTCTTTTGTGTACCCACTCTCTCATTTCCTGTCCTGTGCTGTTGTCATGACCACTGTTGCCAAGGAGAGGCCGCCACAAGAGAAAGGAAACTTAAACCAGAGATCTTGTAGCCGTAATATTTAATTCATCACCTCAGACACTAACGTTTGCATGTTTTGGAGCAAAATGAAACAAAGGAAACCGGCAAAATGACACAAAAAACAAAGCCTTTGGAAACAACTTAGTAGTAGTCCCTTTATCAAATAATTATATTATAAAATGTAAGTTACAGTATATAGACCAAAAAAAAAAAAAACATTACAACAATATCAATTCATCTTTAATCACCTCGCAAGGTAACCTTATATTGCTGTAATTGGATCATTTGTACCTTTGCAAAATATCCCTTTACAACTTGACAGCCATGTAAATTCACACTTCTGCCTAAAATGCTGTTAAACCAAGAGTGTTTTCGAGAGGACGTACATTACTGATGGTCTCCATCACAAAAAATGTACTGGCATACTGTTTCAAAGTGTGAGGATTTTTGTGTTAGTCATCACAGTCGCCCTCAGAAATGACCACAACAGCAAACATCCTCACAAGCTCACTCTTTAAAGCAATTTCTTTGTCTCATTAGGGGAATGGCAAACACAATTTTGTATCAGCCCTTCAAAAGCACTGAACGTTTTAAGGCGTATTGTTGACGGCCCCTAGATTGTCTTTGTGTTAATTGATCCGCTAGCAGACCACTCTTGCCCTCCCTCCTCTGTGTCGCTCCATCTCCCTTTATATCCTGCCATCCGCTGTTTTCCTTTCAGGATGAGAGTGGCTTTGCTCAACAGTGTTTCTAAAGATGGACGAGACTAGCACACTTGAAACACCTGTAAGGGTTATCGGGCCGCCCAATAAGCGATCGGCACTCTGACAGAAACCAACCAACCCGTGAAGGTTTTGCTGCAGGGAAGAGGACATTGCTTTTGTCTTTGCCTAAGTGGCCTGAAGCACAGCACCCTTTTTTGTGTCTGCTCTCGATACGACAAGAGCATCTAACCTAAAGAGCTTGAAAGAGGACAACGTATTTACTTTTGGCATCTATCCACACAGGTGTCACATCTGAAGAACCTTTCCTTTTACTTCACACGAAACTGTTGGATAATTTACGAAGGCCTTTGCCATCGTTCAGACTCTAGTTTAGGTTCTGCTTGACGTTTGTTGGGTGCTTGGAAGTAATGCATCTTTGACAGCCACTGCATCCACGTCACAGTATCAAATTCAATCGCTGTGACCTGTTTGGGAAAGGCAACACCGGACTGGGTAGCAACAGAGACACATGTCCCTGCGATAAGAGTAGATCTTTCTTTACCGAGAAGACCAGTCCACCACACTTTACAGTGGTGCAAGACCAACTTCTACCCTCCGGACGTAGCCTGTGATGGTGGGACTCTAATTGAAGTTCAGTCAATCCCATGTGGGTGAGTTGAGACAAGTGGCAGTAGTTCTTCAATTATTCATCTCTTCAAAGAAAGACCAGGCGAAAGTGAACACAACTGTCTGAGAAACCAAAAGACGGACTAGAACGTAGCTGAACAAAACTTGGTTCCAAGAATTTTGAAAGATAAATCTGAGAGGTCTGCCAAGGATCTTTTTAAGGAGGACTGACCGATACTTCTTGCAGAGGATTGGGACCAAATAACAGACTAGAATGCACCTGAACAAAACTTTGCTCTGAGAATTTAAAGGCACCGCGAGAGGTCCAGCAAGGAAATTTAAAGGTGGACACGAGGACTGACAAAGGTAACAAGACCAGAGGACGGACTAAAATGCATCTGATCAAAATTTTGCTTCAAGAAATTTGAAAGACAAAACCTTAGCAAGTAACTTTCAAAGAAGGACTGACCGAGACTTCTTGCTGAGGATTGGCAAACGTGCCGACCTCTTTGGGCAAGGAGGACTGAAGCTATTATCTATAGTTGGAGCACCTGCAAGCGGAAAAGTGTCGTCGAGGTTGTGGCCCGAGGAGGCGTGGTACTCAGAGAGTGGCGAGATGGTGAACACAGGTATGCAGCTGATCAGCTTCACCTGTGCTGTGACAGGCTGGGTGATGGCTATAGCAGTGACTGCACTGCCCCAGTGGAAGGTCACAGCCTTCATAGGCAGCAACATCTTGACCTCCGAAATTGTTTGGCAGGGGATCTGGATGAACTGCATCTACCAGGCCACCGGCCATATGCAGTGTAAGACCTACGACTCCATGCTGGCTCTACCACCTGATATCCAGGCGGCACGGGCACTGATGTGCATTGCTATCTTCTTGGGCTGGTTGTCCTGCACTGTCTCTTGCTGTGGAATGAAGTGCACCACCTGTGCCGGGGACGATCGCCATGCCAAGGCTGGCATAGCGCTGTCCGGTGGTGTGCTCTTCATCCTGACAGGCCTGTGCGTCCTAGTGCCGGTTTCCTGGACAGCAAACACTGTGGTGCAGGACTTCTACAACCCCAATGTTCCCCTCCAGCACAAGCGGGAGCTGGGTCAGGCCATTTACCTGGGATGGGCGGCAGCAGTGATTCTTATGATCAGTGGGGCGGTGCTGAGCAGTACCTGCCCACACATTGAGAGAGGAGGGTACAGACGTGGGTACATAGGCCGCAGTTTTGCAAACTCAAGGCCTTCTGCTCCTGATCCGCCGAAGCCAATCACCACCAGTACCCTGCCTCTTAAGGAGTATGTATGATAAAGATAAAAAATGAAAGCAAATGGGATAATGATTAAAGGTGCACTCAGTGATTTCTGTTTCAATGGACAGATGCATTTTGTGTCATTGTCACTGTTGTGATCATGTCCATATTTTCCATTTGAAATCCCATTTTTCTGCTTTTTCTTTCATTGCTTATACATCGGATACATGTTGGTGCTGTTCACTCCAGCTCCTTCATTATATTGTCTGTAATAATACATATTGTATTTATTGTTTGGTTTGCTTTTGTTTAGATATGTTTATGTAGGTAAAGCTTTATTTTTAAGTGTCATTTCTGCACCACTAGTTGCACCAAAATGGAATCGCAATCTGCTATTTTTTCAGTACAACATTGGCACAACCAGTGCTGCGAGTTTGGAGTGGAACTATTAGTTTGTCAGTGGTAAACACGAGCAGAAATGACACATTTCACCTTTTAAAGTACGTAATTTCTGCACCACTAGCAAAAGCGGAATTGAAAAAAATAATGATTGGCACTAACACTGAAAAAACAGATAGATTCACCCCAAACACTGACACACTTCAGCTTTAACTGAACTGAATTGTAAAACACAGCTGGCCATGTGATCTCAGCTTTTGTGAGTGTACATTATTTTTCATTTGTCATAAGTATTACTCATTTCTTCAGGGGTAAGGGTTTTAATGTGGGAAAAATTACTGAGTGCACCTTTAATTAAAAACAGTCTAGTATCTAGAATTTGAAACATAGTGTTTGAGTAGTAATATTTGTAGTAGTATTGCAGTGGGTCTATGATTTTCAGAAACCTTTCCCTGTCCCTTGCTGCTTGTCACTCTCTCTTCCCATTAGTGTAAGTTCTCATATGAATGCATTTAGATTAGTTCTGATCATATTTTGAGATTTTTTTTGTTTTGTTTTTTTAGTCCAATAGTATTAACTGTAGGCTAACTGAACTCTTAGGCCCATTTTGCAGTGTCTTTTTCCTTTCTTTTTTGTAAATGGTAATCTATCTTGTGTTTTGTAGACAACTGACAGTACCCCACTGCTGTCCTTAAAAACAGTACAACCATTTTTCAGTATGTTGGATTGCTGTGTTCATTGTGTTTTCTCTGTATTTATTTATTAAAATTGTGTGAACTTGAACCATTTGAGGAAAAAATAAAAACGAATATGTGATGTGACATTCAATGACAATAGTGCAATTGTTTTATCAATATAAAAAAGCATAAACTAAATAACCACATTTATTAAAACAGAGCACTGCTCTTACAATGATACTGATATTCAGTCTTTGTCAAGTTAATGTCCATAGCAAAACAAAATTAATCCAGGAGTCATAGAGTTCCCCATTACTATACCGCTGTCCTTTTTTATGGATCCTTCGTTGCCAAACAGAGAACAACAGGCAACACAGGATGTGGAAATGACTTGATAAAATAGCTGACATTCATTCAGTCTCCAAGAAGAATGATACTTGACACAATGCATCTAAAACACAAAAACATGAATGAACACAAAATATAAATTTAGAGACCAAAATCTCTAATTTTACTGTTGTATTTCTATACATCACATGTACATACATTCTAATTTCTGATTCTTATAAAATGTCACACAACAAACAAAATCTATGATTAATAGATGCAGCCAAACTATTACACAGTATCAAATTCTCTGTTTACACCTGGTATCAACATATTAAACGTTTTTTTATGACTACTTGTGATAAGAAGGGATAATCACAAAATGTTCTGGACCGCTGTTTACACCTGTTTTTAGTTTTAACCACTTGTAATCAGATCACCCAAGACAGACATTAATACCAGATGAAAATGGGGCCAAAGAGTGTAACCTTATCTACTCTAGGAAAAGGGGAAATACCTGCAATTCTCTCCTCTCCACTAGCCGAATGTAGAGATTCCCATCTCGTTGGTGTCGTTTCCATTAACGTAAGATCACTGGGTGTCAGTGTCTGCAGGAGGTTCCTTCTCTGCACTAATCTGACCAGATGAATTTAGGATTCATTGCAAAATAATGCATGTACCTAACACAGAAAGATGAAGTATCACATTGATGCCAACAGTGGTCATGATGAGGAATGAGACTTAAAGGATACTGTAGGCGGTAATAGCGATCTGCATCTTGAAGCCACTCGAACATATCTGAGATGGAGGGACAGATGGCTGATCTGGAGACACAACCAGCAATGTCAAGAGTGTCTGTGTTCTTCTCATAGAACTGGAAAACAGCAGACACCTGTTGACTGATGGCATCCCGCACCCTCTGAAGAGCATCCCTGGAAGACAAAATCAAATGAAGCATTGTTTTTATGTGCATTAAAATGATAATAAAACAGGACTTACATTTTCTCAGCTAGTTTTCCCAGAACTGCATCCACAGCCAGTGACAGTTTGTAATGAAGGCGTTCTTGTAAACTAGGGAAATTGGCAAGAGGCGTGTTTGCAATCTGAACGTTTTTCAGTGCCTTCAACTGCACTGTAAGGTTTCCAAGAGAGCTCATGAGAGGTTTACATTCAGCTAGTTCACTGTCCCAAACGCTTTTATTCGCTTTTAGCATCTCAAAGCATTTTTTGAGTTGTTGGTGCAATGATAATAAAATAGCACTGGACATTTTTTTAAATCCTTTTCAGTGACTGAGCAACACTGTCAAAGACGTTCTTTTGCAGAGGATTCATATAACTAACTAATATATTAAATATATTTATTTAAAGCTATAATATTAATCACACTCCGCAAATATTTAAATTTATCTGATAAACTACAAATCATGTCTGTGAGAGCGAATAAAATCGTCCTGTCTCCATCGTAAAAGTACATGTGATAACTGCGATGTGCTCCTTCCGGGAACACGTATCATCCACCAATCCGCTTGTTTCTTTCTTTAGCCGTGACAGTAAAACACTCAACCATTGGCCAGACTCTTCGTTTAAGAGAGGCGATATCTTATTGGTCAGCGCACAAAGCATGTTTACAAAGCGACGGTCAAAGCTGCATGCTGATTGGCTTACTGACGTAGTAGCGTTAAATTTGAAAAGGCTCTTTTTAACTGCCGATGTCCGCTACAGTGAGAGACACAGTTTCGACATAGACCGGGTTTTTAGAGTAAGAAAAATATAAATGCGCTTTTTTATTTTTTAATTAACTAGATATATACCAAGTACTAATATAATCGCTGTGGGGTTGAATAAATGTATCGTCTTTGTTTTTCAGGTTCATCATGGCACCAAGAAAACGCACCCAGAATGCTAAAAACAAGAAGAATCCTAAAACACCGAAACTGGAAGCTTTTCTGCTTGATTTTGACGATGAAGGTAAAATTTGTCGCTAGTGTCTGAATACTAAGTATTTGTGTCCATATTTTGAAAGCTTTACTCTTTTTGTAGTTCATACCATTGTTGAACGACTGAAGGAGAAGACGAACAATCTTCTGAAAGATGCAGACAACCTTTACAAGACCGCTCTGATAAAGCTTCCCATGGCAGTGAGGAAAATGAACTGGGTCGAGTACTGCAGTAAGGATGGTCCTCTTTGTTGTAACGTTAACAGATCATATGTCAGTTGCACAGTTTTTGACAGATAGTCCATGTAGCCTCTGTTAATATGGGGTAAAATAGCATAGGAATCAATATCGCACATACTTTGGTATTGTCTCACGGTTCTTATTTTAAACTTCAGATATAGAGAAGCCAAAGTCACCAGTGGATGATTCAAAGGTACTTGCATTAAACATGTTTGTTTGTATATGTTTTACATGTTGTAAACTAATCAATATTGTTCTATCAATCACTGTTGGTCTTGATTCAAAGTCGTCTCTCTCTGATCAGGTAAGGGAGGAAGCTGCTCGAGTGGAGCTTACTATTGCAGAGAATCATGTGATTCCCAAAATTGCTTCCAAAGGTACATTTTGCATCCTCTGTCAGCTTGTAAAACCTTCTTACCTGTGTTTTCAAAGCTGATTTTCCCACTTTCATCTCATTTACAGAAGCCAAGAATGGTGCAAACTCAGAAGATGAAAACGTGGCACCCCTGAAGTCTACAGTTAAAAAGGTTTGTGGTAGTATGGTCTTTGAAATCTACTTAGTAGGGCGTTCAAATCACGTTGAAGTTAATGTATTGACAAAGATGAGCACATGTGATTGCCATGTTGTCACTATCTAGCAGTAGAAAAACTGAGGCTCAAGAAATAAATATAAAATATGCATATAATGTTCAAAAGTTTATATTCCATCTAAAATCTGGATTACCATTTTCAAACATCTAAGTAGGAAATTTTGAAGGCAGTGTAGTTCACGTTTACATTGACCTTTACATTTATGCATTTGGTGGAAGCTTTTATCCAAATTTATGGAATACATTGTATCAGTTCATGTATTTTCCATGCGTAACCTTTGTGTTGCTAGCGCCATATTCTACTGCTTGAGCTACAATTATTTATGTTAAAGAAAATGGTTGGTAATGCTAGTCTTTGAAGGGTCCTTGAGAAAATCTGGCCCCTGTTTATATGTGTACAGGAGCCTGACTCCCTTTATCTCCTTAATATGTCTAATGTAGAAGAAAGCATCAAAGAAGGCACCTTCTACCTCCAAGAAGGCCAGAGCTCTCTCCATCAGCAAACAGAGCAACACCATCCAAAGGTAATATAATATACAATCAGCTAATATTAAACAATGATTTTGTCCTAAAAGTGTTGCCTCACAGAATCCCAATGGCTTGTTCTTGGAGTCTGAATCCATATTTGCTTTTTGTACATAGGTAAGACAAGCTACAAGCTCTCATAAAGCCTCTGATCACCGTTGACGTGAACCTGCGCTAGAAGTTTACTTGAGTCTTCAATCATTGGCGCAATCACTCCGCTTATCACACCACGCTTTTAAATTTTGACCCAAGGTAAATACATTAGATTATTTACACATGACATTTATGTGGCTTATGATTCGTGATTGCTTGAATATTCATGACTTTTTAATATATTTAGCCTTTTCTTGACTTTCACAAATTACACATTGAACTACAAAAAAAAAGGTTCATTCATCTGCAACTATGATCCCATTTCATGCTTTTGTGCTTTCGTGTACATCAAAATAGACCTGGAATAACATAGTCCCCATCTATAAAATGTAAACAAAATTTTTGCATCCTAAGGTCCAGATCATTTAAAAATGTTTCCCAAGCTGTGTAAAAACTAGTCTGATTGATGACATTTTTTCTAAGGGCTATTTGTGTAAATGTCGTCCTTTTTTTTTTTTTTTTTTTTTTTTTTTGGTCAGATTGCCCAAGACTCCAGCACTGAGACTTCCACATCACAGGGAGAAGGTGTACAGCATGTCTGTTAACGGCTCACCTATTGTTGGCAGTGGAGAGGACATTGTCATTAGTGTCCCACTTGGAAACGGAGAGGTGGGTGATGTGCTACCGCTACTAATGAAGTAAAACACATTGTGTATGTATGCATACGTGACATGTTTTCTTTATCATTTCAGTGCATTCAGCTGCTGGCCAGTGAGATGGACTCTGTGGATCTGAGTCAGCTGGATGAGAAGGCCCTACGCAGTATCAGAAACCTGCAGGTATGTGTTGCTGTGTTAATTCTTAATGGAACTTCTAGGAAAGCATGTCTTTTTTTACTGAATTGATTTTAAATTAAATTTACTTTAAATGCAAGCAGTTTTTATAGTGATACCACCTTCTAAACTGGAAGAAATTAAAATGTTTTTTTATTTCCCCCCTAATGCAGAATCGTCTCACAACTCTGTGTGGAACAAAGTGAATGCCCCGTCTCCAGTTTTGTACAGCACACTGCATTGTAATATCACTTCAAACTATCAGCATTTTTTACTATCATTTTTGTATTATAACCATGTGAATTTTTACTTTGTTTACTTTGATGCTTTCAACATGTGCTGTAGTTTCATTCCCAGGAGCTTTTAAAAGGTAAATGTAAATAAGAATAGTTGTGGTCATAATCGGTGTTGTGTACTATCTTTTGTAAATACTCTTAAAGACCCTGATTCCACATCCCTGCTGTCTCTTGCTTTTCTTTGTCCTATGTTTAATAGTGCTGGGTAGTAACTGATTACATGTCATCTGTATTACATAATCAGATTCCCAAAAATTTGTACTTGTAATTAGAGCAAATTATAATTTAAAATGCTTAATCAGATTATAGTTATTTGTTTATGGATTACATGATTATGTATTCTTATTCATACAGTGGCAGTAAATTATTCATAATTTGATTCTGGACGTCTGTACAAACATTTTTCAAACCTGAAAGACTTTGGGCTTGTCATTGTTGTTTTCATGTTTATAAATGTGTTTAATGCAGGGCTTCCCAAACGTTTTTGTCATCTCTTAAAATATTTGTTGAAATATCACAGAAGATAACAATAATTTAACAACATAATGCATTTTATGATGTTGACATCAAAACATGGAATATTTTCTTTCTCTTTGCTTTTTTTATATCAATATGGTACGTTTAAAACAAGTTTGATTAAAAAAAAGTAGTCCGTTTACATAACCTAAAATGAGTTTACTAACTACAGTGTGAAATAAAGTGGAGTATGCTTTCTCTTAATATGCATGGGCATGTTAGTTTCATTATTACTGAAATTGAACAGGATAATTTCGTTTTTCGTAATTCTTTAATTATTTGGTTGTATTTATTTATTTATGCATTCATTAATTTTTAGTCTATTGTATATTGCTCTCTCCTAAACACTCAAGCAAACATAAGTTTTCTGTATAAATTATCAACACATATCCCTTACATATGTGTGTGTGTATATATATATATATATATATATATACTTGTTTTTGGTGCAATCATTTAAACAAAAATCCTCCTATATTATTTAATTATTATGATTTAATAATATCTGATAATTTTTAAATTATATTTTATTTGAATATTTTTCGTTCCTGAATATATGACAGCCGCTGGCTGCCAGTGTTTGTGTCACTAGAGGGCAGTGTGCACATATCCATACAACACCATTGTGCAGAGAATCGTGCAAGGACAAAGCAGAACAGCTGACTGCAGCTCCTTTCCAAAGATCTCGGTCCATTTAGTCATTATTAGAGTTCAAGAGCTTTTAAAACTTTTTTGTAAAAAGTTATTTCAGTTGAAAAAGAAAGAGAAATAGGCCTTATGCACAGCTTACCTTCCTTTCTCTCTCTCTCTGCCTCCTGCAACACACAGCCCACAGTCTCTTCTCTTCCTCTGTCTCTGACCTTCAGGGTTGGGAAGAGCCAGTAAAAATGCATCCAATTAGTGCTTGTTAATGCGCTGCCCTCATTACAGGAGAGAGCAGGAGATGAGTTCAACATCAGCTCCATACTGAGTCCTGTTGCTGCTTAACAGCTTCTGGCAGGCTGCGTCTCCTCCAGCACATTCATTCACAGCATATATGCTCTACATCCACTGTAGACAAACTCACTGTGCCATTAAAGATCAGTGCTGAAGAGTTGTTGAACAGATGCTGTACTCACTGAGGCGTTGAGTTCAGATCCCCTGTTAGCAAACGTACGCTAGCGCACCTGCTTCATGAATCACATTCACACCGCTGTTGTGCTTCAGCTATTGAGCTGGAAAATATTTTCCTCCCTAGACACATGACTTGATTTACAGAATAATACATGCTGATATAGTCCATTGGACAAATAGGCCCTGTCCCAAATAGCGCACTGGGTATACAATCATAAGGTCAGAGTATTTACATCCTTGCTAAGTCGGCTAACTGTGTTATCCTTTTATTCTGAGCTTCCATATTTTTCCCCCCTAAACTAAATTTGTTTTTCATTACAAACAATCGCGCGCCACATCAGAGCCGTGTTTTCCACACATGCATCATCACCAAAAATCCAGAGGAGACGGGTGCCTAATTATGCAGTGGGATGGAGGAAATTGGCAAATTTGTGGGGAGATGGATTGCCTTGGCACCAATCTCACCAGCCAAATTAATTCCTCTGTCTGCCCTGTCCCCCTTACGAGACCATCCGTCAAGCGGGTCCTCTAATCGATTTATTCACAGCGTCTCAGTCTGCCACAGTAGCACTTCCTTCTCACTTAGTGGAGCTAGAACACAGCCATACAGGAAGGCGAGGCGCTGCTGAGTTTGTATGGTGTTGTATGAGCATACGGTGGTTTTGGTTCATTGGAGGCATTTTGTATCGTGTTGAATATAAACAATAAGTAACTGACAATTGGTTGAAATTTTGCTTAATACTTAAGCTTCCACTGTAGGGATGTGTACGTACAACATGTTTTCATGAGAGATAGTCAAAATAATTCATTTCATGCTTTGAAAGGGATAGTTCACACAAAAATGAAAATCCGAGAGCTTTCTGACCCTGCATAGACAGTAAAACAACTACCATGTTCAAGGCCCAGAAAGGTAAGAAGGACATCATTAAAATAGTCCATGTGACATCAGTGGCTCAACCTTAATTTTATGAAACTACGAGAATACTTTTTTGTGCGCAAAGAAAACAAAAATAACGACTTTATTCGACAATTTCTTCTCTTCCGTGTCAGTCCCTACTGTGCGTTCACAAGAGTACCACAATGCATGTGTGTGATGCTGCTGACGCAGGAGCCGGCAATCACTTTCTAAAGTATAAAAAAACAACAACAACAAAATTCAGCATAGGCTACTTGAATGATTAAGCTTTGCCATCCCAGGAATAAACTGCATTTTAAAATATATTAAAATAGAAAACTGTTATTTACGAATATTAATTGTATGAATATTTCACAATATCTATATCACAAAATCTAGATTGAAATCGAGTAATCAATACTGAGTAATATTAATGAACAACATGTGCTTAGGGTTAGGGTTAGAATTAGGGTTTGATTTAGAGTTGTTGCATGTAATTATGCATAATTTACTGTTAACACTATATAAGTATATGTAACTTGGAAACTGTAAAATAAAGTGTTACCCAGAATTTTTGTAAAAATTGTTAGCACAGTTGTTTACTAAACTGACAAATGTGAGAAGTAAAATATGTAACATGACGTGAAGAAAAATGGCTAAAATATCACTTTGAATATTTTAATTGTGCACCATTTCTGTAATTGTAATTTTGCACAGTTTTATTTTTTTGTAATTTTGCACAATAGATTTTTTAAATCTATTGAAATCAGTAAACAACTAGTGGTTGCTGGATCTATCCCAACCTTAGCTGTTCCATGGAGACAACCCAATGGTTTAATTATGTGGTGAAATGTCTTGCCCATTTGATGACCCCAGTAATTAGATAATAGAGCCTGACGTTCCCATAGATCAGAGGCTGATGATACTGCACCAGTCTGGGCACGTACCCTCTGCCAAATGGTCTGAGCCTTAATAGTGTTTTGATGGGCCACCCCTCTGTCACCACAAACCCGAGGTGGTGCAGAAACAAGGACATCTGCTGCCAGAAAGTCGTGCTCCTTTACAATCGACTTTGCAAATGAATGTAAAAGAGCCGTCAGCAGACTCTCAGGACATGTTTTGCCCTCTTGGCACGTCCAATATGTTGTTTTATCTGTCAGCAACACTGGAATAAGCCTACGGAACATCAAAGAGACAGAGGAAGGCCCTCAGAGGTTCTGATACAGTACAACAGAGCTCATGCTAATTCTTCTATGCCAGCCTCGGTCTCCGAGGACGTCCTATTATTTGAGAAATGTGAGCTGCTAGCAGGCGAATTAGCATTGGTTTTATTTTTTGTCTTATATTTTGCGTAGGTTTGGATGACAAACATCCTTACCTTGACACTGAGAATGAAATTAGCTTTAAAAAACTACTTGCAGTCTTTGAAAAAGCTATGTCTCCTTAGGTTGGGAATTGCGCTTTGGTTCATAGCCCTCTTTCTCTAAAGTGCCTCAATAAAGTCTATCACCTTATTTGCGAAAGTAATATGGCCCAGTGCGATCCCAAATTACATATAAATGACACAGCAAATTGGAAAATTAGGAGAGGAGGGAAGGGTAATTTGCAAGCAAACAGGGTAAAACCAATTTATTAGGAGAGAAAGGAGAAAAATAGCCACAGCTACTGTCGTCCATAAAAACATCAGACTCTCATTCAGACTCGCAGGTTTATCTCTGAAATCCTCCACGGGTCAAATATCTGAATGTCTATTTACATTGAGAAGGATGCCGTTGAAATGAAGTAGAATAATTTTGTGATTAGTTTTGTCAAATAATTAGCATATAAAATGAGAAAGTCTTTTGAATGAAGTCTAAAACATGAACTGGTTTCTACAGGTATTTCCCTCGCAGGACGTCCCTCGCTCTCGTTAGAAATCGTGATCGCGTTCTCCTTGGTAGAAATCGCATTTCCCCTCGGGGGGCCCCCCCAGGGGAGTGTTCCCCCTCAGTACAGATTGCGTTCCGCGCTCCTCTTGGTAAATCACGTTCCGGGGGGACCCCCTTGGTAGAAATCTCGATCGCGTTCCCCTTTGGTTAGAAATCGCGTTTCCCCCTCAGGGGGCTCCCCTCCATCGTCGGGCCCTTAGAATCGTCCTAAATCCATCCACCCCCCACCCCCCTTATGGCGCCCCTGCCCACAAGTATAGTAATTAGGGGTGTCCCCGACTAAGGATTTTCATAGTCGAATCGGAATTTTCGAATCTTGCCGAGATTCGACTGATAGTCGAATCATATGTTTGGGGGCGTGGTCAAAATACATTACCAAGAGTCAAATCAGACACAGTCATAATTACTGAAGTTAACAAACAGGGAAAATGTGTAATGGACGACTCGCAGATACAAACGGGTTTTAAATAATGTTTTATGTTTTGATTAAAAGATAGTTAACATTAAACGTTCAGCCAAACCCTAAGAATTCACAACATTTATTTTTTTTACAATAGTGCTCTCATTATAATGTTATGTAGCCTATATGACAGTTATTAATGTTCTGCATTTCTGTTTTGAGCTGCGGGCGCTGAAGATGACCAGTAGAATGAAGCTTTTGATAGCAGGTTTTTAATCAATGGGATTTAACTCATAATTTATCTCATATAGAATTTATACAATATAACGTTATATTACGACTTATAGGCAGTGCTTAATTTGTAAATTTCGAGGTCCCGGTGTTGTGCCCAATTCTGACCCCTGCCAGATTATTACCCCCCTAGTATTGGTAGGTTTAGGGTTAGGTGTGGGGGTGGGTTAGGATTAGGCAATCAGGTAGCGATTTCAACGAGAGGGGTAATAATTTGGCAGGGGGTCGAAAATGGGCACAACACCTGATCCAGATCCGGCTTGTTCCTGCACAAATTAAACCCTGCTTATAGGCTATCTGCACAAAATGCCCCGAATGCAGAAGTGAATGTGTCTGTGCGGCTCTGAATGAACTCCTTTTGTGGACGTGTTCTTCACGCAACAACGTGCAGAAACACGGCAGCTAAACTCTAAAACTTCACAGCGTTTTATTATAATAGTGTTCTCGTTATAATGTTATGTATATGACAGTCCCGGTCATAGGTATTAATATTCTGCATTCACTGTTGTTTGTCCTGCTCGCCTGCGCGCGTTGAAGAGATTATCACCCAATACTACAATGAAGCTCTTTACTGCAGCGCAACTCAAATGCATCTTATACGAGATAAATAATATATACACGATATCAGGGCCGTAGCTAGAGGATTGGGGGCCCCCTGAAAAAATATTGATGTGGGCCCCCCACACACACACATATCATATACTGTACAATATACAAGCATGGAACCAAATTGCATGCTTTTTTTGTGGTTTTCATAATATCTCAGTTATACAACTAATAAAATATTTAGAATTATTCACAGAACATGGGCCTATATAGTAAAATTCCTGGATTTTGTGGGGCCCCCTGGGCAGTGGGGGCCCCTAGAATTGTCACCACCTTTCACCCCACTAGCAACGGCCTGTACGATATACGTACACATAAACCATCTGAAATGTTTTGAAATCGGTAAGTTGTACCCTACCTGATCGAAAAAATTCAGTCTTTCACATGCATGTGTCAATTTGAGTCTTGTTAAAGATTTAAATCCCTGCCGCCAAGATCCTCTGTCGGTCACAGATTATGGAAAGTTAAATTTAAATCTATAGGGGTGGTTGGATTTATTCACGCACATTAAAATATTTATTTGAAGCTTCTTTCTTTTCAGATTCTTATTTACAGCATTATTTTAATAGGCTGTATATTAACTTATTGGGAGAAAACTGTAGTTTTATGTGAAATCAAAGATTTGAGCACCCCCATTTAGCCAAAATGGCATGATCATAACACCCCGCGAATATTCGACTGTGAGATTGGGAGTCGAATCAGGCTCCTCCTATGGAAGCATCGAATCGTCGGGGTCACCCCTAATAGTAATACCAGGACATTTTTGGGTCCCCAAGAGGAAAACAGCTTATAAATCATACAGAATGAAGTGTTTTGAAAATCTGAAATAGTAGAAAGTTTTCTGTAAGGGGTAGGTTTAGGTGTAGGGTTAGCGTAAGGGGATAGAAAATACATTTTGTACTGTATAAAAACTATTATGCCTTTGTGAAAAATGATTAAATCCATCATAAACGGTACATAAAAATCAATGTCTTTTTAGATATTATATATACACTGACCAAAATGATAAACGCAACACTTTTGTTTTTGCCCCCATTTTTCATGAGCTGAACTCAAAGATCTAATACTTTTTCTATGTACACAAAAGGCCTATTTCTCTCAAATATTGTTCACAAATCTGTCTAAATCTGTGTTAGTGAGCACTTCTCCTTTGCCGAGATAATCCATCCACCTCACAGGTGTGGCATATCAAGATGCTGATTAGACAGCATGATTATTACACAGGTGTGCCTTAGGCTGGCCACAATAAAAGGCCACTCTAAAATGTGCAGTTTTATCACACAGCACAATGCCATAGATGTCGCAAGTTTTGAGGGAGCGTGCAATTGGCATGCTGACTGCAGGAATGTCCACTAGAGCTGTTGCCCGTGGATTGAATGTTCATTTCTCTACCATAAGCCGTCTCCAAAGGCGTTTCAGAGAATTTGGCAGTACATCCAACCGGCCTCACAACCGCAGACCACGTGCCACACCAGCCCAGGACCTCCACATCCAGCATCTTCACCTCCAAGATCATCTGAGACCAGCCACCCCGACAGCTGCTGCAACAATCGGTTTGCATAACCAAAGAATTTCTGCACAAACTGTCAGAAACCGTCTCAGGGAAGCTCATCTGCATGCTCGTCGTCCTCATCGGGGTCTCGACCTGACTGCAGTTCGTCGTCGTAACCGACTTGAGTGGGCAAATGCTCACATTCGATGGCATCTGGCACTTTGGAGAGGTGTTCTCTTCAAGGATGAATCCCGGTTTTCACTGTACAGTGCAGATGGCAGACAGCGTGTATGGCGTCGTGTGGGTGAGCGGTTTTGCTGATGTCAACGTTGTGGATCGAGTGGCCCATGGTGGCGGTGAGGTTATGGTATGGGCAGGCGTATGTTATGGACAAAGAACACAGGTGCATTTTATTGATGGCATTTTGAATGCACAGAGATACCGTGACGAGATCCTGAGGCCCATTGTTGTGCCATTCATCCACGACCATCACCTCATGTTGCAGCATGATAATGCACGGCCCCATGTTGCAAGGATCTGTACACAATTCCTGGAAGCTGAAAACATCCCAGTTCTTGCATGGCCAGCATACTCACCGGACATGTCACCCATTGAGCATGTTTGGGATGCTCTGGATCGGCGTATACCACAGCGTGTTCCAGTTCCTGCCAATATCCAGCAACTTCGCACAGCCATTGAAGAGGAGTGGACCAACATTCCACAGGCCACAATCAACAACCTGATCAACTCTATGCGAAGGAGATGTGTTGCACTGCGTGAGGCAAATGGTTTTCGGACCCCCCCCGGACCGCCCCAATACATGAAAACTGCACATTTTAGAGTGGCCTTTTATTGTGGCCAGCCTAAGGCACACCTGTGCAATAATCATGCTGTCTAATCAGCATCTTGATATGCCACACCTGTGAGGTGGATGGATTATCTCGGCAAAGGAGAAGTGCTCACTAACACAGATTTAGACAGATTTGTGAACAATATTTGAGAGAAATAGGCCTTTGGTGTACATAGAAAAAGTCTTAGATCTTTGAGTTCAGCTCATGAAAAATGTTGGCAAAAACAAAAGTGTTGTGTTTAAAATTTCGGTCAGTGTATATGCACACAATAAATATTAATATTATTAGAAACAAATTAAAATTGTTCATGATTATTTTAATTTATGATTATTTGTTTATGTAATATCATGATATTTGTGCTGATTTATTGTCAGTATTGGAAACAGTTTTGCTGCTTAATATTATTTTGGAACCTGTTATATGTTTTTCAAAATAGAAACTTTTGTAAAATAATAAATCTTTGCTATCACTTTTTAAAAAAAATCAATTTAGTATGTATACTGTTATAAAATATTTCTATTTTGAATATATGTTCTTTTTACCTATTTATTCATCAGAGAATCCTGAAAAATGTATCACAGGTTCCAAAAAATATATATAAAAATAAATAAATTTAGCTGAACAACTGTTTCCAACATTAATAATAAATCAGCATTGGACATTGGTAGACAAATTAAATAAATGAGTCAAGGTGAGAAAAGTGTGTTTTTAAAGTTTATTTATCTAAAAGTCCACAAATGGCCATACAGTAGTTGCATACAGAGCAGAGATAGTCATACACAGGTAAATGCTGTTTTTTTGTTGTGATGTTTGTTTATAGTTCTGCTTTGGAAAACAGCTCAGCCTTCACGCTTCTGTGAACCTTCAGGTCCTGAAAAAGACAGTTTTACATAGTACAGGTCAGTCCAAAAACACTTACACACTCCAGAAGCAGCCTATATTTATTCAGATGCTGAGACAGATAGTTGGATGTTGTTCAGTTTCTGCATCCTGCTGTGGAGCTCTATGGTCTATGTTTCTGACAGTGGTAATGATACCCAGAGCATATATAACAGCTGAGTCATTTGACTTTGTGAGGTTGCCATGTTGAAAAAAGCAAGCGGAAGCGCATTGCGAATAAAGACCTGCCTTCAATGCCACCTTTCAATCAAAGCTCAAAGCAAAAGCAGTTTTTAGCTGCACACCTGTGGTCAAAGTGCTTACTGCTGGCACAAATTAGCATGTTGATTTCTTTTTAGAGCGTTTCAGGCTGCTGTTAGTCCCTCAAACCAAAGCAGCTAAAAATTGGTCAAAACAAGCACTGAAGCCAAATGTGTAATTTAAAGTAGTGATAACTGGCTGTAAACATACCATCATGATCATTCAAACACATTCTCTCGGTGTAATTTACCATAGCCAAAATTATTAATTGTGAATATAACAAATAAAATTGTATAGTTATATTGTATAAGTATATTGTATAGTTATGGATTGGTCTATACCTTCTAAGGGGCCGTTCACGTATGTTTTTGCATTATACTGCACTGCTTTTCTATCATTTTTCTATGTAAACATGCACTAGATGGACGTCTTTTACATGTCTTTTAAAGTGACTCACGCATGACACAGTATTCTAAAAATGAAAGTAGATCAACTTTTTAAAAAATGTGTTTCTTGACCTTGCATTTTTTTTCCATTCCACTGCCCAGTGTCTCACATTTTTAGCAAAAACTTTGTATCGTTAATATCTACTGTCATGACAGTCATGTGTGTCTTGTGCCATTGACACAGAATGTTTTTTTGCATCAAAATTGCAAGAACGCATCATTGCTTTTAAAAAGGGAAGGTCCTGAGACACTTTTTTTTTAAAGTTTAACTTATTTTAACTTGAGTGCCATGTTTTTAGAACACTGTCATGCACTTATACTTTAGCTGGTAACTTTATTAGTAATTGCAAAATAGGGCCATTCACACAAAATATGTTTTTGCATATCACTGCACTGCTTTTCTATTGTTTTTCTAAGGAAATGTGCTAGATGCACATGATTGACAATTGCTCACACTTTTTTAAACACAAAAATGTGTTACTCTGACTCTGTATCATAGACTACCACTATGCCACTGTCATAGACAGTCATTGTGTCTTTTTAAATATATCGTGAGACATTCACACTGTTTTTGCATTGAAAAACGCAAGACGCAAGCAGTGGATGTGACCGTTTCTTGGACTTTGGTAAGTAAATAAGATGAAAATATTGGCCATTCTATTGCCCATCCGGCTAGTAACTTTCTTAGTAATTGAAACACAATGCTTGATTCAAATTACAAGAACAAACTTTGCTGTTTCTCAAGAAAAAGCAAAGTGAAAATCTGCCTTATTTTTAATTATTCTCTGTCACACCTCTTGTGTTAACTATTTCTGTCTTCCTGCCAAGTGAGTCACTGTGCTCCATATATGGAGGATTCACAAGTTGCAGACGGACGGCCAGTGTGAGTCCAGAGAGTTTGAGGTCCCTGGTCTGAGGTTTCTGACCATCAAATGGGCCCTGTGGGTGTCGCTGGAGAACCGGCTCCTCTCAAACCATCTGTCAGCCTGTTCCTGATACCGACACCAGGGAAACTGGTCCAATCAGCAAGCAAAGGGCAGCCATGTTGGATCACAGCCATTCTCATGCTGGCCTTGTAGCAGCATATTGTATACAGCACTTTTTTGGGTTAATTTGTATTATTATTTTTCTGTCTCTCAGCAAGATGTCTTATTCAAGATGGATTTTGAAGTAAAATGTTGATAAATATTTCCTTAAAGGTTCTTAAAAGTCTGTATGGAGGACATCTTGTTATTCATTCAGAGTTGAATCTAACAGGAACACAATGAAAGCTGATGCTACAGACAGAAAAGATAGCTGGCATATGCTCACTTTCTTTGTAAACAGCGGGAAAACATATCATAAAGACTTTCAAGTATCAAAATGATGCCACACTTAATAATGGATGTTATTTTTTAAAGTGCTTTTGAGCAAGATGAAAAAGAAGGAGACTTAATAGTGTTTAATGTCTAATATATTGGTAGTAGTTAGCTAGTAGACACTGAATGATGTTACTCAAAAAGGTTGTGTAAAAGGAATCATATCAGTTATATATATATATATATATATATATAAACAACAACACATTTTCATAAAGAAATTGCTGGAAAATTTCACAATCAATTACAAAGAATTGCATGTAATACATTGAATTAAACATGCAATTTAAAAGTATAAAGACTGAAATAGTATTTTCTTGTAAAACAAATTATCTTTGTTTTATTTACAACTTATTTAAAATAAAAAGTGTTTTGTTTTACAGTGTGTATGTATGAATTTGTGAATAAACTGATTCAAACAATTCAAAATGAAAGGGAAAAATATGTTTATGTACCTTCACTGATTTGTGTGGAACTGATGTGTATTATTAAATAATGTAAATTCAAAGCACTTTTTAATCAGGAAAGATCCCCATATATAAAGCATGTATTATTGCTTTTTAAACACCCTTGGAGATTATATAGTAAGGACATGAAAGCATTTTGAATGTTGTACAGAGTAAATAATTATTATTTAGAATTTTTTGTGATGCATGTCCCTGTCTTTTACTAATATTCTTTGAAGTACTATATATATAGTACTTAGTATTATACTTTTGCATTTTCATAACAAAACTGGCTCTTTTTCAGACTCAGCTTTGACACTGTACTTAACCTTGAAACCATAAAATGCATGCTTTCATCATTTTTTTGTTTCATTCAGTGATACACATTAAAAATTGTCATTGCTGTGTGTTCACTGCTATAAAGCGGAAGTTTCTTTAGTGCCGAAACCTACCATTTCATGAACATGGAAGGGTGTACAAGGTCTATTGCCTCAAATTTCCCTTTGTGTTCCCTCTTCAAATCTGTGATGGCCTTATCTTGCTCGGCTATCTATGATCAAAGCAATAAACTGGCTTTACCGCGGCTACACCACAGACATCAGTCAGCTTTGCCTGCGAGTCACTTTTATTGCAAACACATATCAGAGCATCCACACTCCTTACATTCTTACCAGACATACTGGAAGATAACACTTACTCGGTTTTACAGTAACCAGGGAAACAGGCATTAGTGGAGGCTGTTGGATGAAAAATTAATCATTTCAATAGAGGTAATGATAAGTGAAGCGATTCTGCAACGAAAAGTTCAACACTGATTTGACAGAATTACGATGCATATGTATTATCCTTGCCATGTACAGTCATGGCCAAAAATATCGGCAACCTTGGTAAATATGATCAAAGAAGGCTGTGAAAATTAATCTGCATTGTTAATCCTTTTGATCTTTTATTTTAAAAATTCACAAAAATCTAACCTTTCATTGGATAATAAGAATTTAAAATGGGGGGAAATATCATTATGAAATAAATGTTTTTCACAAATACACGTTGGACACAATTATTGGCACCCCTAGAAATTCTTATGAGTAAAATATCTCTGAAGTATATTTCCATTCATATTCACAATTTTGAGCACTCCAGGGTGATTATGAACATGAAATTATCCAGCCATGGCTTCCTATTTCACAGAAATATAAATAGGAGGGAAAACAAAGTCCAAATTCCCTTAATCATCCATCACAATGAGAAAAACCAAAGAATATATTTCTGATGTGCAGCAAAAGATAATTGAGCTTCACAAATTAGTGAAGTGGCTTTAAGAAAAGAGCTAGAGCAGTGAAAATTCCCATTTCCACCATCAGGGCAATAATTAAGCATTTCCAATCAACATAAAATGCTATGAAACTGCCTGGAAGAGGACGTGTGTCTATATCGTCCTAATGCACGGTGAGGAGGAGAATTTGAGTGTCTAAAGACTCTTCAAGGACCACAGCTGGAGAATTGCAGAAAATAGTTGACTTTCAGGGTCAGAAAACCTAAAAAAAAAATGTCAAACAGCACCTACATCACCGCATGTTGTTCGGGAGGGTTTCAAGAAAAATTATCCTAGCTCAACCAAAAACAATCTCCAACATATTCAGTTATCAGACACGACTGGAACTTCAAATGGGAATGGCTTCTATATGGTCAGATGAAACTAAAAAATGAGTTTTTGAGCAGCAAACACTCAAGATGGGTTTGGTGAACACAGGGATAAAAAGTACCCCATGTGTTACAATGAAATATACTGCTGTATTTTTGATGTTGTGGGCCTATATTTCTGCTGGAGGTCCTGGACATCTTGTTTAGACACATGGCATCATGGATTCTACCAAATACCAACAGATAAAAAAATCAATAAGTGACTGACTCTGTTAGAAATCTTATAATGGGCCATGTTTGGATCTTCCAACCGTACAATAATCCTAACACAAACCTCAAAAACAACACAAAAATGGGTCACTAGAGCACAAAACCAAGCTTCTGCTATGGCCATTCCAGTCCTCTGACCTGAACCCTGTAGAAAATGAGTGGGGTGAACTGAAGAGAAGCACCAACATGGAGCTGTGAATCTAAAGGGTCTGGAGTGACACTGGATGAAGGAATGGTCTCGGATCTCTTGTCAGGTGTTCTCTAACCTCATCAGGCATTATAGGAGAAAATTTAGAGCCGTTAAACTGGCAAATGGAGGTTTCAAAAAGTATTGAATAAAATGGTGCCGTTAATTGCGGCCAATGTGTATTAGAGAAAAACATTTCATAATGATATATCCCCCATTTTAAAAAATAAAGGTTAGATTTTTGTGATTTTTTTTAAAATAAAAGATCAAAAGGATTAACAATGCAGATTAATTTTCACAGCCTTCTTTGATCATATTTACCAAGGGTGCCGGTATTTTTGGCCATGACTGTATTTGTGATGTTTGAGGGCATTGTTAAAGTCTTACACACCTAGACAATGTCACGATTCTCAGGGAAGCACGGAGACGTGGAGTTAAAGAAAATCTTTAATTTCCAAAAGGTAGACAGGGATCACAGGCAGGGAAGACATTCAAGGACCAACAAACACTAACTGAAAGGACTGGGGCTTTTAAAGACAGGACAATCAGGGAGAAAGATGAGACACACCTGGAATCAAATTAACAATCAACGAGAGGGAGAAACTGGGTCACAGGGAACACACGGGGAGCAAAAACACACACAAAACAGTCCACAATCCAGACATAACGCCCCCTCCCGAAAGGTGCATCCTCTCACCGTAATAACAACATGGGGAGGGGCAGGTGGGAACTACGGAGGTGGCTCAGGAGGAGGACGAAGCCACGGGAGGGGGCCTGGTAAACAGAGTCCAAGGGGGCAACGAAGGAAGGAGGAGCCAGGGAAGAGACAGGAGGGACCCGGAGCAGGAGGCGCACAGCAGGACCCAGGCCACAGCCATGATGATGGCCCACGGTGGACTCGACGGAGGGAGGAGCCATGGAGGAGGGATGGCCGCCGACTCCAGGGGGCCGACCAACAGCGGCGGAGCAGGGGGTGGAGGAGCCCGAGGCGGAGAGCCAAGGAGCCAGGGGGATGCCGAGGATCCGGGGGGCCAGGGTGGAGCTGAGGAGGCAGAGATCCGCAGCGGAACTGGAGCGACTGAGGACCCAGGTGGAGCTGACGGGAGGAAGGAGCCAACGGAGCCGGTGGGACGGAGCGACGAGGCGCAGCCAGAGGAAAGTAGTCCCGAGGCGATGGCGGGGTGAAGCCTGACCAATGCGGAGCCGGAGGACGAGGGAGCCCGGTGGAGCTGGTGGATCGACGGGTGACGGTGGAGTCAAGGGAGCTAGGAGCCGAGGTGGAGCCGCTGGGTCTATGGGCCAAGGCGGAGTCCGGGCCTCGGAGGCTGGAGGCGGAGGTGAGGGATACTCCAGCCCCGGCGACACTGGAGGATGGCAGACCCACGGGGCTCGCATCGTACCGATAGGGGCCTGAGGGCGAGTGGGGGGGCTGCCAGACGACAGCGGTGGAGGAGGCAGGAGCAGGTGGGAGGGTGAGCATTTTCGAGGAGCGGGCACTGGAGGGCACTTTCGAAGAGCAGGCACTGGAGGTTCGGGAGCCACTTCTGGGCTGGACATGGGGACCAGAGACAAAGGAGGGCTGGACGGGACCAGCGGGGACGATGGAGAGAGGAGAGGGGGCAATTTGAATTCCAGCTCAGTCTCCCAGTCAATGAAATCGCCCTCCATGTTCAGCAGTCCCAGATGTATAATCAGCTCAGCCATGGTGCAGGGGGCGGAGCTCCACTCCGCGCTCACACCGTCCACAGCTGGCTCCCTCGTGGTGGGCACTGTCGCCAGCTCTCGCACCTGGTCTGATGGGTTGGGCTCAACTTCCAGGGCGATCTTCCGCTCAGTCGCTTGGCTTTGCGCTGGCTCGTTGATCGCAGCGGGAAATGGCTCTCCATCATCGGTGGGCTCGGGCTGGTGCTCCGCACCGCGGGGAGATGGTGGGCTGGGCTCTGGGTCTGGAGTGGATCTGGCGAGATCATCCTCGGGAGAGACGGTGAGAGGCGATCCGTTTCTCGCCAGAGTCCACTCCACAAAGGCGGCGAAATCCTCTCGAGGACCATCTTTGGACGACAGCGCTCTGCACGCGTTGTTCAGGCTGGCATCATAGAATGCGCAGAGCGCTTCGTCCAGGTAGCTGGTGGCGTTAGCTACACACAGGAACGGTCTTGTATGGTCCTCGAGAGATCGGTCCCCCTGCTCCAGCAGGAGGAGGAGGAATTCGGGCCGGACGAGGGGATCCACGTAGTGATGTGACGTTCGACACAGAGGCTTCGAAGCTTGCATCAAAAAAACAAAACATCTCACATTGAGGCACTGTATCGGAGCTTGATTCGTTTTGCCAAAAGCACGCGATCTATGACGTCCGAAGCTTCATTCGCCAGAAAACCACGTGACTGCTTCAGTATCTGGTTCAAACGAAGCGAACCTTTCCTTTACATTATAATGCGTTAGCATTGTTTTCTTTTTATCCTAATTTATATATTAAGATCAAATGAACTTTGCCCATGAAATAACAGTCTAAGGACTGAGGCAGAGTTAACATTGACAGATCACAGATTTAATTCATGTGTTTATGTTTGATTTATTTGAATTATTTTAGTGGCAGTACACCGACACAAATGAATGACTTTGACAATGGCCATTATTTTTATACAATAAATTAAAAAAAATTCAAACCAGATGTGAAACCAGCAGCTGTAATGAATCACAGCACTTTGGAAGGTGTTATTAATTTTTATGACCACAAGATGGCCACAGCATGAACCGTTTTAAAAAGCTTAGAGTAATGAACCTTTTTCCGATACAATTGGGTTGAAAGCTTTACTGGTTCAGAACGCTTCACTTCGCCATCACTAGATCCATGGGGCAACACACAACGAAAACAAAAAACTGAGTAGAAATGGTAAACAAAACGGAGGGTATAAACAGAGGTTACTGTAATGGTTGGTCCTTCTGTCACGATTCTCAGGGAAGCACGGAGACGTGGCGGTCACACAACGAAAGTCTTTAATTTCCAAAAGGTAGACAGGGATCACAGGCAGGGAAGACATTCAAGGACCAACAAACACTAACTGAAAGGACTGGGGCTTTTAAAGACAGGACAATCAGGGAGGAAGAGAGACACACCTGGAATCAAATTAACAATCAACGAGAGGGAGAAACTGGGTCACAGGGAACACATGGGGAGCAAAACACACACAAAACAGTCCACAATCCTGACAGACAAAGCATCAAAAAATATATGTGAGCACGCTGAGGGATATTTAAAAAAATGGCCACATTTAAATCAGTCTTGACAGAACGGCTGCCAGGGTAATGTTGCCATTTTCTGATGTACTACTGCTGGGGTTTTAAAGATAGGGCTGGTTAGGCCAGGCATCTCAAAATTAAGCAACCTGAAAATGACCTAAGCAGCCTTCTCGTTATGAATATTAAATTGTGTAGTGAGAGATGTGCGAAGCTTGCCGTTCTGACATGAGTATGGAGACTTGGAATTGGAAATCTTGACAAATTGGGGTGACGTAAGGTGACTTTGTTTATTTTGGCAAGGATGCAGTTCTCAGAAAGATAAATAAATTAGGATGAGGCATGGATCTGGATTGCGGGGACCAGCTTCACGCCTCAGCACGTGTTTTCTGGGATGGTGTGATGGATGGGGTGCTGCATGGCGAGCAGCTCTTTGTGTGCCCGACATGCGGCGAGCAAATTAAGAACGCCGACATATGAGGATGAAGGTCACCGCTATCTTTGAGCGAAGTGCTCAATCTTACGTGTGAAAGTGAAAATTCTTCTGTCAGAGCACATGATAAAGAGAAATTATGCAAACTTAGCCTGTTGTGAGGCTCGCCTGTTGAGTGCAAGATGTTTTGGACACAGTTTTTTTCAGTCTTTGTTTGAAAACATACACTCTAAAAAATGCTGGGTTAAATACAGCCCAGTGCTGGGTAAACATTGGACAGAACACATGCTGGGTTGTTTTCAACCAACAGTTGGGTTAAATGTTTAACCCAAAATGTTTAACCAGTAACCCAACCGCTGGGTCTAAACAACCCAATCGCTGGGTTCGTCCATAATTTACCCAGCGCTGGGTTGTATTTAACCCAGCATTTTTTAGAGTGTATAAACATTCATGCTGGATTTGTTTTAAGTATCTATAGGACTTTTTATTTTATTTTATTTTTTACATATGCATTTATTTCTGCATAATTTATCCAATCAGATTCTCCCTATATGTCCCTTCTCCTGCCTGCATATGAAGTGTAGCCTACAAGGGGGAACTGTGCTCCCTGCTGAACCAGCCTAAGCTGGATGGCTGGATTTAGCTGGTCATCCAGCCTGATCATAGCTGGTCAGCAGGCTGGTTTTAGAGGGGTTTTTACCATTCCTTTAGCTGGTCAGGCTGGGAGACCAGCTGGAACAAACAGCTAATAGCAGCTTGACAAGCCTAGCCAGGTTGGGAGACCAGATAAAACCAGGCTGGTTTTAGCTGTTTGTTTTTTTTTATTTAAAAAATATGGCCTTAATTTTTTATATATTTTAACATGTTCTGTAATATAAAAAAAAATAATGTTTAATGAATTGTTGAATGAATGCTTTTCCATGACTTTCTTCAGTTTATTTTCATAAAACTTTTCCCCATTTTCTATGGATAATATTCAACTAAAGTGCAATTTTTTTTTTTTTAATATAAACCAATTTACAAAATTAATTGTAATTTTTTAAATATAATTTTACCACAATTATTACATTATAAAGCCTTTTTATCCTCGAGGCCCAATAAAATTATTTTGGACTGCGGTAAAATCCTATTGATTAATATTTTTCCCATAAGGGTGATTAGTGTATAACATAACAATTTAGGAAATATTCTCCCGACATATTTTAACAATCAAGTCTTGTGTCGCTTAGTTTTTCGGTGGTTCGAATCAGAATCGGCGATACCCAGAGCCGATCCTCCCTATACGCAGAATACGCAGGCTGCATAGGGCCCCCGAAACACCAGGGAGCCCCCTTGCTCTCAAAGATGTTTTAATTTTAGTTTCGATTTTGAATTTGGCCAGCTGTTGTGAAAACATGAATGATCATTTATTTTAATGCGGTGCGCTGTCATGCTCTCTATGTAAAAATCATGTAACGTGAATGTCATACAGTCTCTTGTTTGAAAAAAAAAAAAAAACGAGCTGAAAGTGTACCGCAAAGAGATACTGTTTCTCGAGCGCCTTCTGCGAGCGCGATTCGAGACGGAGTGAAACACGGACAAATGCGTTTCATACATTCCTCAAAATATTGCTTCATTTCGTCATACTTGCTATTTCAAGTATTTAAAGTACAGACTGTAAAACGAACCATTGAACTTTATTGTTTTGGGGTTTCTTGGAAGCTTTCTTGGGACATAAACACATTTGCCTACTCAGCAGTTCAGCCTCATTAGAAGACTTCCCAGTGTTCATAAGTGTGTTTATCATTTAACCTACACTAATATTTGCTTTAATGGCAAACTGAATAATTACAGTTGTGTGATTGTTTGTTTGTTATTTCACATCGAAGCCACATTAAGTCAATGATGGCGCTGGGCCCAACTGGAAACCCATCTGTCATTGCTGTGAAAAATGTGTACCCTGTCAATGTATACATTTCCATAAATGTGCTCTGGTTGCTTAAGCAGCTGTCTAATGCACACATCTTGGCACCTGTGGTGTCAGGCCTCTCTCTCAGCGCCCACCCTCAAGACATAATAACACCAACTCAGTGAGATAAAGGAAGCAGATGAAGGAATGGGGGCATGTCATTCCTTTAGAGGAGAAACCTCCAAGGCGTCAGCAGAAAAAGGTGCTTGCTTTGTTTCTTTCAGCTATTCAGCACTTTTTGAGCAGATGTTCTGTTCTCACATCAGTGTATGTGTATTTCCTTCCCCCGATGAGGCTGAACTGTAGTCACAGGTATGCGGGCAGTCTTTGCTGATGGTGTGTTTACTCTGGATGACTGGTCTCGGTCTTACCGTGTGGAGTGGAGTGGTGTGGGTGGAGTTTGAACTGGGCTTTCATTAGTGCTGAAGAGGTAGTTTAGGGGCTCCAGAGGGTCCAAATTAGATAAACATACAAACACTCAGCAACTGCTGAGAGAGTTATAATGCTCTCTCAGCCTCTTCTTCTGTTTCTCATTCTATCTCTGTTTTTTTTGTGTTGCTTCTTTCTTATCATGTTATCTTAGAGGTTAGTAAAGGGCTTGAAACTATATTTATTTTTGTGACCATCAGCAATGACAGGGCTAAAGGGCACCTTTTATGATCGTAGCACTCTACATTTTAATTCAATAACCTGTATTCAGAACTGATTTTTTTTTTATTTCTTTATTTGTTGTTTTATTATTAAGATCATTATTTTTGCTTCAACTGGTTTCCATGTTTTATGGGGACATTCTATAGACATAATGGTTAAAATACTGTACAAAATGTATTTTCTGTCCCCTATACTACTACACCTACCCCTCACACCAAACTTTGGATTTTCAAAAAAAATAAAATAAATGATTTATCTTATAATTTTATAAGCTTATAATTATAAGCTGAATTTCAGCATCATTGCTCCAGTCTTCAGTGTCACATGATCCTTCAGAAATCATTCTAATATACTGATTTCCTGCTCAAGAAAAATCTAAATTTTAAACAGTTGTGTTGCAGCATTTATTTGAAATATTTTATAACATTATAAATGTCTTCACTGTCACATTTGATCAATTTAATGTGCCCTTGATAAATAAAAGTATTTATTTATAAAACAAAAAACAAAAAAAACTTATTGATACCAAACTTTTGAACAGCAGTATATAATAATAATAATAATAATAATAGCAAAAAATAGCATCCCCCCCCCCATGTATTTTGCCAATTTTTTCACCATTGCATAAATTAAATTAAGACTGTTTTGTCTTGCTTTTCAAAGAAAAATCAATTATAAAACTACAATTTATTTACATGTAATGCTGAACTTTTTCAACATTCTAGCAGACATTATACCAACAAAGCACAATTAAACTTAAATTAATAAGTTAGTAAAATATTTTTTGGCCCATTTTTTAGACCCCCTTCTTGAATCAGGTGATTCTAAAGACAAAAAGAAGGAAAACTGGACACTTTGAGCAGCAAGTCAGCATATTGATTTCTGAAAGGTCCTGTGTCACTGAAGACTGGAGTAATGATGCTGAAGATTCAGCTTTGATCACAGGAATAAATTACATTTTACTATATATTCACATACAAAATAGTTATTTAAAATTGTAATAATATTTCACAATATTACTGTTTTTTTGTATTTTTACTATACAAACAAATGCAGCCTTACTGAGCAGAAGAGACTTCTTTTAAAACATTACAAAATGTTACAGATCCCAATTTGAACACTAATAAAAATAATTTAGTTTTTTTGTGATTTAAATAATGACCAATTTATTTTCACCTTTGTCTTCGGCTGTGTTTAATTGTGAAGCTACATATTTCCTACTTGAGTGAGTAAAAAAAAAAAGAATCCCAAATGATGCATTAAGAAAAGTTTTATGCCATTTATTGGTAGATGCATTATCAAAGACCCATTTGAAAAGTGACTATCAGCCTAATATCGACTTAACTGCAGCTTTCCCCAGGTTTCAGACCTTTTTCCTTTCGTTTTAACCTTTCTGATTAGATTTTGTATGAGCCGTTTGTCTTTCAGATAGCCGTTTGTCATCCTCTGTCTTTCTCTTCCCCACCCTATAGCATTATTTAGATTTTTCTCAGGGTCCCTTTTGGCCCCAACACCTCCTCCTATCGGTTTTTCTCTCTTCTTCCCACTCTTCTCGGTCTAATGATGCCGACTAAATGCTTACTCTTCTGTTTCTCTCTCTTCTTCCCTATCCTTCCCCCTCTCACCCTGCCGGACCCCCCAAGGTTAAACGAGCTCCTTTAATTGCCCGTCATCAATTAAATGTTGACTCATGAGCTCCGGGGTGTGCAGGATAGATCTAGTTATTCTGTTGAAGACCCCTCCTTGGACCCTGTTACAGCGTTTCTCTTTCAGAGTTTTGCTTAAACAGATCCTACCGGTTGTTGGAGGAGGGTTTGTGGTGGGATCTCGCCCCAGGGACGGGATCTTAATGTGTTTTTAATGAGAGTAGTCTGCAAAGTGACACTGCGTAAATGGCTGATATGATGTTGTTTACGTGTAGAAGGTTTGCTTTTTCCCAGGTGTTTATCCTCGGTGCCTTCTCCGTTCCGTCCTCCTTTGTGATTCAGTAATGACCACTTCAAACAAAAGCCTTTGTGTTATTTGCCTATTAATGACTGCTGTATGTTTAATATCTCTCGGCTCAGCTCCGCTTTAGAGGTGCATAATAAGAGAGAGTTATTTTAATAAGATGACAGCGATTAATATTCTCATTTCTCCAATGTGAGGAAGAGAGGGGCGATGCACGGCCTCCGGTGCGTCATATATTACAGTCTGTGCGCTCCATCTAATATTAATATGATTTGGTTGGATATTTTAATATGTCTTGGGCTAAACCGATGGATGGCACGGAAAAGATAGATGGCTGACAAAAGAAAATTTAGCTGCTTCATTATTGAGGCAGTCAATTGAAAGTAATGGAGTTGGCGGGCATGAAAGAGTGTCTGAAATATGAACTGAGAGACTCTTCAGCCCCTCATCATGGACCGCATGCCTCTCACACACTTCAGCGGATCAGTCAGCCGTGTGCATGGTGCATTTAGATCACCAGTCTGCTGCCACCTCAAATGCTGGGAGTTTAAAAAAATTGAGACTTAAATTTGGCTATAAACTTGTGCCTGTCTGTGTATATAGTTGTTAGTAGATTTCAAAATGAATATGCATCTTTCATAAAGTGCATTATAACGCTGTGATGCCTAAATTCACTTGTAGCAATTATGTCTCCTCCCTTTGTGTTCCTGTTTTGTTTGTAATGTATTTTTTAATGTTTTAGTCAAAATATAATTAGTATTGAACTTTGCATAGTCCATTTACCAGTTATGTGGAAATAACAGTTTTAAAAAAAATATATAAAATTATATCGATATCGGTGCATCAATGACGTACGTAAGACATTTAATTTTGTCTGTATTTAAAAAATATTAAATACATATTTATATAAATTTGAAATTTCACATATATACTGATGATATTTAAATGTATATTTTATTTAATAATATACATCTATTTATAAATGTATATAAAATATATTTCTGAATAATAGTGACATTTCAAAATATTTATATTTTTTTATATATTTTAACGTGTTATCTGTTCCTGATAGCAAAGCTGAATTTTCAGTAGGCGTCATATCCCATGATTTTTTCATGCATAGAGAAATTATTTTAATAAAACCGCTACTAATTACAATTAAATACTAATAAATTGCTATTTAAATACATTATATATGCATTTAAAATATAAAATAAGAGTGTTAAAATTACAGTTGTCATTTAATGAATCAAAGGAATAAATGCAATATATCCCTGCTCACTGCTGATATCTTTGGAATAATTCTTAGTTATATAAAAAATAATGTCAAGTGTTTTCTTCCTTTGCAAGCCAAGGTCCAGGTAATCAATCACAAGGTTTTTCAAGTATGCCTTCACCTTCCTCCTGTTCAGTAGTTATTGTGTTGCTGGTCCTGCTCATTTATAATAGCACAAATGCGTAGTTTTCTCTTGGCCCTTTATAAGATTATTATTTAATGGTGCTCTGGTGTTGAAAACCAATAGGTGCAATTGATTTTAGAGGTTGTGGATATGGGACTCCAGGTCATGTTTTCAATTTTACCCCTGCTTCAGAACAGAAAATGATATAGACTGCAGCACAGACCCTGACCTTTAGCCTCAAGAGTAGCGGTTTCAGTGCAAATGTACTTCTTTCCCTTGCCCCTTTGCTCTGTTCATCAGAGGGAGAAGATGCAACAACCTTCTCCAGGTCTTCCTACGAGAATCCACAGGCAGTGATGAATGCAGCGGTTTGCGTGTCATCAATCAGCGTCATGCGTGTCTGTCTCTTTGGGGCGAGCCTTCTGATTTTCAGCCCCAATCCCTCTCGAGGAGCTGCTGTGTGCCAATGCTAGACCTCTTGCTGGGAACTGTGGGAGTGTGTAATGAAGCGGATTCTTTTCATGTTTTGGAAGTCCCGAAAAACAGGAATCTATTTCAAACCAGCCAACCGTCCAGGAAAAAATAGAGACCTTAACAGTCAAAGCAAACAGAGAGCGAGTGAGAAGTTTTCTTTATTATTTTTATTTTGTCTCTTTTTATTTTTAGCATTTTTTAATAATCACATTTATTAAAATGTAAAAATATTATTTTTAAATAATTGTTACATTTTACACTACAAGTTTTGGGTCGGTAATTTAAAAAAAAAAGTTTTTGAAAAATCTTTACTGCTCACAAAATCTGCAATTATTTGATTAAATATAAAGTAATAACAGAAATATTTAGAAAAAGTATTACTATTTAAAATAATTGTTTTCTATTTTAATATATTTAAAAATGTCATTTATTCCTGTGATGGCAAAGCTGAATTTTCAGCATCATTACTCCAGTCTCTCTCAGTGTCACATGATCCTTCGGAAATCATTCTATTATGCTGATTTGCTGCTCAAGTAGTATCTCTTATTATTATTTATCAATATTAAAAAAAAACAATTGTGATGCTTAATATTTTTGTAGAAACCATGATACATTTTATATAGATTGCAATTGTTTAAAAATGTATTTACTGTCACTTTTGATCAGTTTAATGTGTTCTTTCAGAATAGAAGTATTAATTTATTTTGTTAAAAAATAAAAATCTTACTAGATCCTAACCTTTGAGTGGTAGTATGTATATAAATGTTTTAAATAAACACTTAAATGTTTATATTATTTAAATATGAATGTTACATTTTGTATTTAAATAATTTATTAAAATGATCTTTAGAATGTTTTAGAATTCCAGTTGAAAATTTTAAAAGATTGACAGCCATATTTTCTGTACAAAGGAAGACAGTAAAGCATTCAGAAGATGAATAGAAAGACAGGTATGAAATAATAACAGAAGAAGGGGGCAGTTGAAGGTGGTAAATGTGTCGCTGCACTGGGTCACATGTGCCTGAACAAGTTCCCTTCTTTTTATTCTACAGCAGTGAGACAGAGTTCTGCTTCATGGAGTATGAATTGAGGTAATGTACCTTGATGGCTCTCTTTCCCTCTCTCTCTGTCTCCCTGCTGTTTTTATGTTCTTCTCAACACCTACATGCCTAACAGCTGTCAAGACGGGTTGTACCCTCCTCTACCCTGTCATCTGTCCTGTTTCTTTCACTCACTCCTTTTTGATTATTTCTTATGTGGTCCCCCGCCTATACTGACGTGAGAGATTACCAGTTAAAATGAAAGCTTGTGTGTATGTGTGTGTGTGTTTGTGCATGTTAATGAGGTGCCATAATGTTCTGTCCAGGGAAATAAATCAGCCGCTCTCCTTGACTTTGCTGCAGTGGCAGGACACATACAAGATAAGAGAGAGACAAAAAGAAAGAAAAAAATACTTTTTGTAATTGTTGAAATTTTATTAGAATCAGACTCAAAGAATTATACTGTTGTTATTAAATATATATGAATATGTTCCAATTGAATTGTAGGCTAGTTCAAGTAAACAACTGGGAAACACTTTATTTTTAAGGTGTCCATAATACAGAGTAATTACCTAGTTAAGTACTTAGTAGTAGCCATTGTACTTACATGAAACAAAATGTACTTACCATGTAACTAAGTTATGGAGCCTGTACTACAGTTTGTAATTATGTACATGCAATAGGCAGCTACTGTTACACAGCTACTTATATAACCAAAAGATTGTTACATATGTGTTGCAGACTATATACAATGTAATTATAAATGTAAGTACACAGACATAGGCTACTTAAAATAAAGCGTATCAAGATTGTACTTAAGTGTACTTCATGTGTATCTATACTGTACACCTTATCCAGCTGCACCTTAGTTTGATTTAACCCACCAGTACACAGCTTAAATACATGTAATACCTTTCTAATTACATTAAAATTACAGAATATTACACAGACATAAGCTACTTAAAATAAAGTGTATCAAGATTGTACTTAAGTGTAAGTAGCTGTGTAACAGACTCGGCCTGTTACATATGTGTAACAGTAGCTGCCTATTACATGTACATAATTACAAACTGTAATTACAGGCTGTTCCATAACTTAGTTACATGGTAAGTACATTTTGTTTAATGTAAGTACAATGGCTACTACTAAGTACTAAATTAGGTAATTACTCTGTATTATGACACCTTAAAATAAAGTGTTACCAACAACTGAATCAAAGTAGAGTGAGAAACCACAGAATATCTTCATTTTCAGTCATGTCTCATGGATTGAGGTCTGATTTGGAAAGTAAATGTGATGGACTTCTTAACTTCTTATGGTTCAAACAGAAGTCAGTTCAACTCAATTAATAGATAAATTAAATAGATGGTTAAGGGCATTAAATATGGATGTCTCTATTCGTCCTGGGGACTGTCCCGTAGCACGTTAACATTTGAAGTAGTGTGTGCAAAGATTCAGCAAAGGAAAACGATCCATTTGCTGCAGGGAGAGAGTGCGAGAAAGTCAAAGAGGGAGAAAAGAGAAGAATTTGAGAAGAGAAGAGTTTGAAAATGTGCCTTCTGGGCTTTAGGGTAATGAGTCACACTGTAAAAGTTGCTATTTTCACTTCATAGAAACTTAGAAACAAGTTTCTACAGAAAATGCATCTATATAGAGAGAGAAGGACTGATACTGTAAATGCAAAAATAAAGAGACACTAATTTAATTTTGCATTAAAATCGTTAAAAAATTTTTTTTTTAATGTTTACTTTTATATATCTAATTTACTTATATAAAACTTTAATTTAAAGGGATAGTTCACCCAAAAATGAAAATTCTGTCATTAATTGCTCACCCTCATGTCGTTCCAAACCCGTAAGACCTTCGTTCATTTTCAGAACACAAATTAAGATATTTTTGATGAAATCCGAGGGCTTTCTGACCCTGCATAAACAGCAACATAACTACCACTTCAAGGCCCAGAAAGGTAGTAAGGACATTGTTAAAATAGTCCATGTGACATCAGTGGTTCAATCTTAACTTTATGAAGCTACGAGAATACTTTTTATGCGCAAAGAAAACAAAAGTAATGACTTCATTCAACACTTTCTTCTCTTCCGTGTCAGTCTTCGACGTGTGTTCATGAGAGTACTACGACGCATGCATGTGGTGCTGCTGATGCAGGAGCCAGCGTTCTGATGTAGAACGTCTCTTAGTTCATCTCTCTTAGATGAACTCTCTCTTAGTTCATCATCTGTATATTCTGGTTTAAATAAGTAAGGCTGGGCAAAAAATTGCAAGTCATCCTCGCTGTCGAACCCTTCAGACATGTTTACAAAGACTGTTTTACGTACAGCATGCATCTCTCTCTGCTTGTAAACAAGGCACAGCACATCTGGGTTCTACGTCAGAACTTTAATTTATAAAACTTACATTTATTATTTAAATAAAACTTTATCATCATGGAAACTGGCAATTTCCAGGAAACAGCAAGAATGTTACATGAAAAGGAAGTCTTTCATAATTTTTATTGGCAGTTTCCATTGTGACTTTTCCCCTATGACAACATTTTCAGCTATTGGGGCATGTTGTCACAAAAGGAAATAATAATAATTATTATTATTTTTTTTTTTGCAATCAAGGCTTCACAGTAGGTACCTGTACAGAAATATGTATTATATCTGCATCATTGTTGCAACAACTGAATTTGTAACCATAGGGGACTTTTCAGTCTCTCTCAAATTAATCTCATTCATTCCTCAGAGACTCAGTTTATCATCCTACACTTTCTGTCATATCATTATTTCCTTTCCTCAAGCAGTGAATCGTAAATGTCAATAACATTGTGCTGTACCGCTTGATAAAACTTGAACTTGTATCAGTTTTCGTACAGTTGTTTGTATCTGACTCTCTCGCATGGATGAATTGGATGAAGTTCAGAGTGCCACTGGCTCTGTGTCACATCTCCGAAAGGGGAGATGCCGAGAAGGATGTTGTGTGTGTGTGTGTGTGTCCTTTTGTCATGTTTACAGCGCCTGCAATACTAGAGTCCTCCAGTTGTTGTTAGATCATGCTGTCTTGTTCAGTGTGTAACCCGCTGCCCCTTGAGCACTCAGATGATCTAAACACACTTCTTGTGGTTGATGCTTCAGTTTTCTTTTGTGTTAAAAGGCCTCCAGTGTTTGCCGGTAATCTCTTTGTCTCTTTCACTCGCTTTCTCTGTCTCATTTTGTAATCGCTCATTAATCATAGACTACAATAAAGCACCTTAGAATTGCAATTTGTGAAGCCACGTGGGAGAGGGAGAACAGCGTGAGATAGTGGTTGACTTTGTGCAAATTAACTGAAGAGGAAGAGAGAGAATGAGAAAAAAGATGAAGATAAAAACACTCTCGTTCCCATAATGCCACAATTACTAAACTGATTGAGAGATCAAAAAATTATTTTTCATCTTAAGTGCCTGGGTACAACAAAACTATTGCAAATAATCCTTTAAACAGATTACGCCATGGCCTACCAAATAAATAAAGCGTTGAGCTATGATATCATTCCTGATTTTAAGAGGAACTTCAATGATATGTTTTGTAACATCTACATTTAATGCCCCAAATTAGTTAGATTCATTTCAAATCAAGACGTATCACATTTTCACACTTCATATAGAGGCCATTAGTAATAAAAAAACGTAGCATTAAAAAATGAGACGAAACTGCAGCATGTTTTGTTTCACTCGTGAACAAATGTGTTTTTAAACAAATCTTTTCAGTGACCAAATTTGTATTATTTATTGGTTTGATTTATTGTATGAATGTGGCCCAAACACTGAACAACAGGACATGTGAGTCATTCAGCTCGTTCATCATGTATAAATATTTTTAATGACTATTCAGATTTATAATGATTAAAAATACAGTTGAAAATCATTGATTAAACTATTGTTATTTTGCATGTTTAGCAGTTGGCACAATGATCTGGGGCATGTTTAATAAAACAAGTTTACCAAATAAGCTAGGTTTATTTCAGTTAGTCTGACGTATTGTCAGTTGATTTGGTTCAAAATAAGTCAGACTAACTGAAATAAGCCTGGCTTATTTGGTAAACTTGTTTCATGAAACAGGCCCCTGCTTTGGAGTAAATATGCACTCACATCAAACTAAATTTAAATGAAATTTTATAAACAAAAATGGTTCATTGTCAATAGTACAACAGTGTATGAAACACAGCTCACACAGAAGTCACTTCTTATCAATCTCGATTTGCACATTGTTAATGTTATAGCTGCTGTTATTATTATTATGTAGTTGCACTCAATTTGCTACAGGCTATTGTTTTGAACATAAGTCAATATTTCACACTCGCACACAGAGATATACTACATTACTGCTACATGTGGACACGTTAATGTTAATACATTTTAATATACTATTGTTTTGCACAAGTCACACTCGCACATACAGATGTACATAGTCTATATCTCTGTATACATAGTCTATATTTCTACTTCTGCAACATAGCTGTACTGTTATTATGTTTGTTTTTATGTATGTGTCTGTTTTTATTTTTTTTTACATAGTTTGCACTTGTCTTGGCATTCAATGTGGACAGCAAATAAAGAATTTCATTGTACAGGGAAACTTGTTTTTCCTCACTGTGCACATGACAATAACACTCTGAAACCTTGACTCTTTGAACTTTCAAAGCAAGCAGGTTTCTGTTGGTCAGTGTGGTGAATCTTAATGGCCAGCTTGACAATCAGCGAAGTCTGTGTGGAGATCTTTTTCTCCTTCACACGAAACTCCCGATTGTACAATTCCTAAAAATTAGTTAAACACTGTATCTGGAGTCTGTTAGTTAGTTTAGTTTACATTTTTAAATAACCGACAATAAGGATAGTTTTGATCATGAACGAACCATTTTTAACACGTAAAGACTTGGGAGATGATCACTTGTCATCTACTGACATGTAATCATGTAATCTGTAGAAATGAGATGAATCAAAATCCCACACCACTATAATTTATAATCATGCATTTATATATAAAGAAAGGCAGGTTCTGTGGTGGGTTGCGTGTTGCCCACTATTGATGTGATTGCACAGGATAGAATGACTGATAAATTGGTCAGTATAATGAAACAAGATTGTCATCCTCTTCATGGAACAGTTCAAGCATGTGTGAGTACTTTTAGCTCAAGATTAATTCAGCCCCGATGCCATAAGGAACGATATAAAAAGTCATTTTTACCAACAGCCATTAGGTTATATAATCAATGTCATATTAGATGACTGATGTATTACTTTACATTGTATTTGTATAACATGGTGTAGAGTGTACTATGATGCCTGAAACTAGGGGGGCTGTATGAAATACCATATTGTGCAGTATCTTCTCTTTTATCTATTTCTTGTGGTGAGCTGCTGTGACATGTGAATTTCCCTTTGGGATTAATAAAGTTAATCAAAATCAAAATCAAAAATCAAATTTCCAATTAATTTCTTTATTTGTAACATTTATTAAAGAGAAAAATATTTTATCAAGAACGAGAAGTAACCTGCTCTTTTTGAGAACCTGAATGATTCAGTGAGCAAATAAACAACATCCTTTAGAATTCAAACCAGCTCACTGTCAATCATTGCGAAAAGTTCAGTTTTTCCTCGGAGGTAGGTTTCACAATGTCGGTTTTTACATCATGATGAGCAAAGAGTCTGTCAGTAACGAGTTCAGCGTGAACCTGTTTACGTCTCATCGGTTGTCATCTGAAGATGTCCCGTGTCTGCAGGCTCAAGTGAACCATGTCAGCAAATGTATTCCTGATAATTCTTTGTCAAATCCAAAATCAAGCTTGGGATTTGGATTTGTTTTTATTGGTGAAAAATACATTGTTCAGTCTCAGACCTACATTTGTTTTGTTCATGAGTCTTGAATTACATATGGAAAGAAATTGTAGACTCCCAGAACAAACAAACACGTCACTCTTCTGCCTTTGAAATGCTGATTGATTGGATAGGCCTTTTTTTCTTTATGACCAAACTTCTTATTTCGTTGTTGTGAATTGCTTCGTGTGCACCATGTTAATTCTCTGTGTTTTGCTGCAGAAATCAATGAAGATTTTTTCAAACAAATGTTTGAGTGTGTTTGTTTGTCTCGGCTGACAGCGCGGCAGTGCTTTAGTGTCTGCTTTGACATGTTTGTCAGCTTTCCTCTTCCCCTCTGCCTTCATTGACACGACCATGAGGTCTGTGATTTCATTCTCTGCCTGTCTCTCTCTCTCTCTTTCTCGGTTTCTCGCTCTTCCTGTTTCACCGATGTGCCTGAGCAGATGTTTTAAAGCTGCGTGTGTAGTTTTAATGGGGGTTTTTGATTTCTCTCAAAGCACTAATATCCATAACCATTCATATTCATGGCCTGTATTAATAAAGAGAAAAATGAGCAAATCCGGGATCTTTCAATGCCAGTTGGCCTATTATCCTTCATTATCTTTTTTAATGGCCTCACTCGTGAATGGAATCAGAGACTGCTGCTGTAACTTAATAGAAAACTGGAGAATAGATGTAGAGAACAAGGAAGCACTGACAGATTGGGTGTCAGTTTTCTTGTTACTTCCACAAGAAAGGAATATTAAAAGCCTTAAATGTTCTGTGGATGATTATACTGTGAGGTCCAGTGTATTATAATATTTCATTGTGTAATACCTCATATTGTAATATTTGTCATCAATATATCGTGATATATTTTGTTTCAGGTATAACCCGTATAATATTTGTATGTTGTTCATCACTGGTTTTGCTTCAGGATCCATATTTTACATTGAACATAAAGTTGTGACCCAAAACTTCACTTCAATTGTTCAGTTATTTTGAACTGCATTATATCATGATGTGGAATAAATAGGAAAATGCATGAAATGTATAAATTATTATTTTGCCCGAAATTATTTATTTTGCAGCAACTTTTCTCAGCTTTTTCTCATGCATTTTGCAGAATGTGGTGTTGTGGAATGAAAATCTTTCAATAAACATGTAGATGATAGTTGATGCATGGCTAATTAAGAAAGAAATGTTGCAATAGCCTACAAATTTGTATATTGCTTATTCAAGTAGTATATTGTTTATTCATTTTCAGTCAGGCAGTTGGGTTTCTATAAGTTGATTGGGGGATTTTTCATTTTTCATAGGGCCAATCTGAAAGGAAATGTGTTAATGGAAACAAGAAGGCAGTATTTGGACACAAACCATTTATTTGCTTTACCAAGCAAATTAAGCTGAACCGCTTGTTTTGTTCTGTTTTTTTTTTTTAAAACAATCCGATATCCTTAACATCAGTTAATTACTTCATATTAGTGATTAACCACATTTTCTGGTAATTTTAAAAAATATATATTTCTAACCAATATTTTCATTAGTTTTTCATAGTTTTCATTTAACCAAAAACTTATTCGGTAATTAAATGTGGGAAAATGGGTATTTGAACTAATGAAATTAATTTTTTTTCTGTCAAACATTTTCATTTGACGAAATTTCAGGGCATCATATCTTCATATGGGGTGTAATAATTTTTATAATTATTATTATTTTTTAAATTGCAAGTCACCATGAATAATGTGGAGGATGGATCTGTTTTTGTATTTTTTTTGCCATTTGATAACCCTGAAGGCTCGTATTAGTTAGGCTCGTATTAGCCTTCTCCCAGGACCCTATTGAAAGAGATTTTGAGAACCACCGCTTGTGCAAGTATGCAGCGTGGATGTATATCTGTGAGACTGTGTATGAGCGCATGCATGTCGAGGTCTCACTGTGTGTGAAATACAGGCAGCAATATGTGAATGTGTGTTAAATGTGGAACACAGTGTTGAGAAGATGCACATCAATGTCAGTTGGGCACCCAGGGCTTTTGTTGAGGGGCACTGGATGCCATGGGCACATGGTCACGTCATGGCTTGAGATAAGAATGGTTTCCTGAAGGGTTAGGTGTAGCTCGAAGGCCCAATGAGAGACTGTGAATTGAAGGAAATGACTGAAGACAACTGTCCTCTGTGTGTGGATGTTTTTTTTGTTATAGTTCTGTCTTAGGACGCTCTGAATTAAACACATTTGTTAATGGACAAATAAACAAGTCACAGACAGACTTCTCGTCTCAGGTGTTTCAATGACAGCCGTGTTGTTTGGAGTGTCTTCACATATCCTGTAGTACAAACACACATACTTCTGTGTTGTACTGAATGTAAGATTGATTGAACTGCTTTCACCCCTTTGGTCTCCCGCTTCCATTCACATCCGTTTGATCTTCTCGTCTCTCTGTTCTCTCTCGTCAATCCATCAGAATGTTTGTCCTTGTAAATTCCTACATTATGAGTTCATCCGTCACAGCTGGAGGCAAAACGGCTCAAACTGCTTCATGCAGTGAGTGGAGTGCTATTTGATCACAACTGGACAGATTAGTAGGAAAACATTTTAGGTGACAGCTTTAAATTGAAATTTGTACCGTGTTTACCATGAAGGATGTGTTTGAATATGTTGACCTCTTTGGGAAATGGTTATTTTTGTCTCCTGTGTGATTTGTGATTCAGTGATGTGATCCATGCCCACACTTGTGTGTTGGTGTTTCTCGTTCTTGACTGAATTAGGTAGTTATGTGGACACTGTGTTTCTTTTGAAGGTGGTAATAAGTGAAAGGATGACTGTTGCCCCTTGACAGACTGGTAATAACTCCACTCACCTATAGAGGGCGCTCTTTAACTGCACATACAGCCTTTAATTGTCATTCAGACCTCAGTCACTGAGTTCATGCCTTCAGAATAATATACTTATGTACAAACATATAACATAAGAGCAGAGGTCAATAATAAAGATAACATTTGAGTTATTTGGATGCAACATTTTGTGTCTGAAACAACATTCCTTTTCAGTTAATGTAATGCCTCGATCATTTTGCTCCATTTTGTTGTATAGTGCCTACGTTTAAGATCCAGTCCCATCTCACTCTACATTTTTGTTTTTGAACATCTTGTTTTGCTATATACATTGTAAATGGGTTGTAAATTATTATTCTTATAATTTGTCAATCCATCTTTTTTATTTTTCTTATTGTATCAATGGATACAGCATTTATTTTTAGTTTCATAATGTGTAGAACCACATTTTTAAACATTAAAGTGATAGCCTATACATAATTTTTTAAAGTCTTAAAAATGTTATCCAAAACTGTATTTATTTGATTTTAAAATACAGTATTTTAATACACTTAAAAATTCAGATTTTTTTTCCTGTGATGGCAAATCTGAATTTTCAGCAGTTATTACTCCAGTTAGTTTCACATGATAGTTTAGAATTCAGTCTAATATTCTGATTTGCTGCTTAAGAAACATTTCTTCTTCTTATTATTATTATTATGGAAAACAGTTATGCTGTTTAATATTTTTGTGAAAACAGTGATCCTTCTTTCAGATTCTTTGATTAATAGAAAACCCAAAATGTTAAACAGTTGTGTGTTAATTTAAACATGTATTATATAAACAAATGGATTTGTTAATATTTAAATATATATTTTTCGAAACAGTGATGTAAATATATTTAAACTTAATTTTAACATGTGATTTAGATGTCGTAGTTTAAGATTTATCATCACATTCTGACTGGAGCTCAATGTTAATTCAACATTTTTCTTTTAAAATCATTGTTACCATACTGCAGTGTAATTATTTCTCTTAATTTATTTTTTGTCAATTTTGTCAGTAATATTGTTGGAGAACTTAACACTGGATGTGCAGCCCTCATTGCTCTGCAACGTGTACAGGCCTGAACTGTCACGTAACACGCTGGGTCACGAGGCCTGTCTCCTGCGGGCCAGCTTAAATCCTTGCATATGAAGTCTTCTTTAATATTAATGCCTGCTGATTAAACTGTCCAGAAATTATAATGAACCTGACAGAAAGTATCAAGTTTTTGCTGCTCTTTAAAGTCTAATGTTAACACTCTTAAATGCCATAAAACAGCTAAATATAGAGGTTTCAAGGGACACTCTGCAAATGAGGCCAATTCAGCTGATACGCAGTTTGCCGGTAGTAAACATTTACTGTGATGGGCGTAGTTTGAAGATTAATACAGTCAGTGTAGTAATTCTTGTGTAGTGGGTCAGTGAGCTATACTTTTATATCTTGTTTTAGGCCTTCTTTATAGCTGCCTGATGGGCCTGTGGATGAGATCTCACTAATAGATACATGGTGTAATTTGTTAGCAGTGTAAATCAATGCAAGTTGGAGCGCCAACAAGAGAATAAATCAGGTGATCATGGACAAGCACTAATAAGCCATTTCACTCTTAACAAATGACCCTGCGTAGTATCTGTCTCTTTAAGTGTGCAGAGAACTTAAATGGAAGTGTGCGAAAGCAAGATAGAAATAAAGAGGATGAAATGCAATATTATCATAATGATATACATTTGTTTTACAGATAACAGGCTTGAAGACCTACAGTTTCCCTGCTCAAACCAGCTTAGCTGGTCTCCCAACCTGTTTGAGCTGATCTGGTTTGCTGATTTTAGATGGGTTTTGAGCTCTTGTCATACAGGGAAAGCAGCTGAACACCAGGGCTGCGTCAGCCCCGACAAAACTGTGCAAAACGTTTATTAAATGGAAACGGTGGTGCGTTGAACACCCTGTTCTGATGACGCAAGTGTTGCAACTATGGCAGCTCAGAAGGCCATTCTTTGTGTTCTTTTTGAAGAATTTTCGAAGCCTGATGAAATCGGTATAAATACGTGTTTAATACTGCATAATATGCTCGATGTTACGGTCACTGCCCTTGCCCTCCAGAATAAAAGAGAACATCCCAATCGAGTGAAGGGATTTGTGGAAACTGTGGTTCCTAATTATTGTGATCCAACATTTGCCTCGCATTTCAGGATGAAAAGACAAACATTTCAGGTGAAGGATAATCCACTTCTTACCTCCGAGACTGTGTAATAATCTATATGATCTTATTGTTTTTATTGTGATTACTAGGCTTATCATTATTGCTGATCACTGTTGTTGTGCTATGATATTGTAATATTTACCATTATATAATCAGAGGAGCATAGAAATGTTTATGAAAGTGTCACTCCACAATACAATAGCATTATATATAAATATGTATAGTATTTTTATGTTACATTAATCAGTGTTTAGCAGTGTTTAGCATGGGTTCCAGACTGGGGTTTTCACAGCAGTGCCATAGAAGAACTGTTTTTTTTTTTGTTCCCCAAAGAATCTTTCAGTTCTCAGAAAATATATTTTCTTAGTGTAAAAATCTGAAGAACCGTTTTCCTCTATAAAGAACCTTTTTTTGGAATGGAAAGGTTTAGTGGATGTTAGAGGTTCTTCATGGAACCATTGATGCCTATAAAAACCTTTTATTTTTAAGAGTGTAGATGTTTCTCCTGAGAACAGACTCTAGTATCTTCACACATGGGCTCTGCAGTTAAAAGTCATTTCAGTTATTTAAAAATAAACTCAAACATTTCAGATCATCTGAGTTGTGCTAGTATAAAGAAATACTGTTTATTAGTTAATATGTCATTATTAAATGAAATTAAAGGATTAAATCCATCATAGATTGTGATTATGAATGAAAATGATGAAAGATTCACACATGCACAGAAAAACTGCAGAAACGTCTGTCCACACATTAAGTGTCTTTTATCCTTAGAGCAGTAGTTTGATGAGCATGCTCGGCTCAGATCAGACCAGCCCCAGCGGGCAGCGGCATGTATTTGGATATTATATAGAAATCACCCATGTGAGGCCTTAAGCTATCCAAAGCTCTGTCCATTCAAAGCAATATTCAACAGCAGCCTAATCCCATTACTGGAGCTCACCCAGGGGCCATATCAGTCTCTCTCTTTATCTCTCTCACCTTCTCTTTTTCTTTCTTTCTTTTAGAGATAAATGAGCCATGCATTTAGGGTTGAAAAAGACAGTATATGTATAGTCTGGTATCATACACTGTGTTTACTATTATGTTCAATGGAAAAGTTAATTCAAGTGCATTTCTGCAGGATTTATTTTATGTTGTGTTAGGAATAGATCACCCAAAAATAAAAATGCATTTAATTTATTCATCCTCTAAACCTGTACAACTTTATTCTGTGACACTAAACATTCAGCATTTCTTTGTATTTTCCAAACAATTATGGTTCACCAGATCGGTCAGAGGTCCCGTGTTTAGTATTATTTATATACTTTTATCATATTTATTTACATTTTTAATTGACTTTTTTCAGTATTTTCAGTTTTTATGTATACTTTATTATTTGTATTTATTGTAGTTAATTTTTTTTCTGTTATTTTTAATTTATATTTAACTATTTTTTGTTGTTTATTTTAAAGTACTTCGACTTATTTCAGTTTCTTGACAAAGCATAATTTATTATTTAAGCTTATGTTTTTATTTTAATATTTAATGAAATTTGTTTTTAATATTTTTAGTTTTATATTTAATTTTTTAGATTACATTTAGTTTCATATATTATTTTAGTACAAGTGATTCTTCTAGGAAGAGCATTCCCCTCACAAATCTATGACTTTAAAAGTATTTCAATGTAATGCAAAGGTCGTATGTATATATGAAAAAATAGCATGTAATTTCATTTTTATATTTCTATAGGAGGCTATACTTATTATGGATTATAAATTTTTTATAGATTTGCATTTTTACATTATTTTCATAACCGTTAATCTATCATACTACATGACTTTAAAATATAGTGCACCTGCCTTTTGTATTGCTTTTTTGGCCATTTTTTTAGCTTGACCGTTAGAAAGTATTTGTGAAAATTAGAAAGTATTTGTGAAAATTCTTCAAAATTCTCCTTTTGTGTTTCCACATGAAAAATAGCATTATTCGACATATTGTTGAGTAGATAATAATGACAGAATTTCCTTTTTTGGACGAGCTGCTCCTTTAACTGCAGACCTGAGACCAGCGGCAATGTCAAGGACATTGGAGTGAAGGTCAGTGTTTATACGGCTGTATACTGACGGTGCATCAGTTTTAAAGGCCATGCTCTGATATCTCAGAGCCGAGCTGAGTTATGTGGGACATGAGCGTGTATGCTTTTCCCTCCTCCCTGTGCCTGCCACATCTCTATTCCCATTTCATGATTTATTCTGCTGGAAAGGTCATCATAACTGCGCAAGACCAGCCTTCATCTGCTCAATGCATAATCCTATTTATTTGCAACATACATGGTCTTTATCCAGTGTTTGGAGTCGCCTCGTTCTAATCAGAGAGATCACCTGTGTGTGCGTTCATACCGAAATATTATTTTTGTTATTTTTTGGCTTTTGCATGAATGTTTGTGCATATACTAGGTTTGCTTGTGATTGTGTGTGACCCTTAATATGTTTACCTTGACTGCTTACATCTATTCATTGTTTGTCATTAGTTTACTTTTCTATTTAGACCCATATGAGGTGTCTTGGTGACGTGTGTGCTTATGTATTTACACCTCCTTTCTGCATCAGTGTGTGTCCATGTGTTATGTGCATTCTCTCTGAGGGTTGAGAGAGGCTGTAATCAGCTCCGTTTCCCACACGAACATCAATAACGCTGTATGTCTGGTCCTGCGTGAGCCGGCCTGTTGTTTAGCTCTCTGTCCTGATGAAAGACTGAGATTAAAACTAGTTCAGGCTGCCCACATGATCTGCTGCCCTTCTCAGGATTTCAAAGCTTATGAATCATGATCCAAACTCAAATGAATCCTGGTGAACTGAACCCTTGACCTCTTCAGAGATAACACAGAATAAAGACAAAAACAACAACAAAATCATCAAGCTCAAGCCTTATAGGATGTTAGCGTTAATAATAAAAAGCAAGTTGAAAATATATGGTGGATAACAAAAAGAAAGTTCTGGATTATTTTATTTTATTTTTTAAGCTTTAATAATAATTAGAATATTTAAATAATTCTAATTATTTGATCATAAATTAATTTTAAATATTAATGATAAAATATGAAATATTTAAATATTTAAAATATAAATTTTAACTAATATTAATTTAATACAACAAATACTACGATCTGTGTTTTTTCTACATTACTGGACTGAGAATATGAGTTGAATGTGATTTAATTTTTATGAAAATTATAATATAATTCATAATAAAAATATGGTAGCAGTAGCTTTCTCTTTGTATTTTACTAGGATCTATGGGCTAAAATAGACACTTAAATTACTTAGAATTTACATTGAGTCCTACAATACTCTTCCACAATGATTATATATAAATATATATATATTAGTGCTGTCAAAAGATTAATCACATCCAAAATATAGGTTTTTGTTTACACAATGAGTGTGATTTAAGAAAAATATTTTATGTCTATATATTAAATATATTTATATAGAATATAAAATATGATAATATAAAAATATAAATGTATATACATGTAAATGCGATTAATTGTTTAATATATATATATTAGGGGTGACCCCGAATAGTCGACGATTTGATGCTTCGATATGAGGAGCCTGATTCGACTCCCAATCGCACAGTCGAATATTCGCGGGGTGTTATGATCATGCCATTTTGGCTAAATGGGGGTGCTCAAATCTTTGATTTCACATAAAACTACCAGTTTTCTCCCAATAAGTTAATATACAGCTTATTAAAATAATGCTGTAAATAAGAATCTGAAAAGAAAGAAGCTTCAATAAATATTTTAAGGTGTGTAAATAAATCCAACCACCCCTATAGATTTAAATTTAACTTTCCATAATCTGTGACCGACAGAGGATCTTGGCGGCAGGGATTTAAATCTTTAACAAGACTCAAATTGACACATGCATGTGAAAGACTGATTTTTTTCGATCAGGTAGGGTACAATTCAAAACATTTCAGCTGGTTTATGTGTATATCGTGTATATATTATTTATCTGGTATAAGATGCATTTGAGTTAAGGTCGCACACTGAGTCCGAAATTTTCGCAAGTTAAAAAATAAATACGACCTCACGTTGTGTCTATCACGTTTGCACACTGCCTCCGAAACTTTTGTCCGTCAAAAAAAAATTCGGATCAGGTTCGATTTTCTGCGTTTTCGCATCTGTTGCATGCATTTTGATAGGAAAGGACGGAGAATACGAAAAAACGGAAAAACGCATGCGAAAATTTCAGACTCAGTGTGCAATGGCCTTTACTCTGCAGTAGGGGTGTCGCAATATACCGGTATTGACGATAACAGTGATATTCAAATCATGAAATATCGGGTGTGACGATATACTGGTATTTGCGATAACCATGATATTTCAAATGAACAGGACACTTAAGAGAACATGACACACAAATAGCCTACTCCAGCGCCAGTACCTGGTTGAGCTCCCAGGTGGCAGATGTGCGCCTTAACACTGACACCTGTCAAACAAGAACGCGCCAAATAACTTATACCGACGCGCTACTCTGAGAAGAACCATGTTCAATACTATACAGACAGTAAGTTGTCATTATTTTACTAGTCATGAAATGGGAAATGTTACATTAACCAGTTAACAGCGGTTTCCTGTGTTCATATATTTAAATAAAGGTGTGATTCTTTTAATAAGTACAGCGTTTTCTTTACTCGTCTAAATTTTGTATTTGTATTTGCAATCAAGTCATGGCTAATAACTTACATGTGCGTAGCACTTGATTTCTTTGTTCAAATCTTTTTTTACACGATTAAAACCAATCTAGAAATACTGAGCGACCACATTGCTACATTAAACTCTGTAAAATGTTATTTTTCTGTAAAAATGTTTTTTACAGCCTCATTTTTTTATGCCTCATCTGTGGTCGTTCTAGAGATGCACATTAATACTGAATTAGAAGCGTTAACTGCATGACTTCATTGGCGCCAGTGCAACTATAGGTTAACTTACACAAGTTAACAGGTTAAAGTATCAGTTTTGATGTTAATATTTATTCATCATACTGTAGAACTTGACAATATTTTCTCTGTTGTTATTTCATAGGGAGCTTCAAAGAAGACAAAGAAAGCCAGCGTCTCAGGTCAGCTGTGACCTGAAGAAGAAGTGAAAATGCATGTGCCCTGTGTTTATCAGTATCCTTATGTTCATTGGGTAAAAAGAAAAACTAAATAAACAAAGTAGAAATTTATTTGGCTGATTCCTTAAGGTTTCTATAGATATCGCGATATATCGATATTGTGAATTCTTTTCGCCACGATAACCGTGGTGTGAAAAATCTAATATCGTGATATCCCTACTCTGCAGTAAAGCGCTTCATTGTAGTATAGGGTGAAATCTCTTCAGCGCGTGCAGGGCAAACAACAATGAATGCAGCATATTAATAACTGTGACTGGGACTGTCATATACATTATAACGAGAACACTATTATAATAAAACGCTGTGAAGTTTTAGAGTTTAGCTGCTGTGTTTCTGCACGTTGTTGCGTGAAGAACACGTCCACAAAAGGAGTTCATTCAGAGCCGCGCAGACACATTCACTTCTGCATTCGGGGATTTTGTGCAGATAGCCTATAAGTCGTATAATGTTATGTTGTATAAATAATGAAGCATATTCTATATGAGATAAATGATGAGTTAAATCCCATTGATTAAAAACCTGCTATTAAATGCTTCATTCTACTGGTCATCTTCAGCGCCCGCAGCTCAAAACAGAAATGAAAAAAATGTTGTGAATTCTTAGAGTTTGACTGACATTTAATATTAACTATCTTTTAATCAAAACATAAAACATTATTTACCCCGTTTGTATCTGTGAGTCGTCTATTACACATTTTCCCTGTTTGTTAACTTCAGTAATTATGACTGTGTCTGATTTGACTCTTGGTAATGTATTTTGACCACGCCCCCAAACATATGATTCGACTATCAGTCAAATATCGACAAGATTAAAAAATTCCGATTCGACTATGAAAATCCTTAGTCGGGGACACCCCTATATATATAATATATATATATTAGGGGTGTAACGATACGCGTATTCGTATTGAACCGTTCATATGAGGCTTTCGGTTCGGTACACATACAAACCGAACGATTCCTTGGACTAATCCTATTACGTTTGGAAAATAAAAGAGCTTAAAGTGTGTGAAATATAATGTTCTCATTGCTCAACAAGGCAGCCCAAACGACGTAACAGGCAATGTGCTCTCTGCCCAGTGATAACCTGCTCTTGCTGGGGTGCGTCGAACAGAGCATGTGAGCGAAGCCGCTCTCCACTCAGTCGCTCACGGCCAAAGCAAACGCTCCGCTTATGTTCCGCTCACGCTCACCGGTAAACCAAATCCTGCTCAGATCACGCTCTGACATAACATTTCTCTGGTAGGCCTAATTGTGTCCCCCCCCCCCCCCATTTATAATGAAATTCGTAATGGTTATGTTTCAAGGTGACGTTCAGCTTGCAATTTTTCAAATTAATTTTATTAATTTAAAAACGTGTCTTGTTTTTGAAGCCACTTGGCAAACCGTCCTAAAAAATTAAATAACTGAAAAAGTAGGCTATATTTGATTTTCATTAGGCCTACTTTATTTCCATGAAAACACAACTTCAGTTATTGTGCAACAGAACATTCAAAACACGCACACAAGATTAAATAAATGCACATAGAATTTCACAAAATACACCTTGCTTATCAGGCCCATGAAAAGCACACACAAGATGAAATGCACCTAAATAATTATTTAGTGGCGTTAATAAAAGAAACCAATTGCCCCCCCCCCCCCCATACGGAAAACATACCGAACCGTGACACCACTGTGCCGTACCGAACCGAACCGTGAATTTTGTGAACCGTTTCACCCCTGATATATATATATATACTGTATATATACAGGTGCTGGTCATATAATTAGAATATCATCAAAAAGTTGATTTATTTCACTAATTCCATTCAAAAAGTGAAACTTGTATAATGTATACATTCACTCCACACAGACTGATATATTTCAAGTGTTTATTTCTTTTAATTTTGATGATTATAACTGACAACTAATGAAAACCCCAAATTCAGTATCTCAGAAAATTAGAATATTACTTAAGACCAATACAAAGAAAGGATTTTTAGAAATCTTGGCCAACTGAAAAGTATGAACATGAAAAGTATGAGCATGTACAGCACTCAATACTTAGTTGGGGCTCCTTTTGCCTGAATTACTGCAGAAATGTGGCGTGGCATGGAGTCGATCAGTCTGTGGCACTGCTCAGGTGTTATGAGAGCCCAGGTTGCTCTGATAGTGGCCTTCAGCTCTTCTGCATTGTTGGTCTGGCATATCGCATCTTCCTCTTCACAATACCCCATAGATTTTCTATGGGGTTAAGGTCAGGCGAGTTTGCTGGCCAATTAAGAACAGGGATACCATGGTCCTTAAACCAGGTACTGGTAGCTTTGGCACTGTGTGCAGGTGCCAAGTTCTGTTGGAAAATGAAATCTGCATCTCCATAAAGTTGGTCAGCAGCAGGAAGCATGAAGTGCTCTAAAACTTCCTGGTATACGGCTGTGTTGACCTTGGACCTCAGAAAACACAGTGGACCAACACCAGCAGATGACATGGCACCCCAAACCATCACTGACTGTGGAAACTTTGGTTCAACGTGGATTCTGTGCCTCTCCTCTCTTCCTCCAGACTCTGGGACCCTGATTTCCAAAGGAAATGCAAAATTTACTTTCATCAGAGAACATAACTTTGGACCACTCAGCAGCAGTCCAGTCCTTTTTGTCTTTAGCCCATGCGAGATGCTTCTGACGCTGTCTGTTGTTCAAGAGTGGCTTGACACAAGGAATGCGACAGCTGAAACCCATGTCTTGCATACGTCTGTGCGTAGTGGTTCTTGAAGCACTGACTCCAGCTGCAGTCCACTCTTTGTGAATCTCCCCCACATTTTTGAATGGGTTTTGTTTCACAATCCTCTCCAGGGTGCGGTTATCCCTATTGCTTGTACACTTTTTTTTCTACCACATCTTTTCCTTCCCTTCGCCTCTCTATTAATGTGCTTGGACACAGAGCTCTGTGAACAGCCAGCCTCTTTTGCAATGACCTTGAGTGTGTCTTGCCCTCCTTGTAGTGTGGCAAGGTGTCAATGGTCGTCTTTTGGACAACTGTCAAGTCAGCAGTCTTCCCCATGATTGTGTCAAAAGCCTACAGAACTACACTGAGAGACCATTTAAAGGCCTTTGCAGGTGTTTTGAGTTAATTAGCTGATTAGAGTGTGGCATCAGGTGTCTTCAATATTGAACCTTTTCACAATATTCTAATTTTCTGAGATACTGAATTTGGGGTTTTCATTAGTTGTCACTAATAATATCAAAATTTAAATAAATAAACACTTGAAATATATCAGTCTGTGTGGAATGAATGTATACATTATACAAGTTTCACTTTTTGAATGGAATTAGTGAAATAAATCAACTTTTTGATGATATTCTAATTATATGACCAGCACCTGTATATATATATATATATATATATATATATATATATAACCTGTGTATGTATGTGTAGAAGTCTGTTATTGCAGTAAATAACGATTTTGTTAAAAGAGTTCAAAGTGGCCTGTGCAGCTTCCTGTGTGAGCGTGAGAGCCTCTTCATGAAGGATGTAATCCCTCCCCTCCCATAATATTCATGTTTTTGAAAAGACTTTGAAAGTCCAGTTTCAAAAGTTTCACATATTGTCCTTTTTTTTCTCTTCTCAGGGGGCAACAAGAATGAGGTCTTTTACGCTCCCACCATGGCGTCTGCCACTATGATACCTGCTCTCTGTGTGTAAACTCCATTAATGCTGTATGCCCATCTCTCACTGTCATCACCGTCTCACACACACACAATCACAAGCACTTCGAGTCACTACGAAAGTCTGCTCCTGTGGTGTCCATCACAAAGTCTGTGGGTTCCATCACCACCTCAATCAAGCAGAAGAAAAGAAAACCTCCACAGTACGAGTTAACACTCCCACAAGTTCACGCACATATGCGCTACACACAGGTCTGTGCTCACACTATCTCAGTGACTTCATCGAGTCTGATCAACCAGCAGAAAAATCAAAGAACTCCCACACATCTGGTTTCAACAAACAACTCGCCTCCCTTCCTCCACAACACTTTTTAATGGAAAATACCTCCACTGAGTGGTAAAATTGCATTTATGTAGATGCTATTGGCTTGTATGCGGAAACAGTAGTACTGAGTACAATGCTAATGTCTCTGTGGAGGCAGAAGATGAGAGAGGATTTGATAATCCGGGGCTTCCATGGAATCACATGGAAGGTCTGAATGTTCACACAGATTGCCGGAAATCTGAGCATGTGGTCCTGGCAAATAAATGTGGTTATGTATCCTGTTATTAACATTTATATATTAACTTTTTGTCTGTTGTAGACTGGAGACAAGAGATCTTGTAGGAAATGTTGGGGAAACCAGGAAATGACCCAAACATAATTAGAATACAAGTGTCACTGCATGACATATCAGAACAGGTGCGATACCCACAAAGCCTACAACATTATTTGTGAATGTTTTCAGCTACTAATAAGAGTGTTTATGTAGGACCCATTCTTGTGTTCCAAAGCTGCTAGATAGAATGCAACATAAGAAATGTTTTGAGATCCATTGTTGAGCTTTTAATTAGACATGTCTTAAAAACTCGGTGCTCATGGGTCAAAGATTTCCATCTAGCATGTTTTTTTGAAAGTAAAAAAAAATTATGGAAAAACAGATGCAAGGACACTTTGTGAATGGTCCATAAAAGAGTGGGACTCATTCTCTAGCTGTGCGCACACTTGAATTTGTTATAGTTTAAGCAAAAAGTTCTTGGAATTTGGACAGAAAGACAAAGTTACTAAAAAGTTACTACAAAATGAATAGCTGTAATGAGGAAAAGAATTACATCCCATGAAGCGTTGCAAATGAGAGTCAAATGAAAAATGACTGTTAAATGCAAAACTACTGATTTAAAGGGATACTTCACCCAAAAATAAAAAAAATACCTCATTATTTACTCACCCTCAAGCCATTCTAAGTTTATATGACTTTCTTCTTTCAGACGAATACAATCATTAATTGTAGGAGTTATATTAAATGTTGTACGTCATCCTCTGGAACGCCACTCTCTTGTGAACGCACGTATGACAGTTAGCAAAAGCTAGAGATTACAGTTTATAAAGTTTTAAATATGGATATTTTTCTTATACAAACGCATTGCTTCGTTTCAGAAGGCCTTTATTAACCCCCCCTGGTCTGTTCGTGGGGGTCTGTGTTCCGGGTAGCCAATCTGTGCGTGATTGCAAACTTTTGCTTTTGGGGGGGGGGGGGGGGGGATTCTGCTGCTTTTTTTTTGCAGAATCATGGGTGATGTAGATTTTCACCTGGAATTCTGCGATTATTAAAAAAAAAAATAATAATAATTCTCCCGTAGAGAAAATGATTGGGATTTTCTATTTCTATTTTCTGTTCAGCTAACATAGAGAACTCTTCTGATTGGCTATTTTTTGTGATTGGATCAGGCCACACCCGTTTTTTTCTTTCAGGCTGCTGGAATTTTGTCATGTCATACCTGGTTGAAAAGCCCTCATTCTTGTAGCCCCCTTGAGAAGAAAAACAGACAAAAATATGTGGATTTTGTCTCATTATGCCTGGTTAGGGCACAGTGAAAGAGTTTGGCCCTTCCATCTTTTTTAACTTTAAATTCCACAGATTTGTTTTTCCTCCCAAACAACAGAGAAAATGAGCAGGGGGCAGATTTCACATGGGCTTGATGAGTAACGGTTTGATTTTGGATGACGGTGAAGGGAAAAGAAATGACAAATACTTTATTTGTTTTTCATTGTGCACTCCTACACTAATGTGAAACAACCCATGTCCTTTATAATTTTTTCCCTTTCATTATTTCTGAAAATACTTGAACTCTATTTTTAAGATACACAATGGGAAAACTAACCTAAACCAAGAATAGAAACGTTCCTCTTGTGGATAAAAGACTGTTTCCATGACCGTCGCCCTTTCTGGATACAAATTCTCCCAGGGGTTTAGGACTACTACGCTGTTCGATGCAATCAGACAAAGGGAGGGTGGAAAAATGTTTTAATCATCACCTTCCAATCATACAGTCTGAACAATAGCACCTGTCCCCACAGCTGCGAAAGGACAGGGAAGACATGTCCACCCTCATGTTGGCGAATTATTCTACAAAGCCCAAATTGTGTCTGCGGCAGATGAGACAAAGAGAATTCCGCATCCCGTCCCCCTGCGAGACACTTGCATTCATCAAGCTGACCTGGTTGCCACAGAGCCGCGGCTCTCAGTATCCCCCTGTTCCTCTCCCGGTCTCATCTGTTCATCACGCATCCTGTTATTTATTTCATCCCCCTCTCGCGCTTCACTCAGCTCGTATTATTACTAATGATAATGGCGTCACGAGGCCAGACACTTCATTGTTCTCCACTCTCTCCTCCTGCACCGGCGTGCGTTTATCTTTTCTCTGTGCTCGTTTGTTCTTGCTTTCTGTCTCGTTGTTTGTCGGCGCTAATGGAGATAAGGAGACTGATTGTCCCGCTTTCATGTGCAGAGGGGAGAGACGGGCAGATCAACATGGCACTAATTGTTTTCCACCCTCTCCTGTCAACTACGTCAGGTACGCATTCATCATTAAGGTGTATCAGTTGGGGGGAAAGATGACTTTGTCAGATGAGCTCCCCCATCGCTTCATCCGTCAGACCGCGGGGGCTGAACACGCCCACGTACCTGAGACTCTCATCAAGCGTCCTGTTCCCGGCCTCCACCCACCAGCACCAATCACGGTCTGGCTGGGTGGGACATCGCCTTGGCAACTGACTGTCTGGCCTAACATCTTATCTCTTTATTTCCTTTTTAACATTAACTCAAAAAAGTTATAAAGCAGAGCGGGTTTATATGGGTTTGGTTGAGGTTTGTGCTTATGACCTAGTATGAAGCAATTCGATTTTGGTCAATTAGAACAGTTCACTTAGTGAACATTGTGATTTTCATATTTCACATTTCCATTCAAAGATTTGGTGTCGATAAAATTGAATGTTAATGCTCACACTTATGCTCACCAAGGCTACATTTATTTGATTACAGTAAAAACAGTAAAACTGTGAAGTGTAAAATAGCTTTTTTCTCTTTTAATATCTTTTGAAAAATGTATTCTTTATTAATTAATTAATTTATTCTTGTGATGGCAAAACTGAATTTTCAGTTTCATTACTTCAGTTTTCAGTGTCACATGATCCTTCAGAAATAATTATAATATGCTGATGAAACATTTCTTTTTATTATCAATATTGAAAAAAGTTGTAATATTTAATATTTTCTGGATTCTTTGATTAAATAGATAAGTTCAGAAGAGCAGCATTTATTTGAAATGGAAATGTTTTGCATCTTTTAACGTAAATATTTTTTACTGTATTTTCTCATCAATTTTATGCATTTTTGCAATATAAAAGTATTAATTTCTTTAAAAAAAAAAAACTTACTGACCCTGACCCTAAGCTTTTGAACAGCATGTATATACATCTTTTCATTTATCATATTACTCATATATTATTTAATTTAGCTTTATATATTTCATTTCATCATATTCAATAATTTTTAGTCAATTTTACTATAGTTTTTGTCAAATAAAAACATTTTGTGATAAAAGAGTGCAAAATTAACCCAAATATTAACTCATTTTCTGTATTAATATATTTATTAATTTAATCACATTTAGAGAAAACACAATTAATCGGTGCAGCCGATCTGATCTTGTGAGTTCAAATCTGTATGTTTGTCTAATTTAATTTTCCATGCCTCTAAATTAATTATTGCAGCTTTTTATGGAGTGAACATCCGAGAAATTGCATTACATATGATGAAGTATGGTAGTATCCCTTGGGAAGCTTGTCAGTAGATTGTATAGATTCATTCATTTGCAGGCCTGGTTTTCAGTAGGGCCCTTTGCAATGAGAGGGTAGCATAGGAGATATATGTTCTCGTTTAATTAACCCACTGCTTTATGCAAATGAACTGACCAAGCTTGAGTGGTGAGGAAACTGCAGAAACCATTGATGAATGAATTGGAGAAACTGGTCAACATTTTCTCTTGATTAGTTATTGTTGAAATGGCTCTTATATTAGCATGCAAATTAACAAAGAACTACAACAAAACACAATAGTGGTTTATTGCACTAATAGCAGCTCAGATTTGTGAATCCATAATGAGCCTAATTTGCATAGAAAGCACGCTTTTTGTGTTAAAAATGTAATTTACTGAATTTAAATATGGTGGAGCACTATTTCAACTCATTTAGCACCTGGTTAAACTGGATTGTGGGTAGTTAGTGATTGTGACCGTGTAGTATAACTGTTTCATCTTTTCATTTATCTGTTTCTCTTCCTGTTTTTCTTCTCTCCACATTAGGCTAGTCCTTGCTATGACCTTGGTTTAATTGTGATGAGATAGATTTATGCCCTGCTCTCAGCGACATAGCGATCATGTCGTAAATTACCTCGGTAGCCCCTCAGCACCGATTCAGCTGCAACAACTCGGTGAGCAGACACAGCTTATTCCTTCACAGTCATTTTGATACCTTTATTCGTCTGCTCTCTTATTACCATTTAAGCCACTCCCCCGCCAGCCCAACCACCCCCACCTATGCCACATTGCTCCCTGCAATCACCTGCTTGTCTTTGAAGACTCCTTCCTATGAGGTCTCTGCAGGGCTGTGTCAGCGTTATGGGGATCCGAGTGTAAGACAGCAGGGATTTTAACCTGTTGTTGGTGCTGCGTTGCATCAGAAACAAAAGGCTAAAGCTAAGGAGGCCTTAAAGGGAAAGTTCACCCATTTCAGTCATAATTTTTTATCATCATGTAATGAAATTTTTTCTACAAATGAGAAATTTCATGCTGCTCGTTTCTATGTGACAGTTTAAAGTGACCACATCTTTTGAGCTACAAAAAGCACCATAACACTGGTCCATATACAATGCTGCAGTATTATTATACTGTATATCTCAGTGTATTTGTCACGCTAAGACTTGAGAAGACTAAAGATGTATCACATGTTGAATTGACTTTCCATGATGCTTTTCTTTTTCTTTTTTGTAGCTTGTGGTAGAACTGTTGTTATACTGTATGAAATGAGTTGCATTAAAATATTTAAAATTAGCCTTTTGTTCAATAAATAATAACACTTTGCAGGTTTGAAATGACAAAGACTTTGTAAAGTGAAAATATCAGTAAGAATGTGTTAAACTACAATGATATATGGCATCATTTACCATCAATGTTTTTGAGTTTATATAAACATTTATTTATTATAACAATTAACATTTTATAATTAACAAATAATACAAATTTGTAAGTGTTTATGAATTTGTTGAGTTTATATAAGAATTATTACATATAAATAAATAATAATATTAAATATATACATCCAACTAAATTTGTTACAGTAATTTTCAGCTTTTTAGTAATTTGAAATGTTAATTATAAAGTAATTAACATTGTTGACATATAATTAACATTGTATAATAATATTAACAAATAATGAAAATTGGTGTTTATGATTTTTTTTGTGGTTTGTATAAGAATGTATTACATATAAATATATTAATATTACATTTAAATAATCAATATAAATCAAAATAAATTTATTACAGCAAGTTCCAGCTTGTTGCAATTGTTTTGTAATTGTAAATGTTTTAATTAGACAATGTTATACATTAGTAATAATATACTAGAACAAACATTGTAAAATAATAACATTAAAAATAATAAAATTAAAATAATCTTTTTAAAATGGTGTTAAAAATGCATCATCCTAATACGTATTTAATAAAAATATAAATGAGATATACAAAATATAAATACATTGCTAAGAATGAAAATTGAGCATTATTTTGTGGTGAGGCCTGTGAAATGTTACGCTACAGGCCCAATGATCCATCAAAAAAAAATCCTTATTCTAGGCTCTTTGTCTGGGTGAATACTGTTAGTGGATACTAAAACACTTCAGGTTTGCCGGTCTGGTTTGGCACATCAGATGAGTGCGTTCGTGACTGGCTCCCACATTTTCTAATAAGATCAACGTGAAGTATCTCGGTTAAAGGAGTGGCCTAGGCTAGCTCAGTGCTGCGTTTTTATTAACGTGTGCTAATGCCGACACACATGGGCCTGTGGCTCAATTTGCCAGCTGTAACAGATAATTATGTCCAAACAAATGCTCCCCATGGTGTGCAGATACCATCCATTTGCAATGTTCATTAAAATTCCTCCAACTGTGCCTCTATCTACCGGCAGCTCCTGAAAAGCTGGCCCACCTGAAAGCTAGAAAAACAGATAAACATGCAAGCAATTGGCTGAAAAGAGACTAACTACCTCTATATGTTGGAACCGGGATCTTGCTGGGGTGATGAAATTGAGGTAATGTATCGTTACTGTTGAAATTGCTGTGCAAGAGACACCAAGCTGACCTACAGATGACTCTTGGAAACCTCGGGGAACTGTTGTGAAAGGTGTGTGTATGTGACATGAAGTCATGAATTTGGTATGAGCTGGATGGCATTGTTTGGACCCAGACAGGGTTTGGACTGCTTCCTGGAGAGTGAGGTGTAAGGTTTTGGACTGCTAATGAGATGTTTAACTCTGGATGAATACAAATCAAATCTGCTTACCAGGAATTTTTGCTTTGTGTAATTGGAATGGTGATAGAAACCAGTGAAGTTTTCTTAACCACAAGAGCAAAAAAAAACCATTAGGTCAGACAGTGAAAGAAAAAGCTATCAGAGTGCAAGAAACAGGCAGACGGACAGGAAAGAGAGGTTTCCAGAGAGTCAGACTGGCACACATACTAGAAGATAAAGAAAGAGATATATAGAGAAGGAAATGGAAAACAAAGGCTGTGTTTTTTCACAATCAGCCCACCTTGGCACAGCTCAATATCAGACACAGCCCACATGCATCTCTTTATTGAGCTCCTGCCATAGAGATCCAGACATTCTTCTCTTTACCATGAACTGAAGACTCAGAGCCAGGAAAGGCTTTTCTTTTTACGACCTCACGTTTGCACACTGCCCCCGAAACTTTCGTCCATCAAAAAAAATTCGGATCAGGTTCAATGTTCTGCGTTTTCGCATCCGTAGCATGCATTTTGATTGGAAAGGATGGGGAATACGAAAAAAACGGAAAAACGCATGCGAACATTTTGGACTCAGTGTGCAATGACCTTAAGTCTTCGTTTAAAGGCAGTGGTGTATAAAGTACCTGAAAGCCATACTCAAGTAAAAGTACAGATACCTTACCAGAAAATGACTTTGGTAGAAGTTGAAGCCACCGTTTAAAATATTACTTGAGTAAAAGTCTTAAAGTATGTGATATTTATTGTACTTTTAGTGCATGCAATATCCAAATGACCAACTGAGCTGAACTGAAGCAAACTGCACTGAAATGAATCACTTTTAAACTAAACTCATTTATCACAATTACCTTGGGACCAGTTGTTTAAAAGTAACTGCAGGAAAATAGTTGAACTGAACAGGGGGAAAAAACTACAAACTGAACTAAGACTAAGGCCCTGTCCCAAATGGCACCCTAAACCCTCACGGTCTTCATCGTTGTTGCCACAGATTTGGAAGTGCATTTTTCTGTTCTAAAGAAGGGGGCGACCCAATACTTTTGGCAATATAGTGTATCATCCAGCTCTCTCTCTCTCTCACACACACTGCATACTACTGTATAATGACTCAAGGCTGTTTCTCTGTCCTGCACTGCAGAGACAGCATTAAGACTGACATGTCCAATAATCCTCAGCAGAAATCCTGAACTGTGGATGGTGCATAAACACACACACACACACACACACACACACACACACACACACACACACACACACACACACACACACACACACACACACACACACACAGAGAGAGAGAGATAGTGTAGTGATGTTAGCTCTTTAATGTGTATGTGTCAGTGTTGTGCAGTTAGCCCACTTGATCTGATTAAATATGCAATATTTATCATTACAAATGCCTCTTCAGTGATACCATTTGACCTTTAACTTCATGGAGGGATAGAGAGGAAAGACAAAGGGAAAAAGACTGATCTAATGAAGTAATAGAGAAACAGAAAAGAGCAGGGTGCTGCATGCATTTTTTTTAATGTTGCTTTTATCTTGCCTAACTTGTGGTGTTCCAATACATTTTTCTATCTTTATGTAGTAGATGTGTGAATTCAATTGTTTATATACATATACAGTAAGACATTTAGCCAGTAATGAGTGAATTAGACTCAGTGTCAGCAGTGTAGGAATGTGCCATATACAGTACAGCAGGTTTGTTCTGCTGCCGTTCTCTCATTTGAAGGGGTCTTGACGTATTCTCTTCATTGTTTGAGGTGGTCTTGCAGCATTAGATGCCTACTGTGCCTTTTCCATGTTCCTTCCCAGGCTCCAGAGAGGAAGTGTCAACCCTGAGATAGAGAGAGCAATGTCATGAGACCCGGCGTCAGTCCCACGGAATGATCTGGCTAATGTTGCGTGATGGGATTGTTCCATATTCATTGGAAAAATGCAGAATTGTTGTAAGGCGAGCACTTGCCTCCCTTCCCAAAGTCAAGCAGAGCGTGTCGTCAGCTGCATGTCGCTGGCATGTCTTCTTTCTCTTCTCCACCGCCCTTGCTTTCTTTTTTATTGTAGTTATTCTCTGTCAGGTTCAGTACCTCCCCCGTGGGCACGTGGATGATGTCACTCAAAGTCTGTTCAGATTCTTTTCTTTCGCTGCAGTTTCAGGTGGAGGCGTACATGTGTTCTAGGGACACGGTATCTGTTTTTTGTGTACAAGCTTTTTAGGTATTGCATAAACAAGTTACATGAAGTTGTAATAGTATTTCTAAGGAGAAACTGGTGATTTAAAAAGTATGTGGGAGTGATGTGAAAGACGTGGTTTGAAACTAATCCTGGATTAGGGATTCATTTTATTTATCAATGAAATCAATCAGATCTGACAATACTGTTATCTTGCAGATGACACCACCTGGCTCAAACCTCCATGAGGGAGAGAGAGAGGAAGATTGAATGCCTCTGCAGACTATGCTTGAAGAGAGCGGTTGATTTATTTGACTTATACTGGTCTGTAGTATTTTTTCTAATGCACACTTCTTCTCTAGGCCCTTTATGGACTGTCCTCTGCACTTTGGATGAGCAGTCCAATGCAAAATGTCTCAAAGCATACTGGGACAATTTTACTAAAGGGGTTGTGGTGCTTTTGGATGGTGCATTTTACTGCTAAAACCTGCATTTTATTCGCTTACCATCCATAATCCAGTTTAACCTGCGCTAAATATTCTGAAATAGATCTGTGAGTGTTTAATGTAGGCTGTGTTCAACAAACTTCTGTATTCTGTAAAACAGGCTGCATCTTTGCACTATATACCCATCAGTTTATGCTGTTAACAATTTTTTAGACAAGCAGATGCACTTAAACCGGTTTTCCTCTTTGTTTAAAGCCTATTAAGTCATTGTCGTTTTATCAGCACAAATATGTCTGCTTTATATGCAAATTAGGTTTAGGATTTACCTAATTCAGTACTATGGCTGCTTATCAATACAAATGTTCCGATTCACAACCTCTTCATTTCATTTGACTTAATTCAGGTTTATTTCAGTTCTAATATCAACTTACATATGTGACCCTGGACCACAAAACAATCATAAGTGTACATTTTTCGAAATTGGGATTTATACACCATCTGAAAACTGAATAAATAAGCTTTCAATTGATATATGGTTTGTTAGGATTGGACAATATTTGGCAGAGATACAACTATTTGAAAATCTGGAATTTGAGGGTGCAAAAAAAAATCAAAATACTGAGAAAATCGCCTTTAAAGTTGTCCAAATTAAGTTCTTAGCAATGCATATTACTAATCAAAAATTAAGTTTTGATATATTTACAGTAGGATATTTACAAAATATCTTCATTGAACATGATCTTTACTTAATGTCCTAATGATTTTTGATATAAAAGAAAAATCAATAAATTTGACCCATACAATGCATTTTTGGCTATTGGTATAAATATACCCCAGCGACTTAAGACTGGTTTTGTGGTCCAGGGTCACATATGAATAAAATTGTGGCTCTGCTTATACTGTAAATTGTACTGATTCAGACTGATATAAACCAAAAACTAGATAATTTTTTTTTCTAACTGTTCATTAAAAGAACTGGCTCTGAGTGATTTCTCTGGGAATTGGGCTTCCCTTGTGGAGTTGTGTGTTTTTGATTCACTAAAAATAACCAGTTATTAAGAGTCATTTGTTTTGGGAATCAGGCTGGACTGGTTTGCTTTTGCATTCAAAACTAGAACGACAAATGTTGCCATTTTTCATTCAATTTGATTGTTCAAATGAAGATCACGGTTGATCAGAAAATCAATAATTTTTACCCGGCCGGTGAAATTAACATTGCGCTGTTTTCAAATAGCTTGTGCTGTCCTTCTACTGAGAGCATGCCAGTCTTCACATTTTCCAACTGTGTGATATATATTCATCTTGACACCATGTCCCCCAGAAGTTTCTGATTTAAGTTTCCATCTTTTTTTCTGGGTAGCTTTTTTTTTAGGCTGAAACAGCAGAGAACATTCTCTGCTGTCTTAAAAAGACATACAAACCCTTGTCCTTAAATACCTTTGAAATTATTTCGGATTTTGTTTTCCTCTCGATAATATGCCTGTCCTCAAAATGTCCCAAAGATGAGAGGTGGGAACAGTACTTATTGAACTGTGCCCATGACACCCATGAGACGGCAGAGGATATCGACTTCAAAATTGATTATCGCTTTCTTGTAGAAGAAAAAAAGAGACTTCCTAATGCTCCCCATCGTGTCCCTCTTAAGCAATCAATGAATTTATTAATTAATCTTGCCAGCACATTCTTGCATTTGTACATTGATCCTCGGCGCTTAGAATGGAGGCGTCATTCAATTTCAATTTCAGCTCTGAACTCTTTTGGTGATCGATCACCCACAAAGCCCCGGCCTGGGGAAAGTCATATTGAGACAGGATGATACGGAGATGGAAATTGATTGAACAAATGGAAGGGTGGATGGGAAGAGCTCTGGAGCTCTCATGGCATGTGGCCGTGGGAGTTTAATGCCACAGGGGGTTCAGAAAGGCCACTGCCTCATCGCTCACAACCTCTCATCCTCCTGTTTTTGGAATTTCTTAGCCACCTTAAAGGAGGTTCACTCAAAATGAGGTCATTATTTACTCACGCTAATGTCATTCCAAACTTTTCTGATCCACAAAATAAAAACTTGGAAGAAATCACTATAAAATCACCATAAATGATACATACAACTGGTGTATGTATCAGAACTTAAATGGAACAGAGGGTACTATACTATACTAGTACTAGTACTTTAATTTAACCTGTTAGCCTGCACCAGGACGCCGGCGCACTGAACACTCTTTGTTTGAACACGTGATCGTTTGTGAATAGATTAAATGAAAGGGGACAAAGTTAATCTTGACAAACTATA